>JAWWLV010000024.1:6800361-6815557 GCA_035041135.1 Platyrinchus mystaceus | reverse complement strand
TTGCACAGTGGATCAGCACCTGAGGTGATGAAGAAATATTCCCCCGTAAAAGGCTATTTCCTCAGTGACTGACCAGGCAACTGATACAAGTTTGGTACCAAAAACAAAAAATAAATTCCTATAGGTCAAATTACTTCAAATCCTGTCTAATCCTTGTTTACTTCACTAATGACTCCAAACTCTCTCACACTTCATCTGCATTACTTCAGCTGTTTATCACACATTTCAATAAAGAGCTTTTTTCTTCTTCTTGTTTCTGTTTATTTCCATTTCCTATTTACAGATTTCAGACTTCAGCTTTGAACAGGGGCTCCACTTTGCTGTTTTTCATCTTGCACCAGCAGACTTGTGGCTGACTGAAACAAGGTGTAACCTCTCCTCTACCTGCCCCTGGGCAGAGCCCAGAGCAAGGTGCAACTCTGTGGATAAACACCCTGTGAGTCACTTCGGTACTGAGGCTTGGTGAACGCTAATTAATTGACTGTATCTGTTCCTCTGTACTGTATTTATTCAATGCAGTCTCCCCAGAAAGGCTGGCTGCCTCACAGTTACAGCATTCAGATGTTATAAGTTCATGAGCCAGAATCAGTAAACATGATGCAATTATAAAAATAAGTTGATGTGGAAAATCAATTTAAAGGGTCCTCGAGAGAAAAGGCACTTCTAGATAAAATGCCTCATAAAAATGCACATAATAGCACCCTGGCTGCAGCGCAACCAACAAACCAGGATCGCGTTTTATTTCGTACTGGGTGAATTACACCTCGAGACATCTGATTCTGCCTTTCCCATACAGCCCTGTATCCCAGGTTTCCAGCCCTGGATCTGCTCCCGCTTCCCAAGCCGCTTTGACTGGACCACACCAAGCAGTCAGCCATTTGGAAGATGGACAGGATGGGTCCTCTCCTATTGTGCTTCTTACTGTTTCCCAGGGTTTCTTTTTGATTTTACTGTCATGTTAATACTCCTGAAATCCTATGATAATCATCCTTAATCCAGCTGTCAGGATCCCAGCATTTGTTACCCTGCATTTACTCCAAGGAAGGTGAGAAGGTGTTTTATCCCACCAGAGTCACAGACAGATGAGCTTCTAATTGCAGAACCTTTCCCAGGTTCCTTGTTTCTACTTGCAAACCAATTTCCACATGGGAGACAAGCAACCCTTTGCACAAACCCTGCACTTTCACATGGTCAGCACATTTTTTTGGCTCTCCTGGCAGCTCACAAAACCACTGACCACCAGCTTTACTGCCCACCTGCAGCACTGGACAAGAGAAGACAGGTCTGCTCACCAGTGGTTTCTTCCTGATTTGGAGATCTCGAGAAATTCAAGTGGGTAAATCTCTAATCTCACCAGAAGACTCCTGTGAATCACAGCCTCTCACTCATACTCTGAGGTCATCAAGATGTGTTTTTGGTTGCAAGACCATCTCTTCAGGATGCTCTGCTCTAAATCTCCAAAAGCTGGTGCATGGGCTGAAGTG
Organism: Platyrinchus mystaceus; assembly: GCA_035041135.1. Classification (NCBI taxonomy): domain Eukaryota; kingdom Metazoa; phylum Chordata; class Aves; order Passeriformes; family Tyrannidae; genus Platyrinchus; species Platyrinchus mystaceus. The sequence continues at coordinate 6,814,073 of JAWWLV010000024.1, read as the reverse complement.
AGGACACCTACACCTTAGGAGAAATCCCAGCTGCAAAGCAGGCACCATACAAACACGTGCCCAGGGTGATATCTCTGCCCTAAAGACCTTGTAATCCTCTTGAGGAGAGAACAAGCTTATACAATCCTAAAATTCTTTGGACTGGAAAAGATCTCTAAGATCATCAAGTCCAACCATTAACTCAGCACTGCCAAGTCCACCACTAAAATATGTCCCTGCGTGCCACATCTACATATATTTTAAATGCCTCCAGGGATGCTGACCACTTCCCTGGGCAGCCTGTTCCAATGCTTGACAACCCTTTCAGAGAATAATTACTTCCTAAAGGGCAATCTAAACCTCCCCTGGTGCAGCTTGCAGCCATTTCTTCTTGTCCTATTGCTTGTTCCCTGGGAGAAGAGACTGACCCACACCTGGCTACAACCTCCTTTCAGGTAGTTGTAGAGAGCAATATGGTCCACCCTGAGTCTCCTTTTCTGCAGGCTGAGCTCCCTCAGCTGTTCCTCATAACCAGTTAGAAGCACTTCTCCCTTTCACTTCTACCAGCATTTTCTGAGAGTCCTACAAGCACTGTGAGGAGCCTCACCTTGCTGGAGCCAGGATTACAGCTCCCTTGCCTACAACTCCCCTGCAGGAAGAGCTGCCAGGGTGTGCGGGAAGACACACTGATACAATGACTGTCAGAGCACGGTGACAGCCATGTAGGTGGGGTTGATGTGTGATTCCCTGGAGGGTCCTGGGGCAGGTGCTGCAGCAGAGCACAAGTTTTGGGATCTCCTGGTAGAGAAGCACCCCTGTATCCCCTTCCGGGCTCCTCACCTGCCTCAACTCCCAACACTTCCCTCCTGCTCAAGCTGAGGAGCCACAGGCTCTTTAGGGATCAGGACTGGGGTCATCTCCTTTCCCTGGCTCCAAGTGATGGAACAAACTGTCTGAGCATTTGGACAGAGTGGTATCCCAGTGCTCATGCCAATGTGTGCCAGATACCATGGCAACTGTGCACTGAGATAATGATGTCCAGCCACACTGCTCAGTAATGAGGCACTGCTTCATTTGAAAGCCTTTGCCTGGCTCTGTCCTCTCTCCCCTTGCTGCCTGCAAGGGGCAGGGACCACTCCAGCAATCACACTGAAGGGCCCTTCCACCCGCTCCTTCCGGCAAAAAAGGCTTTTTTTGGTGACACAGGTCATGGAGCTGGGCCTGGCAAACTCTCCACTACTCTTCTAGGAAAAACTCTCTGCCACAAGAAAAATAGAGACGGGTGAGCTGGAGAGGCGATGTTTCCCCTGTATTCAGCTCGGCCCCTTCCCTTTGCCTCTCCCCACCTCGAGCTTTGGGCAGCTCAGCAAAGCATCCCGGACTCAGTGCTGGTTCCCACCCACCGGTATCCACACAGGACCCTGCTTGGCCGGCCTGGCCAGCACCATTTCTGTGGTCTCTGTGTGTGGTCCCTGTTCAAGCACCATCTGTCTCGAGTTTAGCACAACAACGCCACAGCCCCACCAATTAAAACATGCTGCAGAGTTAAATCCTGAATAAATGCAAAGTAAAGTAAATGATCAGCAGTGAAGATAAATAACACAGGGATGGGTCTAACACAGAGGTGGGAGCCAGAGGGGCTGGGACACCACAGGAGGCGAGGGCATACACCCCAAACTGAACCCAGGTAGAGTCAGTCCCTTGGTGACAGTGACACCAGGACACTGCTCGCTGTCTGTCTTTAATGCAGACTTAGCTGTTCATTTACTGCTGCCTTGCTCCTCGCCACACCAGTGTCAAGTGAAAACGCAATTATTACCCAGCCTGCCTGGCATCCTCCCCATTCCAACTGTGGGCCGTGTCATACTGGAGGAACAGGGTCAGATACTCCTAGTGCCTGGCACCAAGCCCTGCAGGTCCTACCTGCTCTCCTAGTACCCCACCTACCAAGGATTTTAGGAGATCCAGGAGCTCTGTGATGCACTCAGGGGAGTAGCTCTGTACCCCATGGGCAAGACAGGACACACACCCTTGCAACAGCACAGCCCACCAAGCGCACTGAAGAGGTCCCACTGGCTCCAGTGGGAATGGGATCATGTCCTAATGTAGAGGATGCAGGTGGAAGCTACTCAATGGGGATAGTTTAGATAAGCATCATATAAAATAGCTGAATCCCAATTCCTGTGCAGAAATGTATCTGCTTGTATTTACCACCCACATGCTATTTTATTAAGACATAATCTCAAACAAGAATTGTTGCCATTGCTGAAGTTTATTTTAACATATGGTCAACTGAGCCTAAGAAAAACATGTAAAATACATTTTAATGTGATATTCTTGTGTAAAGGTCTTTATAATTTTTTTAATGCGCTATATATATTTATACATTCCAAACATTTGGGGGGTGCAAATTAAAAATTATATCAGTCACAAGTTGACTGTTAAAAGAAAAAAGTACTGTGGTCCCTTTGTATTAGTCTAAAACCACGAGTGTTGTATTAATTTTCAATAGGTAAAAGGTAATTTGTGGTTTCATAAATTCTGTTCAAGACACGGTAATTCTTACCTGGTCACAGCTGTCAGACACTGATAGGCTATACCGTGGTGATGGGTTTTTAAAACCAGAAACGGATGTCTTGTAAAAAACCTGAGGTATTTAAAAGGCTTAAAAATTCTTTCAGTCCAGAAAAAGACCAGCTGAAGCGCTGGCTGGGGTTAGATCCTTTCTTACAGTTCAACAAGGTACTGAAACACACTCCCAATATTGAGCACCAGAGTCAGCTCTGCTGTCTTTGATAAACCATCCATGTACACAACTTTAAACACACAATTTCCCACATAATCACAGATCTCAGGACCCCATTAACTGAAAACCATTTGCAGAACGAGCATCCCCGGGGTTTCCAGCTCCCTCATCCCATTTGCACACATTATAAGGTGCGACCATCCTGCTTCTGCAAATGGGGAATGCTGTTTGCCTCCCCATTCCCAAATTATTCCCCCAGGCCTTAAAAAAGTGTCTCATGGTGGTGATCATCCCCACAAAAGTGAAGTGCAATAACACATCAGACCACCCTTGGGTTAGCACGGACAGAAAGCATTCCCTCTATCCAGGTTGTTCAGAGCTGCTCGCTCCGATGGAGGAATATCCCGATGGGGGACTGGTGTGTCCCACCCAGCCAGAGGGATGCTGCTCTCCCAGCAGGGTGCAGCCCATGAAGGGAGCCCACAGAGCAACCCAGGCTTCCCCAAGGAAGCAGCTGAGCTGCTATGGCACTCCAACCCTTCCCAGATTGGTTTCTCATCCATATGATACAGATACTGACCCAAACAAGGGTGGCAATCACAGAATCACAGAATCATTTAGGTTGGAAAAGATCCTTAAGATCAAGTCCAACCATAAACTTGACACAATTAGTCTTGTTCCTTCCATGACACCATACAACCAGAACATGCCAGCCCTTCCCAGGTGAAAGATGGACTTCCAACTCATCAGCAACCACACCCAGGGCTGGAAAAAGCCCCTGTCACAAGCATGGACAAGGTTACACCAAAACACCTCTTCAACTGTCCCTGTTTCTCATGCTTGAAGGGACACGGCCCTAAATGTATTTATCCCCACGTGAAAGCCCACTCTGCAGAATTTAATTGGATAAATTCTAAAATATCAGCTTTGTTTCTTCACCAGTAAACCAGAAAGCCGCTCTCTCACATGTTTATTTGAAATAGGGATTTAGCAAGTATTTAATGCTCTCCTCTTAGCTACGGTTTCAGGCCAGGATTTAAGTATCTGCGTTAAAAGACAAATTTGAGTTTTAAACCGCAGTAAGTACATTCTAAAAATGGAATAAAATAATCAATTCCATGTGAAAATCTCTGCCCTCCTGGTAACCCTCCTGACCCAAATACAACCAATGCTCTGACCTGCCGGGGATGGTCCCTTCGCTGTCTGCTTAAAGAAAGAGAAGCCAAAGAGCCAAGATAGAAAACACTCCCTAATTTTTGCAGTTTTCAGCTATTTTCCTCAAAGGACAGATGGACGGGGAGGATGAACTCAGATCAGTTGCAAAGGCCACACTGCACACACGCAGCATTCTTTATTCAGCATTTACATATTGACTCGCATCCTGTTTTGCTGTAAACCATAATGTTACTTCACTGCTGTCTGCAAAATAAGCAGATCTGGCGAAACACTTTAGCCACTGCATAACTCCCAGCCCAGCAGTTGCTCAATGGGGCTATTCATGGCCCTGCACAGACTTTAATCCTTTCCGCACCAAGCGGTGCTGAGCTCTTTTCCTGGCTGCAATCCTGAGTTCCCGGCAGGAGACATTTTCACCTCTGCCCTCTGGCTTTATCTCCTCTCTTCGTGCTGCACATGATGCAACAGCAAAAAAAAAAGAAAAAAAAAAAAGGAAAACCATACAGAATGCAATGACTTTGATTTGTTTTCAGTGCTGGCCTGAAGGCAGCCATAGTTCAGCACAAGTAATGGGCAGCAAAGGATGGTATTGCTGATCCCAGCCTGGCTCACCATTACAAACACAGCAGAACTATTATTTTCTATATTTCTAGGACGCCACTCATGCAGAAAACACTCAAGATTAACCTTACATCAGGTACAGGGTTATCATTTTCTGATACACCTTTTTTTATTTCTATTTTTTTAAGAGAAAAAGAAGAATTATATAGCTTTTTACATCCAGTGAATCAAAGTCCTTATAATTAGGGCTGCTCGTTTCCATGGTAACAGGGATCCAACTCTGTTTTACGTGAAGTAAAAATAAAGAACAGCTCCATCCAGCAGTCGGTGTGGCCTGGGCTTTTAAGCCAGTGATGGGATGGTGCTGTAGATATGGTGGAGATTGGAGCACCCAGGGCAGATCTGCTCTGCTCCCAGTGCCACCACACTGGAGGAGGGACACACACTGAAACGTTCTGTCTCCAACTGGCCGAAATCATGGACATGGGCAAGATGTAGATGGGGAATTCTCCAGCCTCCCTGCCGGTGCCTGTGTCCCCTTGCCCCAGGACTCCACCACCACCCTTCTTTCTGCAAGACCAGCATCGCCCACACCCTTCCCCAAGGGTTACAGCCTCCTCTGTGATGACTTCACCTTTAATAATAACTTCCAGAATCCCATGGACTCCAGAGGAAAATAAACTCAAGTTATTTTTTCCTTTTACAGTCCTCTTATTTTAGGAATTTGATGTGGGTGTAAAAGAAAAAAGACACACCTATCCTAGCTGGAATAAAGCGCTGTGGGTATGATGTGACTCTGGCAAGCACAAAAGTGAATCACAGGAGGATCTGCACCGACTTTCTAAAGCAGTAATTTGCCTGGGCCAGGCTTCCGTAACAGATGTTGCCGTTTATATATGTAATTTCGTACTGCTTTTTCAAATATATGGGGGGGGGGGGAAGAAAAAAGAACCTTCAGCAATATAATAATCCTCCCTGGCACGCCAGCACTGCTCTGCACACACACACATCTGTAATGCTGGAGATGAACACATGCAAAAAATAAAATGCACAACGAGTGCCTGCTGGTGTGGAGTGTCGGGTGCCCGGCGGCCTCGCTGCCGAGGACACGGGTCCCCAGCATCACTGCACACCTCAGCCCCGGCAAAACAAGGAGGATCGTACCAAAAGAGGGTGATAACCGACCATGCAGGTTTGGTCTCGGTGCCACACCGCTTGCACTCTGCCATGAGCTCCACAAGAGCCACATACAACTCGAAACCCGTGACTTTCTCCCTCAGCTTGCAGCAGATAATGACAACGTCATCCGAGCCTGATTTGATTTCACTAATCAATAATGGGTGCTAAAGAAGGGAGCTGGCTGGAAAAGGCTTTGTGTGTGTGGAGTTCCATGGGGAAAAAAAGGAATTTTCTATTATAAGTTCAATGCTGACATTTTGAACAAACAAGCCCTTTGCTTTTGCACCCCTTTCTTGGAGATGTCACGGGAGCAGCGCTCCAGGTTTCCCCAGGACAGGCACAGGGGAGGCAGCATCTCCCACAGAGCACCTGTGTGTCCCCGGGGACCAAGTCCCTTACAGAGAAGCAGGGTAGAAGAAAGAGATTAAAAACAGAAGCTCATTACAAAAAGTGACCACTTTTGAAGCAAGACCTGGGCACCTGGAAAGCTGAGGTGTCCAAAAGGCCACGAGTAACTTCTACAAAATCTGAAACGGGTTATTTTCTGGATGGCTTCTCCCTCTCCTCCTGCTTCTGGCAACCCACTGCCAAAGCCTGTCTAGATAGCAGCTAAAGGGACACGACCAATAGGACAGTCCCTCTCACCCACAGCTAGACCTTGTGCACCCCATATAACGTGGAGGAAGCTCCCAGCCTCCATCTGTCACCTAAGTCTGGGAGATCATTTCCAATCAAAGCACCATGGACTCCTGCAGCCCTTGATATGTCGTACTCCAGTGCCAGATGTCAGGTCAGAGTCGTTCATGCAGTAAAAAACCTGGTTACATCCACAAACCATCCAAGCTAACAGGATGTCTCTTGAACAAAACAAACCCAATTATTTGCACAACATTGGACAGGGGGTTGTTCACTTCTGCAGAAGAATGCCTGTGATGTTTAAACACTTTCCAAGAAAAACCCTTTCCTCTTCTCACTTTACATTGAACCATAAAGCTTTTTCCTTATCAATTAGGAATCTTAATTACAGATAAACTGATGACAGAACCAGTTTGGCTGAGAAAATCTGCAACTGCTGCTATACTTAAAGCCAAAAGGGAAACAGAAATTACTTGCTTGAGCTTCCAAGTACTGCTTTGAGAAGAAACGTGGCTATCAGTGCAGCTCTGGTACTGGCATGGACCTGTGGGCAGCCTGAGAAGGTCTTTCCTTCTCCCTCCGCTGTTTCCCCACATGGATGACGTGCCCTCAGCAAAGGAAACTAACTGGGTTCCAAGTAACCCAAGCAAGGTGGTCTCCCGTGTGGGCTCAAAGGGAGAACAGATAACTCACAGGACACAAAGGCACCTGGGGACACCGAATACTTAGAAATCATATTGGCTTAGAAAGTCATCAAACTGGAAATCCTTTGGGTGTGGGAGAGCATCGGAGAGATGGTCACACTGTTCTCTCCCCAGCTCTGTTGCAAACCCTCCCATTTACCCAACTCCTCCTCTCCACTCTCAGGTTGTGTTCAGCTTCGCATTCCAAGAACCAGAGCATCTTGAAACCACCAAATTACTGTTTGCTTGTCTGTTTTTTCAGTTGAAAAAACAGAAATACTACACTTGAGGAGTCATTCCTTTTGCATCCAGACACTCTTCAGTCCTGTTTCCCTCCCACTCCGCCTCCCCTCCACTGCCCAAGGAAGTTTTACCAAGGAAGTTTTTCAACCCAAGCCTAACGTTAAATAAAGCTCAAATTCATGGGACACTCTACATAAACCCAGCGGGAACATAATTTGGCATGAGGCATTTTTGCAAAATCCACTCTGGAAATCCACAGAGGTGCTTACAGAGACTTCTACCCCGATCAAAGTGATTTATATTTTTCACGAGTGAGCAATCTGCTTACTAGGAAAGAGACAAATTTAATTTTTAATTTGATCTCCATCAAAACAATATTTTCTTGTTGCTATGACAGCTGAAAGGAAAACCTCTTCCCTCAGCAAGAGCCAGCTAACAGCACTGCCGCACGTCCCCCCGCAGCAGCTCGGGGAGGGAACACAGCCACGTGCATCATTTTTGGCTCTCGGTGTCTCTGATTTGATGGGTTTTTTTTTAAAAGGACATTCTGAAGCCAAGAAGTAGAAAGTGTCTTTGGAGAGATCGAAGGAAAAGAGGTACAAAACATGGGAGCCTCGTAACACCTGTGGGACCGTGAACTCTCCGAAGCCCAGTGGGTCATTCCAGGGACCCTCCGTGTTTCACACCAGCCTCCGGGGACCAGCTGCCCTGCACCATAACCCGAGCTGCACCTCTAATCCAAGATGCACAATGCTGGGAGGGGAAAAAAAGACATCTGCTGACCATCAGTAGATATGGCAAGAGTCCAACAGCAATAACAGAAAGGACTTAAATACATAACCGTTTCTTTTCCTTCCACTCCTCCTCCATGGCTACCAGCCTTGCAGTACTGAAGAGGTGCCCTGATGAATAAATATCTTCTTTCCCTTAGCAACAGTTAGCAACAGAGTCAAGGTTTTTTTGCCTTGCTCGAAAGAAACACATCTCAAACTAACACAGATGATTTAAACGGCAATAAATACAGGACGTGGGTGTAATCAAAAATCGCTGAAACGCAAATCGCACTTTTTAGCCTGGGTTATTTTAAAGCACAAGCAGAGCTGCCAGTGATCTGTAGAAAGAGCGTGGAGAGGGCTAGAGGGGAAAGGAAAAACGCAGCAAGATTTTGGAGGAGGACAGAGAGATACTGTCCATTTCTCCTGAGCAAAGCCCAGGCCAGGAAAAGCGATGATATTCCGACGTTTGCGTTCAGCCTTTAGTACAAGTTGAGTTTCTGCAGCAGATTTCTCTTTCTACAAGCTGCAAAGGTCGCATTTACTCAAAAATCTGTTAAATGCATAACCCCAGCTCACAGCAAATGTATTCTTTTCACGGCTCTATTCCTTTAACAGTTCATTTAAGACGTCTGCCTTGCATTTTTCCATTTGGTGTTGGGAAAATGTTTTCTTTCACCTGGCATAGAGCCCAATTCAACAGAAAAAGAAAGCCCTCCCCGTTTCCATGGGGCCCTGCAGTATAAGACATTGGATTTTATCCTTAACTGGGCTACTTTCAGCTCTGTCACCAGGTATTTCAGCCCCTTCCCTTTTGCACAGGCTCTTTTACTCCTGTCATTAGCAGGATGAGTTAATCCTTTGCTTGTTCCTTGATGCCACCAGCAAGGGCAATCCCCTACCATCGCCTCTGATCCTCCCAGTGTTGTTGTCACCAGCACCATCACTGCAATCCATGAGAGCCCTCTCCCTGCAGCCCTTCCCCATCTCACCCCTTCAAGCCTTGGTCCCAAAGAATGCAAACCTCTGCTGCCACCATCCCAGCAAAGCACAACGAGACAGAGGTCTAGCTGGGATTTTGGTGACACCTCCCTGTTCTTTCTCCACAAAGAGATATATTCATGATTTCCAAACAATTCACATGCCTTAAACACCAGTGAATCACAGCTAAACTACAGAACATAGCCTGGTTTTCACCAAGACCTGAACAAAGCCAAATACCACTAACTGCAAAACAATACCATGGCATGGTCCTGCTGATATTGCTCTGCTGGAAGGTAGCTGGAGTGTCATGGGGTTCCATGGGGAAAAGCAGCTCTTGGGGATGTCTGGCTCCTGGGGATACAGGGGGAACGGCAGGGAGCTGGTGATGGAGCCAGGCAGCTCCAACACATCCCGATTTTATTTCTCTAGAGACCCAGAGAGATAACAGCATTTGGTTCCTGCTGAGTTTTTCAGGATGAAAAAATTGATTCAATTTTTTTTATTTATTTTAAACTGAAGCTGGAGATGGCAGAAGGCAATTCTGCAGCTGAGGAAGCCCAGCTCCCCGGCTGAACTGTGTAACTCCTTCTTCACCCTGTTCTATTCCAACAATTGGAAACCTATCAGGTGCTTTTCTCTAATTATATATCAACTTCAGAAAAGAAAAAGTCCTCTACTCGGTGATGAACTGAGGAATGATTCCCATCTCATACACTGTCAGGACACTGTGCTGTAATGCACGTCATAAGGCCATGCCATATGGATTTGTAGCTAAAATGACTCAGTAGAATGATGCCAGCTGTGCCGACTGAGAATTGGGCTGCTACGTCTTTTTCTGTTATACGTAGATGTCTAAATCCCTAAGCCTGAAGTGAAATAATTTAGAAGCTCCAGGTAGAAAAGATCTGCTTCCAAATCCTCATCACTTTTCAATCCCAGTCTCCAACACATTATACTCTTTCTGCATTTAATGTGCCCTTAAGGTGGGGATTAGGTAGGCATTTGATTACGTCTTTTATGTTTATAGCAATTCATTTCCAAACCTTTACAAACTTTAATTAAATGCTACATTTTTACCACCTCGTCCTGAATTGAGTTACAGCAGCACAGAAAAATCTGTCCTCAAACAAAATTTACATTTCTAAAGCACCTTTTTCTGTGCAAGCACCTTGGGGCTACTGCACAAAATCATCCTGAGCTGCCTTAAGATGTATCAGTGCAGACATCAAAGCAGCTCTAATACCCAGCCTCACGCAGACCCGCAGACAGCTGAGATCACTGTGTTCGCAAGCACGAAATAAAACAGCTCCTGCCAAAACCAACCATCGATCCCCTCAAGAGGTGGCCGTGGGGAAAGCGAGAGCAGCAGCCAAGCTCCAGCAGTAAAAACCAACCTTTGCCTTGGAGAAAGCCCACAGGAAGGGGCCTGGTAGCCAAAAGCATGGCAACTTCATCCAATCCCACAGTGTTTTCGGGCATCACTGTCCATGAGAGGAGAGTCCATTGCATTCCCAAGAAGCTAAAGGGCAGCTGAGCATTCCCAGTGAGGAGAAGAGCTCAGCACAGCCAGCTCCCCAAAGCTGGGAATGACCAAACCATCTCCAAAAGTAACCACCCTTTCAACTGTAAAGAATTCCAGTGACTGGGGAATGTAATGCCATTGTCTTAAAATCTGAACTCTTCTTTTGGAGTTGGCTGCAGCTGGGGTCACCCCATCCCTATCTCAGTGAAAGGCCACGCACTGGGACACATTGTCTCTGTAGTCATTTCCCAGAGGTCTCACAACCCAAAATTTCTCTCTTTTCAGCATTTAGGACCTGAGAAATTGGTTTTGAAGCCAAATTTTAATTGTAGGTTGGAAATTGGGAATCTGGTCCACTTTAAAGTCTGGGTGCAGCAGAAACCATTCTCAAGAGCTGTCAGATCAAAAAGATGTGGATCTCGTAAGATTAGCTAGGCTCTGCAGCTTTGCCCTTTGGGACCAAGACAGAAGAATGATATCAAATCTTTATCAGTCCTGAAACTCAAGCCTGGCTTGAACACCAGCACATCTCTGCAGCCCAGTGGAATAAATTCAGACTGCACAAGGAGAATACTAAAAAAGGTTCAGTAAAAGATCTCACAGGTCGGGTAGCATCAAGGTCGAAGCTGCAGACACTCCTGTGCATGGATACACAAAACACTGAAACAGTAGCAAAATCCTCGTTTTCTGCTTTCCTGCAACTCCCTGCCAGTCCCTCCAACAATAGGAAGGGGTTCAGCATCCAAGGATGCTGTGCCCCATTTGCTGCCTCCCCACCCTGCAGGCCCCAGGGTGCCACGGGCAGATGAGATCTCTGCAGCTGTGGACAGTGCCACCCGAGCTGGCAGGGCACCTCAGCTCCCTGTGCCACAGCCAGCTTTAGACCCTTTTAAACAGCTTGGGGGGGATTTAAATCATTGATCAGCCTTGCGCTTGCCCTCTGCACCAGGCTGAAATTTCACTCCTTGGGTTACCATGGTTGGTTGGAAGCACCGCATGTGCACGGAGCGTCCCGCTCTGCACACTCACTCACTGCTCACATCCAAACAGCTTCACTTTTCCTGGATCACGCTGAGGCATTTCCCAGCAGTAACTATGGTCAGGCCAAATTTTGGCCTTCTAGCTGCAGTTGTTGCCATCAAAGAGCACTGAGAAGATGTAAATGTGTTTTACCTCGCCTGGAACGTCCTGCAAAGGCCAGACAGGTTTTATTTGAAGGCTGTTATCACAGGTCACTGAAGATCACTTTCCCAGCCCCTGGGAAATTCAGAACATGACTTCCCCAGGTTAAGATTTCACTCCAAACTTGAAAGGTTCAGGCCAAAAGGAAAGTTTAGGCAGTTGCTGCATGCGCTTGAAGGAGCGGCTGGAGCAGAAAGCCAGCCTTTAGCAGCACAAGCAGCCCTGCAAAATTTTACAAGACACAACCCTCGCATTAGAGGATCCATTTCTTTCTTCATAAAATATATTGGTCCTTTCCACAAACTTTTATTGGTCCATTTGGCTACTCACTCCTTTTATGAACTACTCAAGCTCCTGGATCATCTGGAAAAGCTGAGGAAGACGGCCGAGTTGAACCACAACGACGTGCCAGCCATCGCTAACAACCTCCTCTGCTACCACGGCTCGGGCACTGTGCGTGGGAGAAAGGAAGGGAAAAGCCAGCAGACAGGGCAGCTGGATTTTATCATCTGAAAGGAAGCACACATCATCTTTTTAACCCATTTCTTCTCAATGCCTACAAGGTTTTCTGAGTCCCAAAGTTGACATAAATCCCTCAAGCCCAGGTGTCTTTGTGCCTTTCACCTCAGCCCAAAATCCACTTGGCAGCAAACAAGCAGTTAAGACTGGGGTTTTCTTTTTAACCAGCCTCCTACATATCTTCCATGGGGGTCCTTTAATGGATCCAGTTAAAGAGCAAGCTTGCATGGAGGTCCACATGCTAACATAACAACATATTTTAACTGTGTATTTAAATAGTTTAATTTCTATTGACATTGGCTAAGGTGAGTCCTAAGGCTTGCCAGTCTCCAGCACAAGGCTGGACAGCTCACCAGTGCAGCCTTTCAAGCCCTACATTGCCAAATCTCCTTTAACAACAACAAGCTCCTGCAAAACATTTCATAACCATCATTTCCCAAGGAGACAGGTGCCTGAGGCACTCAGTGTGCTAAGTCCAGTCTTTGTGGCATGGTCAGTGCTGAAAAAAGACCATAAAAGCCTTATAAGAAAGGAAAAGCCAAGCACCACGAGCAGATATGTGCCTGGCTCTGCATATCTGCTCCTGCCCAAAACCCAGAGCCAATGGGGCAGAACCAGGCTCCCATGCTCCAGGCTGTGGTGTTGCATTTTGCTTTTGGTCCCAATCCCAGACCTACAACATTTCATCCCCAGTAGTGTTCTCCCAGTACTTCCCAGCCCACCAGCCCAGGAAGGAGCACCTAACTGGGGGTGGCAGCATCATGTTGCTCTCACAGCTCCAAACGACGCAATGCAGGAATCCCCATAATGGGACAAAGCGTCCCTTTCCCAGAGTCCAGCTCTGGTGAGACCTCCAGGAAAGCAATTATCCAGGCACATCAATATAACAGCACCTTTATCTTAGTGAGAAGGTGCTTCTCAGCACACAGGCCAGCTTGTACCTTTGAAATTATTCACATGTCATGTCTGAGCTGTACCAAGCCTTGTGAAATAACCGGCAAAGGGTGAACGCTGCTTGCGACAATCCCACAGAGAGGCTGCTTTAAGCCCTATAATAAGGAGCTCTGCTGCCCTCCCAAATAGCAGGGGCTACTTCAAAAAAACCTTACTATTGTAATCTTGGATTACTCTCTACCACCCTAATCCATTTCATCATAATTAGTGCCCTTTATTATAAAGCCCCTCAGACATTTCCATATTCCTCTGAACGTCAGACTCCGCAGAAACTCTGCAGCAAAATCCACCCAGCTGTGTATTTTGCATAAACTGGTTATCTTGAACCACATGCCCTCTCACTCTTGTTACCAGCCCCACATTTTATACAACAGCATTGACACTTCCAGCCTCTTGCAGGAGCCTTGCTTTGAGAGATTTAGATTAAGCTCAATACAAGCAGCTCACTGGGGTACGTAGAGGAAATCTGAATTCTTCTTCAATTAATGACTAAAACCTGAACATTCAGCATGGCATCATATGGTCTTACCAGAAAACACATCACCTGAAGCATGGCATAAAATCCAGCTGCCCAG
>JAWWLV010000024.1:6727247-6795667 GCA_035041135.1 Platyrinchus mystaceus | reverse complement strand
CTCTTCATCTCCCGCCTCCTCCCTCTCATCAGTCCAGCAGAGGCTTCAACAAGTGATTTAACTAATTTCCCTGGGCTTGGGTGGATGCACAGGGGGCTCAGGAGCTGTTAAATAAGTTCACCACGTCCCACTAAATCACAGCCTAAACGGCTCCCAAATCCATAACCGCAGTCTCCAGCACTGACAGCTGCCTGCTTGAAGGAGATCCCCACTGCAAGCCAATCCATCCTGCTCCCAAGTTTTGTGGGTCTCTCTTGGGCAAATCCATCTTGAAAGGCTCTGTGAGGAAACTGTACTTTGCCAGTGTCTGGCAGTGCAAGCCCATGGCTGAGGCACCAAGAAAGTGCTTCCTGGCAACCGTTCTGCCTTTGGGATGGCAAAACCCACTCACTCACACCAGGCAGGTAACACTCCTCTCTTTGCATACCAAGAAGCAGCTGTAGTCATTTTCCAAAAGAACTCAGTGAAAAAAAAATCCCACCAACCTTTAAAATTGTTTGTTTAGAAATAAAATAGCAGGTAAACACAGAATTCACTGTTTGTCTGCTCTGCCCCCCCCTCCATCACTGGTGTCATTCACAATCACTCCAGAAACAGAATAACCCTTCCCAAAGCAGCCCAAATCCATCAACAGCTTATTAGTGGTTTTTCACCCCATTCATAAAACTAGAATTGCACAAGGCCACCTCAAAACAGACAGAAAATGTACCCACACTGCCCATTCTCTAGGAGAAATTCTGCTTTTTTGGCTTTTGCCAGCAGCTCAGTGGCAATGGAGCAGGGCAGGGCAGCTCCAGTTAGAGCAGCTGCAGAGCAGGGCTCCGTGCTCAGCTGAAATTCAATCAACAAGTGTCTCAAACTCCTTTGAGTTCTTGCAATACAATCCTGAGTGGCTTGTAAAGGACTTCAAACAGGCTCCCTGGGTTTGCCCGGAAACAAGCACATACCTCACCTGCTCTTTTGTACATCACATACAAAAAAATTAAAGAATTTATTTTAGGCTTTTTGCCAGGGACAATACTGCCTCCGATACTGTAATGCTCTGCTAATGTGGATATCGTGTCTCCCAGCCAACACAAACAGGATACCTTATCAGTCTCGGCTGTTTTAAGTGCTGTTTCAGCAGCAGGGCATGAAGGAATGGAATGGACAAGCCAGAAAATATGGTTGGGAGTTCCTTAAATGCAACTGTACACTCAACATTAGGAAAAGATTGTCCCAGGGCAGGATGATGATGATCCCTACACCACACCCACTCAAACTTCCATCCCAATGGCCCAGCTGCCCCTTGGCAAAGACGCTCTGGGAACAGCGGGATCAGCACAAGCATCACTAGTTACCCTGTTCTGTCCCTACTACCACGAAGGTGGAAAACTCAAAGGAAAAGTAGACCTGGTTTTCCAAACACTTACACAAGTGTTTAACCTCGCAGGTGTGAGTAAATAGGACAGCTGAAGTCACTGATGCCAAGCTAAGTGCACACTCCAGCATCCCCCCCGAGCTGAGCCTCAGTGCACACAGCAGCCACCCCCACCAAACCACCCCACCCAAACCAGCACAGGGGCTGAAGGACACGGACTCTGTCACTGAGTAACCTGGCAGGGAGCGGCCTCTCCTTTCTGAACTGCTTACGACCCAACAAATACAACAAAAAATACTGTTAAAAGCAAACTAACTATACCAATCCCTCTGTGAAAGGCTTTAAAATCAGCAGACACAACCAACCTTTGATTTATTTTTTTTTTGCATCCCCTCCACCATGAAGACAGTATCCTTGGGAGGCAGGTGACTCCTGCCTAGCCCTTGGGACAGGCACAGGTCCCCTGGGGACAGCAGGACACTTGGCCCCTCTGTAGACCCCCCTGAGGGATTTACCTCAGGAGTGCTGTGATGGATAAGCACCAGGATGGACCTGCACTGGCTGAATTTTGCCTATTTCAGCAGGCTCTCCATTGCAAAATGACAAATTTGTTAAAACCCACCAGGCCAGCACAATTCACTGTGGCAGCCATAGCCCATTCAAGATAAGATATTGCTATTCTCACATCTCCAAAGCCTTTCAAATAAACATGCATGGAAGTGTGGAATATCTGAATCCTAAAGGAGAGAGGCACAAAGCCTGTTATTCATGAAAGGGAAAAGCTGGGAGCGTGTATGTGAAAGACACATAACCTATGAAAAATGCTGAAAACATATGGAAGCAATAATCTGTACTTTTTTTTTTTTTTTTTGGAAGTAGAAACAAATGCTTCAGAGCTCGGCGTTATTCGTTCATGTGCCGCGTTACAAACATTATCGTTTCTGCTCTCTGGATGAGGAACGAGGCATCAAACTGGAGACCCAAAGGCGCCCGGGATGTGTATGGGAGCCTGCCTGAGCAGGGCCAGTGCTGGGGGAATGCAGGGGCAGGCTGCAAACACACAGAGTTTCTTGGTGCTCGCCACGCACAAGCAACCGACCTCTGCAGTGCTGGGCACCGGACAAACACAAGGAGAAAACAAACATCCACTGCCACGAGCAACTCCCTGCCTACAGTCAACAAGGCAGAGAAGGGAGTTGCAAAGCGACTTATCCACCATCACCCAGCAACCTCAAACACACCAGCAACCTCTCTGTGGGTCACCGTCTCATGGCACGCGCCTCTTTTTCCTTGTCCGTAGGTTTTTGTGATCCAGTGGTCAAGCACTGCACCCCTTGGGTCGATCACCTGGGATCTCTGGGTGGATCTCTCGGTGGATCTCTCCTGAGAAGCTGAAAAGTTTATCCCTGCAGATGATCTCTGGTCCGACAAGGCCAGATGAGATGAGACTTCAGTGGGACTGATCGCAGTAGAATTTAGCAAGATGCCGAGTTATGGAAATAAATAAATAAATGCTCAAAACACTTGTATGCATAAAAACTTGTCAATATGAAATATTACTGAATATTATGCCAAGTCACATAAATTTGCCTTGGAAGATAAGGGCCAGGCACTACCTTCTGTACAAACACACACCACTGATGTTAAGACCACGACGTGTGACGGCAACACATGAAGAGAAGCAGATTTCTTCCCCAGCAAAACGTGATTCCAAGGGACACAGATTACACAACACATGTAAGGAAAAAAGATATTCCAAGAAAAGATGTAAAACATAATCTCACACTGAAACTAAAGACAATGACTGATTTGCCAGCGTTTTATGTCATGTTTATTACCGCTTTTTAAATGCTTCTGCAAACCAGGGGAATAACTATGGCAACAAAGACTTCTCCAAAGGTTTTCAGACACTATTTTTAAATTTGTCTTCTCTGTCACAGCATCCGAATGCTGTGACAGAAAACCTCAGAAAGCCGGCCGTATGCCACTGCCTCTGCAGGCTTAGCAAACCAGGTGGTACATCCCCCCTCCTCAAACCGGAGCTCAAATAGCACCGAGATCTGGGTGTGCTGCATCTAGGCTTTTAGCTGGTCGTTCTGGGGAAGGCAGAGAGCAGGGAACAGCAAGGTCTGTTGAATTGCAAGAGTATGGCTTTTGCAAGGCTTTCTCAAAGAGCAAACCAACCATGGCTCCATGTGCTAAACACATGCCAATCTTCCAACACGAAGGATTCGCTATTTTAACTACAGCATTAAGGCTGTAATTTTACTTCTCCCAGAGTAAATCTGAAATCAGCTCCTCACAGTAAGCTTAACAGCAGCAAAAGCCAACCATTTGTCACCTTTAAGGTTTGCATATTCACACTAATTGCACCAGGACTAGGTTATAAATTCCCTTCCCTCCTCCTGGACCACCTCCCTGGAAGGCTTTTCTCTGCAAGACATTATGCAAAAGACACTCCTAATGGCTATTCATTCACCAAACTCCAGTGACAGCTTTATTTAATGCCAAAGCTTGTTAACAAGCTGAATGGCACACAGTTTAATGTAATGCAGATCTGATTAGAAAACAGCAACCGGGCTCCTAAGGAGTTCAATTTTTATTGAATTTGATTTCCCTTTTTCCACACAAAGCCATCGACCTGTATTAATGAGGATTTGGTTATGTACACCCCATTTCCATCCTCCAGACCGCAGCCCACACAGATGAACTCAGTCCTTATGCACTTTGCTGACAAGCCACCACAGCAGAAAGCAGTGAAAGGAAGAAGTCGTTTTGCTGCTCAGGCCATGAGAAATTGGGGGTTTTACTGGTTCTAGTTTGATAGCAGCATCTTTGCAGACTTCACACCCAAGGAGGGTGGAATTCAATCTTCAGTCTTTTCAGACAAACCACTTACTTTCTCCTCTTTCGGGCTAAATGATTTAAAACTGAAAATTGAATTTCTGCCTTACAATAAGAGGCAGAGATCTGTGGCACTCAGGAGAAAGCTTTGAGGGCGTAAAACACAGGGTTCCAGTCTATCTGAGGCGTTTTCAATTCCTCGCTTCCACCAAAATAGCATTAAATATGCTGACACTGCTACAGGATAATTCACCCACTACCTTAAATAAGAGATTATAATTTCAGAGCAAAATTACAAAGATTCAAAAACAAACTTCAAAAACCAGGGACATTATTTAATTACTTAACAATTCCCTTTAATCTTCTTTTTGCACATCACCTGCAGTACAGAGACCAGGTTTATTCTGAAAACAGTTCTGCAGAATACAATTTATTTTCAGGAGGTTTCCCTGGCTCAGGAGACATGTCTGTGCTTCCAGGAATGATAAATTCAACCAATACTCAAAGCCATCTCTGAGAAAAGTGGCTTTTAAGGGAACTTACGAGCACAGGAATCACTAACAAAGCAATTTGCCTGATGGAGTGGCTGCACAGATCACACCTAAAATCATAGGTAAGTAGAAAATACACAGTCCAGCATAATTAGGCTAAAGACAATGCCTATCTCAGCAATGGTTTCAGTGCCTGCAAGCTTACAAATTCTGTCTCCCTAAAGCATATCACCAGTCGGCATCTTTGAAGCAAAAAAAGTCCCATTTACATTTATCAGCAAAACTCTGCTATTAAAGGATTATAAAAAGCCTTACAAATCTCTAGCGGTTAATTGATCTGGATTTATATCCCTAATCTGAGGATCTCCTTGCAAACCCTTGTTTCCTTCCAGTCTCATTCTGCACATTCAGGTGAGCAGCCCCAGCAGGCCCTGGCTACATCACCTCGTGCACAGAGGGCACCAGCTCCTCAGCATGTTTTTGACCTGCAAAACTACGATGAATAATTTGCCTGCTTACCTATGCCTGGCATTAATAGACCACTGGCTAGTAAAAAATGAACGCGCTTCCTCTCTATTGTGTTCTGGCAAATAGGTTGCCTTTATTTGGTTTAATTGCATAATTACTCTTATATCAAGGCAATTAAATGGGAATGTGTGCAGGAGGGCTCTTAGCTCATGAAGTCCCAGCATAAGGTAATTTGGTGTAAGGTCTAACCTGCTCAGCAGGATGCACACCCAGAGCACACAAGCAGCAGTGCCTCTGGGGGCTGACCCCACCCGCAGCCAAAGGGTGCCCATCTTCTCCTGCCCTGGAGGAGGTAGAGAAAAGGCTGCTAGAACAATCCACACTGTTTTAGCCAAAATCCTTGCCCGTGTCTGGGGTCTCTCAGGAAAAGAGATGGTTATGGATGGTCCTGACAGGCTGAAGCCTCCTGCACACAGAGTTTGGCAGGATTGGGCCACGGGGCACAATGTGCCAGTGCAGGGAGCACAACCTGAGAAGGGCCGCAACACCACTCTCATCTACACTCCCCAAGCAGTTGGGTGCCCCTTCTGCTGGGTCGTTTGGCCTCCGATGGGGTGCTATCAAAATCATTTAATTCTTCAGAAGTCACTGGATAGTTGTACCCTCTGACATATCAAAACAGGAACTGCAGCACCTCACAAAGTCCTTGGAGCAGGGTAGGAATACTGTTGGTGACCATAGCTTTTCTTCTCATCCTGCATTTGAAATTTCCCCTTGACACTTTTAGCATTATAAAGCAACTGTGCAATGACACAAGGAAACCTGGGACAGCTCTGGAAAGCATTCATAAGCCCTGAAAAGAAGACAGCTCAGGGGTGACCTTATAAATCTATTAACACACATGTGGCAGATTCAGATCACTGGGAGGGTGTCAGGAGACCACATCTCCTGCAGCCCAGAAGGAAGGGACACCTTCAGCTCCTGAAGGTCTGAGCACTTGGATGTGCCATCAGCACCTGCAGAGTGCCAGGCTGGAGGACCGTGGAGAACCCCACCTGAGCCCCATCCGCCGCTGTGCATCCCTCGGGGCAGACCTCAGCCTACGGAACCCGTCCCACCACACCTTGGGGCAAATGCCACCAGGAACGATGATTTGCAAGGCTGAACATTAAGATACAACTGAAGGGGGATATATCAATCCCCCCCCGCCTTGATCTGAACCTGAGCTTTAAAGGGCTGAGATGACGCTCTGAGAAGTAGGGCAGGGGCCAGGAGGAACACCAAGCACAGCAGACACTGGAGAAAAGGATACACCCTTAAAAATAAGGTTAAAAGGTCGTCACAGGCCCCCTGGCCTACTAAGTCTGTGCACAGTTCCCAGAGCCCACAGCCCAGATTTAATATTGCCAAGTCCCAGATCGCCCATCAGCAGGAACTCATTTCAAGGCAGAAGAACGAGGGGAGGGGAGAAGGGACTGACCCAGTATGAGGCCAGAGCTCGCTGTGCCTTGCAGGCACCAGCGCTGTCAAGTTTGTAAAGACACACAGCAGAAATAGCCAAAAATACTTGTTCATTCCTACACACCCCCATCCATTTCAAGAGCTAAATCTCTGCTTGGCATCACTGACAGGGGATAAATCCCGTCATGGGGGAGGCAGGAGTTTGAGGCAGGAGTTTCACGCAGTGGTTTGGTGCAAACCATCAGAACCCCTTCAGCCGCGTTTACCTCTTCCCACCCCACCCCACCCAAACTGTCCCCGCCAGGTGAGGGCGGCTTCAGCTCCCCCGGCATGACCCAGGGCAACAGGACGAGCCCCTGACCGCAGTGGGGAGGCTGCGAGTTGGTAATTACCAAACCAGTTACCCCAGTCCCGCGTCTGGATCCTGCTGCACCCCGCACCAGCGGCCGCCACGGGCACAGCTGTGGGGCACACCTCTGTGGGGCTGGCAAACCCACCCGTGCCTCCAGAACCCCCACCCCGGGTGCACAACACGCTTAGGACTAACACAAGCACTCCCAAAAAAAGCCACACCTGCAGCCCGGATGCGCACAGAACTGGGGAGGGAGCCACAAAACCCTGGGAAGAGAGAGGCTGGATGGGACCCACCGGGGTCCCGCCGCCCGCGGGAGCCGGGGCGATGGGCCGGGGGGTTCACAGGGATCTCGCCGGGCCTTACCTCCACTTGTGCAGGGCGAAGCCGGGGCACTGGTCCCCGCAGGTGTTGCAGGGCTGGCCCCTCTCCGGCTCCCCCGACGCCGTCAGCTGCAACGAACCCTACAGTCAGCGCCGGCTGCGGGACGGGGGGAGGATGGGGGGACAGGGGACACGCACCCGGGGGAGAGGGGGCACGCTCGGGGGAAAGGGGCACCCGCACGGCTGAGAGAGGGCAGGGGAGGGGCTGGAGAGGGGGACGCACCCAGGGAAAGGGGCACATGGGGGCGGGCGGGGACCCGCACGGCGCCGGAACGGGCGGCGGGACGGAGCCACAGGTTGGAGCGGAGCGGGGCGGGGCGGGGGGCGAAGGGGGAGAGAGAGAGAGAGAAAGAGAGAGACCCCCTCGACAACTCACCGAGCGGCTGGAGAGCCGCTTGCGGGAGCCGCGGCCGAACATGGCAGCGCTCCCCACGCCGAGCCCAGCGCAGCCCAGCCCGAGTGCGCGGCAACAGCGGCCGCCCCGGCCCGGCCCGTCCCGCCCCCCCGGCGGCCGCCCCTCCGCCGCTCCCGCCCCCTCACCCGCCCCTCGGCCCGCCAGGCACCGCCCCGGGAGGGCCCGGCTCCCCCCGCCCCGGATCGCCCCCGCTGTCATCGCCCCGCTCCCCCGGCTCGTCCCGGCGCTCTTGTCCCGCCGCCCTCGGGAGCACCGCGCCCGGACGGGTCTGTCTGTAGTGCACAGCCCAGTGCGCTCCTCACCCTCGGCTGTTAGTAAAGAACCTGAGCTCCCGAAGGGCAGAGGTGCGATTTAGCAGGGCTGGAGGGGCAAACGCTGTGCAGGGGGATTTTACTGGCACAAACACGGAGCAAACGTCCTGGGTTCCTGCTGGGCTTCTGATCCCCTCCTCAAGGACAACAGGTTTAGTCGAACAGGGTGAAGGAGAAACACAGTCACAGGAAGTACATTTGCAGCCTGAGATGCTGGGCCAGGACACAAAGCACCTGTTACTGCCACGGAGTTCACGGTCCCCCCCAGAGCTGCATATGGGCCATCAGGGCTGGAATGTGTGAGACCGTGGGGTCAGGAGCCGTGGGCCTGGGAGCTGTGGGCCTGGGATCCAGGGGACTATGGGCCTGGGATCCATGGGGCTGGGAGAGACTGGGCAGCCCACGCATCATCCTCCTTATGCTCTGTACACAGTGCACTACAAAGGGATCCCCACAGCCTGTACCCCTGGGGTCTGCAATCAAACAGCACATCTGGTGCAAGGCAGAGCAAAATGAACCACGGGGAGAGGGGAAGGAGCAAACACGCTTCACAGAGCACAGGGCTCCTCGGAAACTTGTCCCCAGTGGCGCTGGAGCAGCTTCACTATTAGCATTTCACAGCTTCACCCATGGTTGTGGTTGTTTGCAGATCCTGCCAGCTCTTCCCCTCCTTCCCTGCCTCTTTGTTCCTTTGCCTTGCTGCCTCACAGGTGGTCAAAACCATAAGGCTTTGATAATTTTTTTTTCATTTAATCAGTTCTCATTTTTGTCAATTCTTCACTTGTATCTTCCTGTCTAGGAGGCTGAAATGAGGCTGAGAGCTGTGTAGCTGCATTGTTACCTCTTGAAGAGTCTCAGGCAAAAAGTTTCAGGGAGATTTTTGCTCTTTCCTCCCATACTTGCTTTCTTAAACAAAAAAAAAAAACCAAACCCACAGACAATTTTATCATAGAGAAAATTTTCTTTTTCACAGTCTTTTTTTCATGTCAGTGGGAAAATATTGAGTGCTCCCTGCTCTGTTTTTCTATGGTTGCTATTTTTACCTTTCCAAACCCTTCCATCTTCTCTCTATTACTCCCTTCTGCTAAATTTCCTCGTCATTTTCCTTCTTGGTTTCTCTCCCAGTTTCCAACTCATACAGTGGTGCATGAATATATTATAAACTCTTGAGAGAGGAGACGATCTCTTCAAGTACACATTTCATCACACAGTGGGCAACTGGTTGCAAACTGGGGTTTGACCTCATATTGAAACACCTCCACCTATACCCTGTATCAAGTGTGGAATACATTAATAGCAGGGTGCTGAGTTACTGTTATGTCTGCTGAAGGATGATGGTATTTCAGGGAACAGACACCATGCAAGAGAGGGCCTGAAAATCTCCAGCACTTTGAGTGTCTTGCATAAGATTCAGAATATTTAAAACTCAAATTAAAACTGCTGAAATAAAAGCAGCATTGGATACAGGACTTATAACAAGATTCAACGTGCTGTGGGAAATGCTTTAAAGGTGACCTGCAAATCCTCTTTAATTGCTCTGCTGTTGCAAGAGATGCCATGTGCCCTCAATAACAGGGCTGGTGAGGACATCTGCTCTAAGTTTAAAACAGCAAAAGTAAGTCAAAGTTGGAGGGTAAATTCCTTGGAGGTGTGGCTGTGCTGAATCACAGCTCCAGTCTTCTGATGAAGATGCAGGTCCTAAATTGCTACCTAAAACAAGGCAGGTTGGTCCCCTCCCTCCATTCCAAGCTGTCCACGGAGCTACAGAACTTTCCTGTCACCCTGCACGCTTGTATCCTTAGGCTCATTCCAGCAGATACTGCAGGCACTGGTGGGTGACTCCTCATTACACAGGCAAAAGGCAGGGGAGGCTCTGAGCATCAAGGCTTACATCAGTGTGTTCAAAAGAAGAGGGAAGATGGGGGCAAAAGGGACTGCAGAAGATGCAGATAAGAAGGGTGAGGGATGCTCACTGCCTCTGTCCTGGTGTGCCTGGTGAAGGATCTGAGGAAATCATGTACACTCCGAGCCATAAAAATATTCAGGTGGCACAGACCACAGTGGAGTCAGGTCCTTAGGGACTCTTGGTCACAAAAATATCTCATGGGGACAGCAGTTTCTCTCTGGCTGAGGACATCCAGGACAAATAAAAGACCAGTCAGGAGGACTCAATCATGTTTTAGGGATGCTCAGATGCTGCATCTACATAAGGAAACAGCCAGGCCAGAACATAATCTCTGGGATGCAGTTGGGAAAGGGAGGGGATACATTATCTCATTGGCCTGAATGCTCCTCTTTTCTTTCCTCCCCCAGAAAAGCTGCCAAGAGTAAAGATCTCTCAGGAAATAAACTCCTACTCCCTTGTTCTCACCATGTGCAAAGGGAATGATGCACCATCCTGGCATGGCTGGGTGGGCAGGGGACAACAACACAGCTCCAGCCCTACCTGTGCTACCACGAGAAGTAGTTTCAAAAGGGGATTTTGTATTATTGTTTTTACAAACATGGAGATCTTCTTCTTGAGAGGAGGCAGACTCAGCTTGGAGGTGGTGGGGTGTCATACTGCTGTCAAATAGGCTCAGAAACAGACACACATGGATAATACATGCCAGACAGTTTGTCTGACAAATTATTGTTTCTGCTGTCACTTAAATTGTTCTATATGTCATCTTCCCCTCCCATTTCTGTTTCAACCAAACCTGCCTAGGGATGACACTTCTTCCAGCCCTTCTCATGACTAAACCACTTTAAAACCCAGTTTGTTCCATCCATGCACTATGAGATGGACCTATTTTCCTTTGAAGCTGTGGATGGCCAAGAGGAGGAAAATGACAGGGATACTGTTCTTTTCCTGTTCCCTGCTGTACCTGATACTACAGAAATAACTATAATTAAAATCAAAGAGCTCAGGAAAAGGTGAAATGCAGCTCCTGTGTTAGCTTTTGGGCACAGGGTAGGTGGAGCACAGACTGGTGTGGGAGGGATCTGTGTAGGAGAGCAGTCTGGGATGTAGGGCAGTGGCCACAGGGTATCCAGGCCCTGTGAGCCTTCATGGCTCAGTGGGTCTGCTCACAAGCCCTGCAGAGCATCTTGGTCCAATATGCTATTCCTTCTGGTCAGATGAATGCACTTCTAGAAGCAAATTCAGCCTCTGGCAGGAGAAGGTGAAAAGGAAAAACCCATGTTGCTGCAGAGCTGTTCTGCTTGCCTAGTCCCAGCCAATGTGCCCAACCTTGCACCTCTGCCAAGACTCATCTTGTAGCGTGTCCGACCACTGCACATGGAGGAAAGGAGCTCCCATTAGGGCTCTGGTGACCTCCATTCCCTCTGGGACAGCAGCTTGTGCAATAGCAGCAATGAAGTGACTTGTGTCCAAGCCCGGTGGGCAACCCTTACCACCCAGGAAGAGGATCTGCAGGTCCACAGCAGTAGCTGCAACGAGGGTATGGGAAATGTAGAGACAACTTGTGCCACCAAAGACCATGGAAAGTCTGCCTCCGGCTCTGGTCCAGCAATTCTAGATGGGAGTTAGCTGGCAGACGCAACACATTTGTGTATGAAGCCAGGAAAATTTGCTAGTCTTTCCAGGAAAGTGCCCCAGCTCTTCTATCCTGCAAACCATGCCTCATGTCAGGAAATCACAGCTAAAATATTCACATGCAGAAAGGTCTCAGCATCCCTCCATCAACTCTGACACTCCTGGGCCTCCTACAGTCCAGCCCTGACCATCAGCACTGTGGCAGCAGTACTGCTAAGAGAAAGCAGTGGAGTAAGGCAGAAAACAGCTCTCATTTTGATGCTGGGCCCATCCATTTCTCCCCTCTGTGATGTCAAGGTGAATTTGGCTGTTACGGACCGAGTCAGTCCCCTTGTGTTTCCTCCTGCCAGCAGCCTGTGCAGGTGAATTACAGCTCAACACGAATCCTGTCTCCATCTAGTACCCTGAAGGTTATAAATGTCTGACTGTTATTAGGCAGTTATTGTCTGAAGCCTTTCAAACAGCAAAAGGAGGGCTTAAAAATACCTCTAAGTGCCACAGCTGCTGAAGGAGTGTGCTAGGGAACAGGCATCTATTTTACTGCATCGTTCCTCCACCAAGCCTCCCTCTTCCTGGGTAAACGTGCCCCCATGAGGGTCTTTTAGGAGCAAAACAGTTTGGTGTTTCTGCTCATTCCAGCTCCAAGATTTGCAGTTACTGCAGAGAGAAAAGGCTGTGCATAAACCCCAGTTTGAGGTGGGGATATGGAATTTCAATCTGTGCTGTGCATAACAGGAACCCAGGCCGGGATGAATCATGCTATGTTACTTCAGTTTTTAATTTTTTTTGCACTGCGTAGGTTTTTCTGGGGCATATTCCATCAGGCACATAACGGTCAAATTCACTCTGAACGTTCATTACACGGTTAGTCTGTGGTACACACACTTCAGGTGTCAGAATCAGCAACAAAGTGGGCTTAGCAACTTACAAACCCTTCCATCAGTTCTGTAGATTGCCATACATTTTCTGAGTTCTCTTTATCACAGCATTTGACTGCTATTTTTTGTTAGACTTGTTGGTTCTGAGGTATTTTGATTAAAACCGTACTGAGTAATTTCACCCTTTTTCCTTAATAAATACACTCATTTGTAAATATCCTAGGAATTTTTTTTCTGTCCTCCCACCCAGGAATGCAAATGGCCATTATGTGCTCCCCAAGGTATCTCCAAATAACCCTTCTCCTTTTAACCTTAGGATTTTATTGTGTTAGTTGCTAGGTAACTGAGTAAGATTTATAGCCATCTATTGTTAATTTTTGAAGGCGGTCTTCAATTTCCCTGTAAATAGCATTTGGGAGTTGGAGTCCACACCAATAAAAACTTGGAGCCCAGTCCCACTCTGTGGAGAGGAGCACCTGCTATGAAATGCGAAGCCAAGTGGATACATAAAACTTACCCCCACAGAAAGGGCCCTGCCCTCTCAAACCGGGCAGGTTGGGCACTGCTGGGGTGCTGGAGCGACCCCGGGCACCCCAACCTCTGATGCTGGCGTGGCAAAGTATCAGCAGGCTGTGCATCCTGCTTCCCTCCCTCCTGCTCCTCTTCCAACCCCCTCCTCGTCCTTCAGGCTGTTACTCACTCCCTGAAATGAGATGACAGCACTGCAGCTTTTCCCAGAACTGGATTTCTTTGCTGTCGAGCTCAGAAGTCCCCCGGCACAGCTCTCCCGCCTGTCTGACAAGAGGTGGGTGGTGGATGGCCCCGGTTCATGCGGTTCCTTAATGCTTCTCAATTTGAGGCTAAACAAAGCAATCAAGTGGGCTCTGCCAATTTACACACAACATCCTTGTGCTACAGCAACAAGTAATTTTCTACTATCCCCCCCTCACTCCCTCGGGCTCTCTTTTGGTCCAGCAGAATTATTTGCTTTAAGCTGTAAATTCACATT
This sequence comes from Platyrinchus mystaceus, assembly GCA_035041135.1. Classification (NCBI taxonomy): domain Eukaryota; kingdom Metazoa; phylum Chordata; class Aves; order Passeriformes; family Tyrannidae; genus Platyrinchus; species Platyrinchus mystaceus. The sequence continues at coordinate 6,782,157 of JAWWLV010000024.1, read as the reverse complement.
CCTGCCATGCTACTTTTATTTTTCAGGACCGTTCCTGAAAATGAGAAAAACCAAACCAGTTTGGGGTAGGTGGTGCAGAGGCAGGTGTCAGCAGCCATGGCAGGAGGTGAGCTGGCAGGAGTGAACCATCCTGCCCTTCCCTTGCCATGGCGCTGGAAGTGTCACAGATGTCCTTCAGTCCCTCACATTAATCATTCATTTGCCACCCTGCAGGTGGAAAGGTCCTTTTACTCATATTTTTAAAGCTGCTTTACTGTCTCTTCTTTATATGAGAAAAAGAAAACAGCCTTTTTCTTACAGTTTCACAGGACTGAAACCTGCTGATAAATAGGGGAGTGAAATACCTGGCAAAGCCAGGCTGCTGGTAGTAGCTCAGATCACCAGACACTGGGTAGCTAGTCAAAGGGAAAAATTAGAAAACTTTGTCTATGGTCCTTGAGATGACAGAAATTGTTTCTTTTATGGCCACCAACGTTGTCAGGTTTTACATTGGTTTTACCTGCTGGAGATGCCGGTTCTTTAGCCAGGGCAAACAGCCCAGGATCTACCTGCTGTCAAAAGCTTCTGATTCTCACAAGTTAAATGTTTCCATACTTTTAAGCTCTTGAAAGGCCCAAGCCATTGGGAATGATCAAGTGGGGAAATGCCATTAGTGAAATCTGAATGCAAGTCATACCTGGAAAGCTTCACATACCACTTGCACAACGTGGAGGAAAGCCGACAAGGAGGAGGATATACTCAGGTTATCTTGGGTGTCAGCCTCTCCTGGAGCAGCTCCCATGGGTTATTCCAGGTGAGCACCAGCACAAGGCACACCCACTGTGTTTTCCACATAGAGCGGGATGAAGCTGTCGGTGTTGACAAGAGCTGTTGAAAGGACTTCAGGACACCCCACTTTTTTATGCAATTCAGTCAGCAGAATTTAGAAATATCTCTGAAAAGTGGATCTGAAGGGCATCACCTCTCCCATTGCCCTACCTGAATGGAGCAGCAGCTCAAGTGAGAATCATCAGAGAGATCTGCTGGGGTTTCCTTAGATCACCTGGGCCACTGATCCAGGTGGACTGTCCCCTGAGACACATGGATTTGAAGAGACATGGCATGCTCAGGGATCCCCTGGGGAGAGAGCAGTGAAGGAGAAAGGAAGACAGCAAAGTGTTTCAGCAGCTGAGCCCCAGCACAAATGAGAAGAGGGGCCAGAGCCTCCTGCTCCCATAGACAAGGCTCAGACTGAGGGTGCTGCTCCCTGTGCTGCCAGGAATCAAACCTCCATGGCCACTGCTGCTCTGTGCCTCCTTCCAGCAGCTCAGCCCGCACCACACGTGGTTTGTTATTCAGTTGTTTGCCAGTTCAGCTATGCTGCGTTTTCTGAAGCAGGGCAGGAACGCACCAGTGGGTACCTGCTTGTTCTAAGCTCCAGCAGGGCACCAGCCTCGGGGGCAAGTGCAGAACTGCACACTCCCACCACCACACACCTGGCCCCTGCTCCAAAGGGACAGTCAAACCTGGGACAGCAAGCTGAGACAACTTCATCTGGGGAGCCCAAGCCATGCATGAGACCAGAGCTCCAGCCCCTGGCAGCATCTGGTACCTGCTTGCATCCTCTGCTGCAGGCGGCTTTGCTCCCACCTGCCAGGGTGGGGGGTGGTTTAGAGGCACCACTTGTATTTGCCAGTCATAGCAACTAACCTGGACATGTCTGCTCTTGCCAGTGAGTTAGTTTGCAGGGAGCCGTTCCCACTTCCCTGCTACGGTAAGCGGGAACAATGAAAGCGTTTCACAGCAAATGCTGCTTTCTGTTCTGCGTGGGGCTGGGGAAGGCAGGCAGCGAGCAGTGAATAGCTTCAAAGAAGAAGGTCAGTAAGGCAGAGAGGGTGGATTAGAAAAGGACAATGCAGCAAAGACCTGATTAATTTAATTGCTCATCTGAAATGTAGTTGCAGATTAAAAGAAGGATGAAGAAGTTATAAGCATATGAATGGAGCCAAGTAATGATTTTAAGGGAGGGAACAGGCTGAGCCCTTCCTCCCCCTGCACCCTCTGCCCCTCATACAAAGGGGTCTGTATTCAGAGATTACTCCAGACTTCTGGCTCTTCTCCTCATGCTGTCTCCTCAGAAATGGAGACACTGAGTACCAACAAATGTGTAAGTAGCTGCAGCTTGGTATTGCTGCTGGCAGCTCAGATTGAGTGTTAGAGCCAGGCATGTGCTGAAGCCTGTGAGATGTAACGTGGAAACCATTCTGCTCCCAACAGAACTGAGATTTTCTTGGTGGAAATGGATTGATGGGCATGGTCTCAGCCTCTGCACTTCACATGCAGTCACTGCCTTGGAAGACCTGGAGCAGCTTCCCTTGGCTTAAAATTGTACCTACAACAGATCTCCCTGTGCTTACAGTCAACAAATCACATCTCCAAACACTTCAGAAGCAATATTTATAACTAGAGAGAGGCAGAAGTAATTTCATGAAAAATTTCACAGGTTTGTTGTTTGGTTTTTTTAAAGCGGAACAAACAAAACTTCCCAGAAAACAAAGTATAAAAAGCATCTGGGTTAGGTCAAAACACTGTTCTTTTCTCCTTTTGATTTTTTTTTTAACTGTGCCTTATGTTTGCTAATATAAAATAGCTGAAAAATTAAGCCAACTTTGAAGTGGAAACTCAGACTCTTCTGTGAAGGCCAAAAATAACTTCTTAGCATTCTCCATCTCGCTATTGCAAGAGAGGTCAGAAACTTGTCAACTAAATCTGCTTCTGGAAGGCTACAATTCCGATTGCCTGGATCACTCCACAGGCAAAAATACTTGGAAAATATTGGAGTGAGACCGAGAGGCACCACTTTTGGTCATCAGCTCCTTCCTCCTGCTCAGTACAAGCTGGAGAGCTGCCTCCAGGAATTTCTACCGCTAAGGGACTCACCCCCTCCCACTGCATGACCAACAGCTACAAAGGTTGATGACTTCTGGATGAACTCAAACGTGTCTCTTACAACGACCTGATTTGAAGAGTTCTCCATTTGAATAGTTCAGGCGATGGGAGAACTTACCACATGGGCTGAGCTGCTTCAGCTGTTAATGACTCCTGGGTTGGGTCGAATTTCTGTGCCTTTGCCCGGTAATGAAAGAAGTGTCTCACCTCAATGCTCTTCCCCAGCAGAATGTTTTCTTCCAAGTTAGCCCTCAATCTTCTCTTTGGGAAGAGGACTTGTGTTGGAAAGACCCACTGGGCCAGGTCTGGAAGTGCCTCAGTGGAAATATTTTTTCCCCTCCGTGGTCTTTTCTGCCTTTCTGCACTTTTCAATACAGTAAGTGTGGCTATGTGGAGAAGAAGGTTTTCTAGAAAATGTTCTGATTTAACACTAGTTCCTTGAGATGTGTGTTTTCCAACAGCCTTCAACAACATGCATTTTATTTTTCTATAGTGGAAAAATGCCCATTATTGGGGCAGAAGGCTGAAGAGATGAAGCAATCACCTCTGTCTCTGAAGCTGTACAACAAGGCTGAAGAAGAGTGCTGCAATTTTCATAGAATAACAGGACTTAAAGTACTAGAAATGTTAAAATGACTCTGTCATTATACAGAGCTGGAAGGTTAAATATGATTCAGGGACTGTGCACATACCCCTGTTGGCTTAATCCCACAGCAGCATGTTTAAAATATTTGTAATCATTTCTTAAGGACAAATGATAGAAAATAAAAACACCTTTAAGAGATTGGTCATTGAAACTAAGAATTGAGCTTTTGAAATAACGCATGCTCCGTTTTCTGCATCTGACAGTGTTTCAGACAGCAGGAGGAAGGAATCCTCTCTCCTTTGGGTTGAAAACTCAGAAGCTGGAAAGGGCTAGATTTGCCAGCAGTAACAGATCTGCAGCATTTTCTGACACAAAGCCTGAGTAACATACAAGGGAGGACAGAAAATGCAACTTCTTCACTCTTACCTGCAGTCTCTGGGGTTGTGGTGATGTCAGAGTGGCTGCAATTCATCACGTGATTGTCCCTCTGGGAGCTGGTCCCCACATTTGTTTCCTTTTAACCCAAATTTCTTCTACCTGAATTTTCTTCTATATTTGATGCTTTTTCTTCCCAGCTTAGAAACGTTTTTTTCCCACATTTCTCTCAATAGCACTGCCAGTGGTGTGGACCAGGTCCAGTATCCCAGCTCATCCTTCAAAAACGTTTGAGAAATGAACTGGTTGTCTCCCTTATCATCCCATGGCAAAGGATGTCCCTGGTCAATGAAGGCAGCACCAGCTGGTCACCAGGCACCTCTGAACAGCTCATGGGGCACCTCTGGGATGTGCTTGTCTATGTTTTGCACCTTGGGGCACTCCTCTACTGGGCAGAAATTGGGGACCATCAGTCTATCCAACCGGAAGGACATGAGTGGATAGTCAGGGCCATTCTCCAAAAATGGTCCCTGGTCCACAGACTCCATTGTGGGCTTGGGGCAGGGCTATATATAAACAAAATTCTTCCCCTCCCTCATTCCTTTTGCATGGGACAATCAAACAAGAAGCCCAAAGCCTGGAAATAAACACCAGCACAGAAAGGAATGTTTACCATTCAATGTATTATTCCCTTGTGTACAAAGTATTTTGCCTCTATAATAGCACATCCATTGAAATACGATGGCAAATGCAGCAAGACCATACAGACATGTCTTATGGGTCTTTTCATTTCCTTTTGAGTATAAGCAGAAAGAAAAGAAACACTGTACAGGAAAGTGCTTGCAAAAAATACCCCAGTTTGTAGAAAAATAATGGCATTGATATACAAAACCCAGAGTTGTTTCCTGAACAAGAAATGTCTATTGTCTCTGGTCCTCAAAATCTGCTCTATTTAATGATGCCCATTAACAAACCACAGGATCAGTGCTCTGTCATTTTTTTTTCCCTTACAGTTTAATATTTTTTAGGCTTATTTTGCTCTGTTAATAGCTGCTATGAAACTATACGGTAGAAATGAATGTGTACAGGTCAAAATAATATTTCTTTTTATAAATAGCCATTCACTTCATTAGAGAAAATATAATAAGCCTGTACTTTCTAAGCACCACTGTTTCTTTCTAAAGTTCATAGTGCAATTTTCCCTTTTCCCCTACAGAAGTTATATATAAGCAATTATCATTAAAAAAAATGACTATTCCATTACTACTCCTTTCCCCTTTCCCTTTTTCCTCTTTCTCTTTCCCTTTTCCCCTTTCCCTTTTTCCCTTTCCTTTCACCAGTTCTGTAGCTGCTTGCCTGTGAGATGTCTCCCAGCTGACAGGAACACGTCGATCCCTGACTGTCAGGCTGACAGGTTTCACTCCAAAGGCAGAACACAGCCCAGCACACACATGGGTTATGAATCCAGGGATCGGATCATTTATCACCATTGATCCAACTGTTTTGTAGCAGACTGATTACACACCCTTTTAGGAGCTCTGTAAAAGACTCACACAAGATCCCGAGGTTGCGTTTGTTAACTGTTTGCATCCAAAATGGCAGGAGTTATCTGGAGCAGCAGATAAGCCTCTTTGGTTTTCCAAACTGCTGGCAATTTTGTGCTGAAAAGCTTCCTTTCCTTGTACTTTGTGCTCCTGGCTGCCCCGACATATAAGGTGAGAGGGCAGCATCTTCCTATCACTAAGTAAACTTGTGGAGAAAGAGATAAGGGACATAGTCATAGACTACAAAAATAATCTGGTCACATCACCCCCGTTCAACGTGCTACGAAAGCTCTGCGAAAGCGTGGCGTGCCACAAGTGGAGGGCTATGTACAGGCAGGAGCCATGGCACCTATGGGAGAGGGCTCCTCAATTTATATTTAAAAAAAAGCCAGCACTGAAGGTCTGGTTGTACACGGGATGGCAGAGAGGCAAGGAGCACAGATGCCTTACCAGGAAGATCCGAGGCAAAACAGAAGTAGGCGTAAAGCAGCTTGTTTTTGAAGAGGGAGCAGAGTCATCTGTAAGTACAGAGTGATCTTGTTGAAACAAGGCAGCGCCAGCGCTGAAGCCTCCCTTTGCAGATGGTCTGGGAGTGAGTAGGAAGCCGGGGAAATGCTGCAGGTGCCTGCAGTGGAGTCCCCTGGCCAAGAGAAGGGGCGGCTTGGCTGGGCGTGCTGTCCCCCATCCCCTGCCGTGGAGGGAACACAGCAGGGATGCTTTCGGCTTCACGCTAGGATTTTGTGACAAAGTCTGTAAGAAACTGCATCACTTCTGAGTGCACAGTCCAGGGAAACATATGGCCTGATCAGCCTGTCTGGGATGAGTTAATACCCCGCTTCCAGATGGAGCCAGGAAGCACAGTGGCACATGCAATTAGGAGACAAAGATGTTTTTTTAAAAAGTGAGTTCACTTCAGAGCCCTATGGAAAAGGGGCTTGAGCTGAAGATCCATCTGCAGGAATCTTCCTAAACCTGGGGTAGATCTTAACGGATTTGAATCGCCTGACAATTTTTCTGCTTTATCCCCTTTTTCACTGATAAAGGCACTGGATTAACTAAAACTACAGAGCGTTAATAAATATCATGTTAGCACCAAACCAGTGCTTTTAGCACTGGCCACAGAGGTCATGTGAAATTCAAAACATACCTAAAAGATAAAGATTGCTAATGCAACTAGCACTGTATTCATTGTCATGTTTTCCTTGAGTGCTGTCAGCCTAATCCCTAAAAATAAAATTTAAGCACATCTTGTCTATTTTCCTTACATAAAGACAGACTGAAATGCCAAAAATACCCCTATGCAGATTGTGTAGCACCGTGGAGGGCCAAAGCAGCCCATAACTGAAGGAAAATTACTGATTGAAAGTAAACAACTGAATACAGTGACAATAAAGTATCACTTGTCATAATGCTACATATAATGTAGAGTATACAAAATGCAGTGGTTTGACTGCAGAATTTAACAATAAAAAATAAAAATAGTAAAAGCAGCCTTAATATAATGATTTTACGTACAAAAATATTAAATCAAAATAAATAATCCCAAACATAAATATTATACTGTACATTAAGAATATGCAATCTATATACATATAAACAGATACAAAAGTGGAAGGCAGAGGTATTGCATCGCTATCCTTCATCCATCTCATCTCCAGAGAACCTGGAAAACACAGACAAGGTGCATATTAGAGTCAGATCATCAGCTTTGCCTCTGGAACCTGTAACTGGAGAGATCAACACAAGAGCAGAGCCAAAGTAGGTGTCAGTGAGGTGGGAAGTGTGTTTCCATTAACACCATTTGGGTTACTGGGGGAGCAGGGGATCCCACCGGGATGTTTTTGCCAGCATGGCCCGATCTGCTCCTCCAGGATGTTTTTGGGAAGCTTTCCCTTCCTGCAGAAGCTGCTGAGAACTCACCATTGCTATAACACCTGAACGTCAAGGCCCGTTCCAGATGATGGAGTACATTTCCCACAGTAACCACCACATCTTCCTACTACTTTGGTACCATCCTGCATGCAAAATCAGAAATAACATCTTAATAAGGGCTCAGGAACTCCACACTGTGGAAGGGCCAGATCCAGCTTATTCTAGCCAGGGTTTTTAATATAAAATGGCTTGGAAGGAAAACAAATGATGCCTAAATCAGTCTACAAAATCACCACTATATTCAAATACACACAAATGTAATTCTCTTCAGTGTTACCAGGTCAGATGGTGGACACAAATAAGAAAGGGCAGTTTTGATTTATTACACTGAAAGCTGCCCAAGGAGAAGGCTGTTTGGAGGGTTATCTCAAGGGTATCTGCTTTCTCTGATTTGCCCCACACTGAATAATAGCAATGAGTGGAAAACTTGGCTCATGCAAGAGCAAAACCACATTGGGACAATAACAACTCCTCAGCTGTGCCTGAACATGGGAAGGGCATGGGAAGGGTATTTGCAGGCAGTACCAAGAAACATCCATTTGGAAGGGAAAGGCCTGGAGTGGCTCCAGAGACAAGATGAGAGGGAAAGTGATGGAGTGAGGCAATGCCACTTGCTCAGGTGCCATCCCTCCTCCCCTTCCCACAGCCAGAAGAGGAGAGTGTGGAGTGATCCTGAGCTTGGCCTGGTCTCCAGGTGAGCCCTGCAAACACAGTGCAACTCTGGGCTTGAGTCAGGAGATCAATACCTCCATATGGCCTTCCTTATCCCATCTCTGCAGAGTCTTTCTCCTCTTGGTCATTACAATGGACAGATAGTCCTTGAGGGGAATTCAACCCTCAATTACCAGAAAATTGGACTTAAGCACAGAACAAGCTTGCACAAAGCATTTATTTTTAAACGAGCTCCACCCTGCCCTTGACATTATTGATCTGGGACTGCAGCAGGCTGCTATCATCTCTTCTCACTATGCCATTCTTTCTTCTACTCCTGCAGGCAATTATGCCCTTGGAACAGCACTTGACAGATGTCACCCAGTGATGAAGGATCTTTAAGCAACCCTGTCCCTTAAAGTTTGTTTTAATTCTGCCAGCCATAATGTTCTCTGCAAGCCCAAAGTTGTCTGCTTTGGCTTCTCCTTTCTGAAAAGGAGAACAGCAAAGCACCTGCCAGAACTGACATACAGAGGCTGTGCTGGTCCCTTTCAACCTGCAGCATGGTCAGACCAGTAGCATTTAATTCTCCCCTAAGAGCACCAGCACAGATGAGGCTTAGGGGTTCACGGGGCTCCCCAGAGCCAGGGAGACTGAAAGCAGTACAGGAGAGACTATTTTGCAAATTGCCTTTTGTTAAATGATTACAGTGACCTCCTTTGGTGAGTTTTAACAGGGTCAATCAGGATGACTCACATGAAGTAACAGCAAAAAAAGCAATCCTGGGTTTCTACGATTTCATAACATGACACGGAAGCAACAGAGTGAAGGCATACAGTGAGGGAGGTGTCAATGGACAGGCAAATTAAGCAGTACAAGTTCAAATTTGGCTGTGGAGTGATTTTGAAGGGCTGCCTGGCTTAGCCTGAGGCCTCCAGTCAGCAGAGCCACAGGCAGTGGCAGGGGATGGTGCCCCTGCCAGCACATCCCAGCCCACTTGAACTTGAGTGACTCGAGACTCTCTTAAGAAGACGAACCCAGCCCAGCCCAGCAGGAAGGTCCACATCCTCCACACTGTATCAGCGATGTTTTGGGAACAATTCCTACTCAGGGCAGTTGCCTGGCACCAGACCCTCTCCAGCAGGTCCAACCCTGCTCTGCAGCCCTGACCCCGCATGCCCTCGTCCTGCTGCCGAGCCCTGTGATGCACACTCCGTGATGGACATCTCAGACAAGTAATTAAGGATATCTCTGCCCCACAGCACTCAATGTTTTCAGCTTCACAGTTAATCAGGCTCACTAATTAATTGCAATAACTCTGATCAAGTTAAACCCGCGAGGGCCTCTCCGCCCCCACCACTGTTACAGGCAACACTTTAATGTCAGATGTTCATTTTTTGTTAGGCTCTATTGGAAGGTGTTGCCATGAATGACAATGTGGTGATTAAAAACTTCTGACGAGCAGGTATAGCCATAATTTAAGTTACAACTTACTGGGGATTTTTGAATTTCCGACACCGCGTAATTCCCCTGTGAGAGCCACTTGGCTGTTCCCATTAGGGACAGGCCTGTCCCGTAAAGGTCTATGCTGAAGCGACCCTAAAAAACAAGAAGAGCCTGGTTAACCCAAAACACGGTGCTTTGGCCTCCTGGCATGCCACGGTATCACTTTTCTAACAGGATTTTGCCAGCAATGTTTCCCATGTTTTCCATCGCTGTGACCGTGATTAGCCCATTGTACAAATCACAGCATGGCTCGCATTAGGAATTTCCTTCTGCTTTGTGGCTGCAGAGAAGGAGGGGCTGCAGCTTGCTTTCAAACTGCCTTTTATTCCCGGGTTTTCACTGCCTTACCCAGGTTTTGCACTGTTTTTTCCTGGTTTTGCACTGCTTTTTCTCTGCCAGCTGAGGGCATTCTTGGCTTTTCCATGGCAAACTGCGGAGCTTGACTTGCTCCAGCAGCTGATGGGAAGGGACTCCAGGGATGTGCTGCAGCCACTGTCACTACTCCCTCCTCAGCTGGAGGGGGCACACTTGTCCATATTTTCCTATTTTACACTGGGTTTTTCCTTGTTTGGGTTTTGTTTGTTTGTTTGTTTGTTTTCCCACGGACTTCAGTAAAATAAAAACTGCTTATTTCTTTAAAACACTTCATTCCACCTGTTCTCAAAAATGGAAAATTAAGGAGTATGATGGCATCCAATGCTTGGCCCCCCAGCCCTCCCCTCACCCCCCCCCCCCTCCATGGCAGACTCCAGCTCTGCCCGTTTCTGGACCCACAGAAGAATCCTTTTGGACACATCCCCAGACTGACCCGCAGCCCAGCACAACCATGAGGTACCAGATGGCTGTTAGCTCTGCTCCTTGCACTTGCTGCCTTGGGAATGCTGATTTTCTGAGAGGACCAAACTGTCTGGGTCAGGTGGACGGATATTAACATTCATGAGCTTTCCTGAGGTAAGAAGTCAATCCCTAAGCCGCTGAGCTGTGCAGAAAAGTGTCAGCTCCAAAAGCAGGGGGGGAAGGAGATGGAGAGGTTTGCCCTCTGCTGTCTGCTGCTGCAATTTCCTGCATAATGCCATTTGCAATATGGTCCATCCCATACCTTGGACTATCCAAACTTATCACTTATCATCCCCCAGCCCTACAGAAGCTGGGCGTGCTGGGGACATGCAGTAAGCTGTCTATAACACAGTGTTGTCTCCTAAACACTTTGAGAAAGCATATTTTTTCCAAGCAGCTGGGCTAGATGTTCTACATCACCTTCTAGAGCTACTGAGGAGGCAACTTAGCCTGTGTCCTACTCTGTGCTTTCATGGCTGGGCAACTTGTGGTGCTGGGAGAGGCTGGATTTGCCCTGATGCACAGGCAAATGCCCTCTTCTTCTCAGGCATCTCCCCCAGAGCTGCCATGGCAGGAGTCCTGCTGTCTGTCTGCTGCCTTCCCATCCAGAGGGGCTGTTTCACTCTTCTTCCTGCACCTCTGCAAACTGGTTTCAGTGGGCACAAGATTGCAGAGCACAGAGGCAGGTTCCCTGACTCCCTCCTGCTCTCCCTGCCCAGCATTTCCACCAATCCCTGTCATGGACTGATCCCCCCACCTTCAACTACCCACATAAAGCCCAGTTCTTCTCTCACAGCCTATTTCTTCTCCTTTTTCTCCTTTATCATTGATTGAGGCCATAGGAAATGTCCCTTACCAAGCCACAGGCCTGATAATATGGAAAGTGGAAAGTACTTTCTCTATCTTCACAAAGGGAACTTTCTCCATCTTCACAAAGGGAAAAGTTTCTGATCACTGAGATAAGGATGTGCCACTCACTGAAGCTGGGCTAATGTGATCAGCAGTAATTAATAGAGGGCCTGAACATAACAAATGGCACCAATTCCTATGAAATCCTCCTGTCAAATACCTGAGGGCATTTGGCAGCACTGTAGCAGTCCCCAGCAGTGGCATAAGGAACAGGTCGTCCATCATGTGTCCTTGCAAACTGTAAGTCAGTTGCTGTGGAGAAGAGTTGGTGAATAACAGGGAAAGAAAGATGCAGGGAGAGAGACAAAATAAATGTAAACGTGTTCTTTGCTAATGTTTAAATTCACTAAACCTGGTTTCACACATTAATCTTGAGAGTGAAGACTACCAGATCTTTAATATTTAATCTCCCAATTCATTGCACATGTGGCTCCCAGCACTGAATTTAACAGGAAACTTACACACTCAGTGTTTACAATTCAGTTTAAGTCCATTGGTGATTTAAGAACAAGGTATAAATAACAACAAAACTCGAACCCATGACTTGGGATTTCTTTTTCTACCAGAAAATCCCCCACTTTCAAGAAGGCTACAGGACCTCCTAAATCTCCCTTTTAAACAAAGGCAAACAAACATCTCTGCTCTCCTGGCTGCCCCAGCCCAGGGGTCGGGTTTTCAAAGGGAATTGGGGTATTTTGCTCTGGAAGGATCTGAAGTAACCGAGACTCATTTAGATGGGGATGTGAGATAGCTCCTGCCCGACAGAGGTAGGTGCCCAGCTCCTTTTGAAATTCAAAGGGAGCTGGTATCAAATTCCCCGAGGGTGGTTGCTTTCAGATCTTTACCTAGAAGCTTTTACGGATTATTAGTAGCATTTTACAGATTGATAGACTGGGAGGTCTTGAAAATTAAGTGATAAAACCCACTTATCAGATAAAGAGTCGTTTTACAGGGAAGGATTTTGATTTGTTAAAAAAACCCCTCAGCTATTTACTGAATGAACTCCCAACAATATGTTGTATTTTTAAAACATTTGCTGGAAACTGATAGCATCCCTGGAGTCAGGGAGACTGAAACTGTAACCCTATGGGATGCTACAGGCTCTGCGGTGGTGAGATGGCTCCCAGCTCCCAGGAATTACAAGAGAGACAGGGCATCACTTATATTGCACAGCTACGGCCCTCTTCTCCCCTGATAATCCATGTCCCCACCTCCATTACTACCAACACAAATTATTTCCCCATGGTCTGGCTCTGCCAAGAGCCTCCTCTGCCCTGGCCATAGAGAGCAGCATCCCCACCCTGGTGGAATCCCCTGTACTGGGATCTCCTGACACCCCTCTGTTGTAAAATGCAGGGGCAGCTCCTCCCTGGTTAAGCTTTGTGTCTGAGTCCAGTTTGAAAATAGGAGATCAAATGAAATAAAATCCTTCAAAGAGTACACTGGCCTGCCGGGTGCATGCAAATACTCATTCTGCAGAGAAGATGCACCAGCAATTGTCTTAATATTTTCCTGTTTTACAGAGAAATAATATGAGCATCTCAGATGTAAAGTTGCAGTCTCTGGGAGTAAAGCAGCAAACAGGTTACCAAGTTTAAAAGAAGCTTTTGACAGGAAAGCTCAGGAATATTGCTCACTAGAGTACTACTGCTTGCTTGTAGTTACAGCTATATTTGTGTCAAACAAACATTTGGTTTTTAATGGCAAGGCCCTGTTTTTACTCACTTATTATTTGCATAGTGTTCAGGTCCAGCCTTACTTTGCTGAAGGTGGAAAACCCAGCTGCTGTGTAATCTTTCCTACACTGGCAGTCTTCTCGTCTGCTCCCGTTATACGGACACTCGGTCGGGTTATGCAATCTAAATCAAAAGAAAACCCTTTCTACTCATGACTGGGAAATATTGCCGTGGAAAACAAAAACACCGTGAAGCTCACCATTACAGGATTTCTTACCTGTATCCATACACCTCTGAAAAATTCTCTGCATCCCCATTTACAAGGGTCACATATTCCTTTGGGCTGTCAGTCTGCATCCCAGAGCAATACACCTGAGAGAGAGAAGCCAGAACTTTGTCACAGAGGCAAAGGCATCACTGAGAAAAGCAAAGGCAGAAAATCCAAGAGTGGAAGTGAAAAGCACATGCAGGGTCCTCTTGCACCTTTGGAAAATGCATTAACTATCATTCTGTTGCTGAAATGCACCTTTAATGTCTTTCCTTTGACTTGCAGGAAATATTCACCATCTTCAGTGACACCTTTGAGATTTTTAACGTCTTCGCAACTCCTTGGTAGTTCACCTGAAACAAAACAGAAACACTTGTAGTTACTGAGCAACTGTACATCAAAATTTCTTTTGGAACACTGTGAGGCATCCAAAACATCAAAACATCTTGTTTATTTTTCAGAGGTTTCCCTGGTGTGCCTTAGTGCTTAGTTGGATGGCTCCCAATGCTTGGAAATACTGCAGGTCTCTAGCAGTTTGATGGGAAAAGATCCTGCAGCCATGAGAAAGACAAAGGAAGGTGCAAATCTGCAGACTTACAGTCATGGACATTGTGGCACGTCCTCCTCTCCTCAGGTTTCAGATCCACATGGCACAAGCTGCTGACCTGGTCATCGTTCGTCAAACACTGCACTGACCGGTGCATGACCCCAATTCCACAGGTGACAGAGCACTGCAGGACACAAGACAGAAATTCGTGGTTTATCTCAAGGGTTTCTGGGTTCCAGAAGAAAAGAGACAGGAGGTTTCCTTTATATCAAGAGAAAGACTCCAATCCTGCAAAGTGTTCAAACACAAGTTTAATTTTAATCAAATGAGTACTCCCTTTGATTATTAATCCCTTCATTATTATCATCATCATTGATTACTTCAAGAAGACTACCATACTTTGCTTAGCATTTGCACACTTTGCTGGATGAGGCAGTTGGTTAAGGTGAACCATGTGCTCAACTGAAATTGTTTATTTTTCACATTAGGAGGGTCATACAAGAGAGAAATGTTCACCAGAAGGCCTGCATGGTAGAAGTTCTCTCCTGGTGGCTGCAAGACATTGCTTGGGTCACTGCCAGGGGCCTCTGAACAAACATGGCTGTTATTTTCTATCCAAATTGCACAAAAAAAAATGGAGCCTCAATCTTCTCTCCCCTAACTCGCTGGAAAAAATGGATAAATCTGTGCAAATACCAGCTCATCCTCAAACAGCCCAAACCAAGGGCAATCTTAAGGCTGAAGTTGCACAAGTTAGTGGAGCTGCCAAACAGCAGCTCATCCTCTGCACTGACTCGCAGGGAGGATCTGAAGCTTCCTATGGGGCAGGAGGAACTTTGGTTTCAAATGGCTTTGCCAGTTACTGTGACAACTTCCACTACATATTGCTTGGCTTGACCCTCATTGCCTTGTAAAAGTTTGACAAATTCCTACAAATGCCTGAGCTGGGTTAATAAATCAAGTTTACGGGAGAAACATCACATTTCAAAGAATGTCAGAAGCCCAAAGAAGTGAAATGTTATCACCTTAACTAAAATTTGATCTTGTAGTTCAGGCCCCAGAAAAGGCTCAACACAAATAACTTTAGCAGAGAGGCCAAGTTCTTTCCCCTCCCCTGTCCCAGCATTTGTAAGAAGGAAGGGGAGAAAAAAAAAAGAAATAAAAAAAAATCATTTTAAGGCTCAAATAACCAGTGTTTTGGCCTATTGGTGGCTCCAAAGTCTTGTTCATACACGTGGCCAAGTAGGATCAACTGCAGTTACCAGTAATCCATCGATCCTTCCAGCACAAGACTTTCAAACCCTTGTTTTCTGCAACGACCCCCCTCTTCGACTGAGCACTCAGCACGACCATCAACACTGCCACAAATTTTGGCTTCATCCAAATTTTCATGGAGATCGTGACTCTACTTGTGGCTGCTGGGACTCACTCATACAATGGAGTTCAGTCTGGAGCATGGAGCCCTACACACAGTGGGGCTGCTGCTCCACCAGAGTATTCAGTGCACTAATTTATGCAGCTTTTAAACATTCCCCCTCCAAACCTTCAGTCTGCGCCCATGTTGTAAAAAAAATATCAGTTTGTTCCAATCTTTTCAGTTAAAAAAAGGAGTTTTCCAAACTTACGCTTCCCCAGTTGCCGACGCGCCAGGACGCCGAGACAGGGCATTCCCCGAGGTAGCAGGGCTGGATGTTGGGTGGCTGAGTGCCAGGACAGTTGACCATGTTCTGGTACCCGTACTCATAGTGGTCCTTCCCGGTGTAAATCTCACTGCAGGACACGAGGCGCTGCCGGTATCCCTTCCCACATGTGACGGAGCACTGCGGGCAGAGGAAACACCAGTGAGCACCACATGTGTCAGTAAGGCCACCCAAAACGGGGAGGAAAAGCAGGCTTGTCAGCTTGTAACACAGCAAGCTGCTCCAAGGGATCACTAGTCAAGCCGGTCATGAGTATCATGAGTGACTACTACAAGTAAGCTGGTGCCTGACACTGTCTTTGAGCAACCAGTTCCTCCCTGGGATGGATCTACAGCTGCTGAAGGACTCTCTAACCAGGCTGGCTCCTGGGCACATGTTATTTCTTCCCAAGTGCAAAGAAAGGAGCAGAAGATCCTCTGGAACTCAGACATGCCTCTATTATTTAGTTGGTTTGGTTTGTTGTTTTTTTTTTTTTCCATGGGATACACAGACACAGAAAATGGTCAAGATTGATCCTGAATTGCAGGTATTTGGCAGCAAATGGAAGAACAAGAAATTTTTCCTTGTAATTAGAGAATAAACAGTGTTCTGCCTTCCTCATCAAAAGGCTGAGTGGGAGCTGGGGAGAGACAAGCTTGGCTCCAAGAGCCCTCTCCCACCCCTCTGTCTTCATGGGCCTGAGTGCTCCCAGGGGTCAGAGCTGTTGGGAGTTGGTAGAGGGTGTCTGGGCAAGGGGCAGCCAGGGCTTCAGCCTCACAGGCAGCTCAATATTTCTCTTAGGAAACCACACAGGAGACCAGGCTGCTCTGAGATATTATCATGTTGCCGCGTTTCCCCCTCCTGCTCTATCTTGGGTGGCTTGTCTCTCCTCCCCCTCAGTCCTGGCATGTTTTCTTTTTTCTCTTTTCTTGTTCTTTCTTTTTAATCAGTGCTGTGTCAGCAGCTGCCTTGTCATTTCCCTCTGCTATTCCTCCAACTGAAAGTAATCCTTCACTGGCTGCAGGAGGAAACAGGCTGAGATTAGCCCAGGTCCTCCCGCATGCGGCGCCTGCCGCAAGGAAAACTCATCTATTTTCCTTGCTGAGCCCTCTCCCAGCTGTGAGGGTGAATCTCCTGCCTTTGCTCGCTCTGGGTCCTTGCTCCTGCCAAAGACAGCACCGAGGAAGGATGTGTCCCCATGGTCACATCCAGGCTCGCCTTTCCCCCACAGTGCTCGCCTGGACCCTTGCACAGCCCATGGGGCCCTGGAGCCGTCCAGGAGGGGATGGCAATAAAACGACATAAATAAATGGATGAATGAAATAAACCAGCAAAAACCCAAAGAGGGTGCCTGCTGAACATGATGTGCTTTGGAAGAAAATTGCCTCCAGATATTAGCTAGGACCCTGAGCATGCTGCTTTTAGTCTTTAATATCCTGGTCATCTCCCACAGCCTTGTTCCTTTCTCTCCAACAGGGAGATTGCACAGAAAACAGCCCCAAAAATAATAATTAAAGCACGCAGCGCTGCCTTGCCAGTGTTGATTTGGGTTGCAATACCTCAGCAAGGGCAGCATTGAGAGAAGGAGAGTACGGCCTGGTGCTGAGCAGCGCAGTCTCTGTGCAGGGCCAGGGATGGGCACTCACCTCTGACCACTCCCCCGTGATCCAGATGTACTCGCAGGGCGGCAGCCCACAGCTCTCGATTTCGGGGGGGCGTTTGCTGGCGTCGCAGTAGCCGCTGTTCTGCAGCTGCTCGTTGTTCTCATCCACACAGACCACCTTGCGGTACCGGGACGTCTCCCCGCACGTCTTCATGCACTGTGCGCGAGAAACAACGGCTCATGCAACCCATGAGGGACTTCAGAAAATGAACAGCCATCTGGAGGGATCCCTCCTCCCAGCAGCCTGCCTGAGTGGTGGCTCTGTGCCTCATGTTGGCGTCTGCCACTGGTAGCACTTGAGGGCAAATTTTCGGTCAGGGCCCTGCTGTGCCAGGTTTTGTGGGAACATCCAGTGACAAACTGGTCCTGACTTCTGGAGGTACTAACCCGAATCAAAGATATAAGGAGAGAGAAGAAACTGAGGTAGCAGGTATTGGGAAGGGGCAGATAGGGGGTCCAGCTGTGATGGGACCAAGAGATGCAGTAATGGGCATTCTGGGCCAGGAGAAGGGGCAAGAGGAAAAGAAAGGGACCCCCATCATTTCAGCCTCTAGGAAATACAACTATTTGAAGAATGACAACTCAACCATCCCCCTTCCAAAAAACACACTGCTACACCTTTGGCAGTGGCTGGTGTTTGGAGAGCCCCTTCTGCAGTCCCCATCAGCAGGCGAGCAGCAACGCCCTGCCCTGGCATGGAGTGAGGGCACACAGAATCATCATGGAACCTTTCAAGTTGGAAGACACCATAAAGTTCCAACCCTCTGCCATGGGCAGGGACACCTTCCACTAGACCAGGTTGCTCAGAGCTTCATCCAGCCTGGCCTTGAACACTACTCTGCAGCCACTGCAGTGGAGGCAGCCCTGTGGGTTTATTCTCTTTTAAACATTGCCCTGCCTGATACTAAGAGCAACCCATGCCAGCCGAGCACAACTGCTCCCCAGGGCCTTCTGGAGACTTTAAGGACTCAGTTCTTTCTCACCTTGGAAAAACCAGCCTGGCTGTGAGACTGTGCTTGGAGAGCATCTTAGAAAAAATACATATGAACCAAAATAAATCAGCGTAGGAGCAGCTGTCTGGATAGAACCCTATTTTCTTAAAGTTATCGCCTGTAATGGACTTCTAACACTTTCAACTAACTAGATTAACAAGGAGAAAAACGCATGAAAATAATCATTTTATAGAACATGTAGGAAATGTCTTCCCCTAAGGAAAAGGATAAAACATTCAATCAGACCATCCCTATCTGTACAGAAGCCCTGTTTGAAGTCACCTAGGCTTGGAGGACTGTGCCAGTTTAATCTGTTTAGAGTCTTACCCTCCAAACATCATTTCCAGCCTCCCTGAAGCAGCTCCTGCTCTCCTGGTTGGCCCACAATTAGCAAGATCTTAGTGGGTTCAGCTAATTGCAAAACACAGGCACTGTCGGGGCCCTGTTTCTGTAATTAGCTGTCAGAACCAAGACTGTAAATTATGTGAGAACTCTGAAAAATCAGATCAGTCCATGGCAGGAGCAGCAAACCAGGAGAGTCGCAGTGAGTGCAACGTCATTTTGGGTGTAAATATTTAGCACTGGGGCAAAGCAGAGAGCGATGGGGAAGGAAAGGAAGCCCCACAAAGCAGCATTTATTCCAAAAGAATAACTTAGGAGCTCTTAGGCAACAGTCAACATTGCAAAATCCACAGTCTGCCAAAAGACCCCAAGGGCTCTGTGTGCTTTCAACCTTATTTACTCCCTTGCTTTGAGTCCTTGGAGTGGAAGCTCCTTTTAGGTCTTTGCTGAAACATGGCAATCCTACAGGGGGTGGAGGAATTTGCTGGAGTGTGATTTCCCCAGAAAGCAAACAAACTGTGCTATATTTGCCCATCTCTGATCATCTCTCTATTACATAAGTAAAAACTGAAAGGGGGTCATTGCGTGTGGCATCGCTCACGCTCCATCTGGAAGGTGCAGCTTCCCTGGGTGTTCTCCAGGCACCTTTTGGGGCAGCCTGAACCTCGACCTTCCTGCTCCTCCCTAATGGCTCTCCTCGGTTTGCATTTGCCAGCCCAGCAAGGGGTCACCAGCACAGGGTGAATGGTTCCAGCCCTCGGCTGCTGATGGCCAAAGGAAGCATCTGGCAAGGAGTGGGAAGAAAGGCTGATTTTGTCTCCTCCCCTTAATGTATATTTAAGCCTAAATTTGTTCATTGGCTCAGGCTTAATTTTAAGAGGGTGAACAATCTCTATGCATCTTCTGACTTTGGCCTTGAAGAGCTATAACATCAAAGCCCATCCTTGTTTACAGCACATCAAAAGCCCATCCTCTCCTCGTTTAAAGTCATTACTTGCTGATGAGAGATTGACACTCTCAAACACGTGCCAGCCTGCTTTGGGTTTCTCTGCGAATAACAGTTGTGTGGCCAAATAAACCTGAGCCAGCTCTGTGCATTTTGTCATAATCAGTAAATTAAAGTTTGATTATTTGTAATTTTTTAGGGGTAACTGGCAATTAAAATAATTCCACTGAAATATTAAATGTGGCTCAAAGACAGTGAGGCTGTCATAAACTAAATCAAAGAGAAACACTGCAAAGGTTCCAATCAGCCACCCCAAGGTTATAAAACATTATTCATGTAGAAAGCAGACAGTCCAGCTAGCATGGAAAGGCTATTATTCCTTTCAATACAGTGATAGATTTTGTATGAAATCTTCTGTTCAAGACTGATTTAAATCTCACATAAAAACAGTGGGGCCAGGGTATAACAGCTATTGATAGCAAAAGCTGAAAAACAGGTCAGGCATTTGACAATATTTGTCTCTTGTGCCTCATTTCCCAAACTCTGAACTATTTTTCTGGCAGTTCAAATTAAGGACCATTTCAAGCACTTCTGCAACTATTTTAGAAGAGTAATAACAATAATTAAAATAACCCCAAAGGCATTGCTTTGTGAAAGCATTCATTGCTTTCTTCTTTTTTTTTTTTTTTAAATCACCATTTGACGCAGAGGAGAAATGAACTCCCCATGCCATGAACACTTGGGACATGCCTTGGGTAACTCTGCAATTCAAATCAGGCAAGGATGGCATAATTTCACCCCAAATGGCAAATGTCAAATATTCAAGAATTGCATTGCAGCTTCGAGATCCATGCATTGTCCTTCCAGAGAGGCTCATATTGAAGAAAAAAAACCCTTCTCTCTCCCAATTTTCTCTTTCCCTTCGTGATTCTGGTCTGAGTTTCACTTTGACATTAGTAAGGCTCTTTCTATTGACTTTCTTCTCCCTGGTGTGGGCACCGAGAACAGGTAATTAATGGTGGTATACCGACAGACCCATAAAGGGTTTCCAATAAGTTCTCTATTCCTTCACATTTGAAAGACCAACTTTTTTCTAAACAATAACAAGAAGGAACAAAACCAACCAAACAAACACCAAAACCTCTTGACAGATTCTCTTTAAAGATAAGAGATCAAGAACAAGACAGCACTGGGATGTTATTTTACATCCCAGCTTTCATGTCAATTAGGGATTTCATTGCTGCTCCCTGCTCAGAGAATACTAATGCAATCTGTGCCTCCTCACTGTAAATAACACACAGACAGTACTTATGGCTGGGAAGAAGGGGCTATTCCTTTTTTTCACTGGGTACATCAGAACAAAATAAGAGCTCGAAAGAAGAACTGCCTGGAGTCAGCCAAAGGGGTGAGCTCACACTGGGCATCTCTGATGTTTTCCTATTAATGGTTACTTATGGGTGAGGAAACTTTCAGCCCATGTCCCTAGTAAAGCTCTTCTGGGGGGAAAAAAAGTATCTCCATAATATGTTAAAAATTTCCCCAGTGCAACTGGGGGAGCCCTGGAAAACTTAGGAAAACATCGGCATTCACCTCTCACCAAGGGCTTGGCAGGGTGGAAGCAGACAGGGACCTCTCACCACTGGTTTGAAAAGTTGCAAAAATAAGGGAGAGAGGGCAAAATTTTGTTGAAAATTTGACTTGAGGATCTTGGAGGTCTTTTCAAACCTTAATGATTCTATGATCTATGAAAGGATGGGGCAGGAGCCGTGGCTTTTCAGGGCTAATTGTATCACTAGGTAAGGACTAGCACTGCATGCTGTTTGGTGACCTACTTTGCTGCCTGTAAATTTATTAGCTGAAGAAATTAATGGGCTCTGTAAAACGAAAAGTTCATTGCAAGGAATTTGCTGGAGCCCCCTCAGCCATTCCTACGTTTCTTTTCTGGGCTGGGATGTTTCCATCGGATACCACTGCATGGCCAGCTCGGCTTTGCCTCCTGCTGCTTCCCATCACACCTTGGCTCCCTGGCAGCTGGGAAAGGGCACAGTCCCCTCTGGCCTCCTGTACTTGTGTCCAGGTTACACAGGATTATAAACCCAACTTCCCAGCACTGCTGAGACTGGGGAAATGAAGCTAAACTTGAAGCCTGTGGGGAAGGAGAGATGAGAGGAAAGCAAACACTGCCTTAACCTGGGATTTTTTCTTGCTGTAGAGGAAAAGTTGCACAGCCTCTGCATGTGTGAGCTGCTTTTTCTCTCATCAAATTTGCTTTTTCTAAAGTCTTCCCTTTTTTCTTTCTTCTTTTTATTGACACCATAAAGGCTCTGGAAGTGTCTGCAAACACCAAAGCTCTGAGCACGAAGCCAGTGGCTCCTCTCCATCTTTTGTTACTGGAGCAGGAGGCCCTGCTTTCCTTCACACCGTGGCCTCTTTACATTGTCCCGACAGCAAAGGGACCTGAACTAATTTTATCCCCCTTCAAGACCTCTCTGGCCCATGCAGGAGCACTATAAAAGCCCCCTGACTGCCAAGGAATGCTGGGTCCCTGGTTGGTTAATACACCTCCTGCTCCCTGGAGTTGTGCACTGCAGGATTCCAGGTGACCAGGATCAGGCTCTGATCATCCACCTCCAAAGTCAGTGAGACCTTTGCTGTTCCAAGGGTGAAGGCTTGAGCCCCTGCTGCTCTGCCACTGTGGCCAGCAACAGTTTTGCAGGGAGGCTGATGCACCTGGGGTGGGGGTGTCTTCTGCCCCCTCCACCCCCTGCATCCTGGAGGGCCTATGATGGGCAATCCCTTTCTCCCTGTGTGATGAGGACACCCTCTCCACAGTAGTGGTGGCCCCTTCTGCAGACTGTGTGACACGGGAATCAGCTCCCCAGAGCTGCCTTTCCCATTTCCAAGGCTGGCAGACCCTGCACCGCAGGAAAGAGCCTGGGACAGTGGAACAGGGATGGAAGAGAACTGAGGCAGGACTCTCACCCAGGAAAGGCTAAAAATGGAACAAAAGCAGAATGGAAAGAATAGTTTTGGTACCTGGTCTGAACTCTCTCAGAAAAAACCTGTTGTGCACTTGAAGGCTGACAGCACCCTCTCGGCAGGGCATGGGAGGGCTCCTCCTGCTCTGAGTCCCCTCATTCTTCTACCACCCCCCAGCCTCGGGCCCCCCCATTGCCCATACTGCAGGAGAGTTGTAGAGACTCCCTGTACCACTGGAGCAGCAGCTTTATCCCCTGATCCAGCCTAAAGGGTTGTTTTTCCTGGGGACTGATCCTGGTCACTCAGGAAAGCATTGTGTCCCTTGGGAGATCCCATCTCAGCACTGCTCATGGCTTGACAAAAGAGCATGGACTGGGAGTTTAGTGAAAGGAGAGGGACATCAAAAGAAGATGGGGTGATGGGGCAGGAAAATGGGAATCACCACTGTTCCCTGATTCCTCCAAACCCACAGGCACGGAGCTCAAGCTGCAGCAGCATGGCAGGGCTCTGCCTCCGGGAACAGACCCAAAACCGCCCTACCCAAAACCTGCTCAATATTTGCATAGGTCCCAGCCAAACACAGGGCAGCACGAAGCAATAAATTAACCCTACCGAGGTATTTCTCCTCTCCCCCTTCCAGCCAGCACGCATGAGCATTCCCTCTGCCCTTTTTTTTTTTGTTTTGGCAAGCCCGGCTTGCACCCCCCAACACCCCGACCCTCCAGCAGCGATCCCCGGCCTCCTCGACCCCGTCTCCAGCATCATCCCGCGCTTGAGAGCACAAGTGCCGTGACCCCAGGGATGGGTGAAGGGGGGTCCCCGCTTACCGGCTGCCATTCGCCGGTTGCCCAGCGGTGCGTGGGGCACTCGGGGAGGTGACAGTCCCGCTGCGGAGGGGGACGGCTGGCCGGGTCACACTCGGCATCCTCGGCTGCCTTGGGGGTGCCGCTGTGGCAGTGCACGGCGCGGCGCTGGACACCCCGGCCACAGGACACGGAGCACTGGAGGAAAGGACAGGCGGTGAGTGTCGGTGCCCGTCACACCCGCCACGGTAAGTTCGCGGGTTTCACCCTCTGCTCTGGGCTCGACAGCAGCGATGCTCTGTTAAACTTCCAGGTGAGGCTTCTTTTTACACAAGGGGGAAATTATTGCAGACAGTCTGAAATCCTTGCTCCGCTGAAGCCAGCGGGAATTTTTTGCCGCTGGCTTCATTGGGGTCAGGACTTCCCCAGCCAGGATTTTTATTGCAAAATCCTCTGGAGACAGCGGCACTGCTAAACCATCACAACACGCCAGAGGCAGCTCAGGCACTCGCTCAAAAAAGTAATAGTTCAAAATACATCAAATGCCACAAACAGAGTGGACTTTAATGGAAAGCAAACTTGGATTGTATAGAAGAAAGTCTGTAGCACTAGAGGGGGAAAGGTGTGATACAGCTGGGATTTCTTTCAGCAAGCATCTAAACATGCACATGCACACAAGGCAGGGATTAATGTTAGTTTGTGAAAATAAATGTTTTTTGAAATTAACTGCATTTCATATTTCCTCCATTACATTGTGGAGTTTTTCTCAACTCCCAACTTCCAGGCACAGCAAGAAATGCCTGAATTACTCTGTTTCTCAGACATCTTCAAATTATTATCTATAGTACAATGCTTTTAACAGCTTATTTTTTTTCTTTCACGCAACACTTCTTAGTGCTGTGCCTGCACACTAATATGTTTAGCAGTACTTAACATCCCTCTGACACAGATTCTTTCTGGCTAGAGCAGTATACAATGCAGATTTGAAATAAAGAGAATTTGCATTTACAGAAGAAAGCATGTAAAAATCAAAGGTATGCATTTAAAACACAGCTGAATTAACAACTAATATAAGCAACCTTATTAATATATCAGGAACTAAGAAAACAAGTTCACAGCTTGTTATTGCAATACCAATAAAACCTCCTCTTAAGGCAGGGAATTAATCTGTGCCTAATGGGGAAGCAATTCCCTCTTCTGCAGAGTGTTCCTCCATAATGCTGTTTGCTTTACTATCCTAATGCCCCATAAAGCCAAGAGGACCAAAAAAAAGCTGACTGTGAATATTCCTCTCGCTTCTGATATTTCTAAGAGGGTGGGAGTATCCTTGTGTAGCATTTTGAAAGCAGCAGTGGGATTTCTGTCACCGGTGATGCAAACACTTCCCATATGCTGCCCTGGGATTAACAGCGCTGTTTGTCCTACGCATTCCATAGGGGACACTAAGCTGAATAATGGCCACAAACTTGGAGAAACATATATACCAGGATGCCTACCATGCTCTAAAATGCCTTTTGGCTTGTATTTATCATCAACCTAAAAAGCACATGCCCGGGTATGTTAGGATAGAGGAGCACAAGTGACACTGTGACTCCTTTACTGTGGCATGTGCTGTGTGTGACACCCGGGTTTGGAGAGGGGGAGGTTGGTCCCTGTGCTGTGCCAGAATCATTACCTGATGTTCTATCCGTGTTTTTAGACAAGGCTGGATTTCAGCCTGTAACTGAAATATGTAAATACCAGAGAGCAGAATAAATATTGGTATTTTTGCTAAGTGAAAGGTAAATGGCCATAATTGATATCACTTAGGAGAAGAAAACACATTAAATTTGACATTTCAGTGCAGACACAGACACATTTAAAACTTGGAGAAAAAGCCTTTTTCCTTCCCTTCTGATTATTGCAGATATATTAAAAATGCTTTGCTGCAGGGAGGTGAGTTCATAACAGTCTAGAAAAGAATTAACCACCCTCTGAATACAAAACATGCAAAGAGAAAAGAATCTGGGAGCGGAGCATCAGCATAGCCAGTGTCTGACGGGGATTAATTTTTAACCCTTCTTGTATTTTTTAATCCTGATTTTCTGAATAATTCCTTTTCCCAAAAGGAAAAGAAAAAAAGACCCTAAAGCTACAACGCAACAGGTCCTGTGCATATATGGCAACACAAAGATGCATTTTAATGGGAAAACCTTGGCGTAGCTCTCACGCAGACTTTCGCTGATACACCGAGGAGAAAAGGCAGCCAGCTCACAGCAGCTCTGCTTTGGGATTATCTTTCTGAGGCAATTAGACCTTCAGAAAGCTTTACATTTTTTGATAGTATCTAAGTGCAAACTGATCATGGCTCCTGTTTGCAACAGTGGCACTGGTGACAGGGAAGGTGACACAGAGTTTCTTTGCCCATTTATGCCCTGATCTCCTGGATATTCAGAGCGCCGAACCCCTGTCTGTTCCATGGTCTTAATGAGAAATTCAGCACCTAAATCCACCTCGGGTCTAAGGCATTAAATCTTTGGCAAAGCCCTGCAATAGCCAGGGACCCACAGCCTGTGCTCCAAACCTCTGACAGCTCCAACTCTTCATCTGTGACAAACAAAAAAATGCTGCCAGCGCCAGTGAGATCCGTGTCACAGCATTTCATGTGGCTTTAAAAAGCCTAGTTTGATACTGTAGAATAAGTATTTCTATCCCTTCATTTTTTCCCCCAGCAAGATGAGGCTGGCTGAGCACATCCAGCATCAGGGACCTGGGCTGAGGTGCTGCTCCTGGAAATGCCTATTCTTAGCCTTATCATTAGCATACAAATATTCCTTAATTGCCCAGTCATGAGAGATTACCTCAGGCCATAAATCACCTATTCTTATTAACTTGAATTTCTTTCTCCACTTGCATAAAATTAACTACCATCATGCAGTGGAATGCTGGGAATTTTAAAACACTGTTATCAATTAATATTAGTGTATTTTAATGCAATCGACCAACCATCACAATATTATATTTACAATTATTAGCTGTAAAAAACTGCTTTCAGGAGCAGTCACTTTAAATAAGGTGCAAATCAGATACGACAAGACTATCTAATGTCCTTTCATTTCAGTCCAGCTCCTGTATAAAATTAAAGTTTCAGTCCTGCAGGTAATAACGGCAATAATACTGACTTAATTTCCAATATGGGAGCAGCACTGTGGATTTCACAGGCTGGATGCTCCCAGCCATTCCTCAGGTAAAGAACCCAGACTTCAGTAACTGAACCTCCATTCTGAATGAACACTTAGCACTTTATCCACTTAACAGCAAATAACTCTTATCCAGTGAATTCAAAGGTAAGCATGAGAAAAAAAAATAGGAGTCTGAAAACAATCAAGATCTTCAATGGGTTTATTGTCTTTTTTAATAGTGTACATTAAACAACAGCACGCTGTCCCAGTCCTAACATTTGCATGTGTGTCTGTAGCAATGTTAATGGTTTGTCTTTGAGGGAGCTTGCATATAGCAAGAACTGGTCTTTTCTACCTTAATTTGGAAGACAGAGTGCAAGGGAACACGATGTTTTACAAGTTAACAGTTCATTTAGTCTGGGATTTTCAATAATTCCGCTGATTAGCACACTAATGAGGTAGAGGGAAAAGCAAGGTTCAGAGATAAAAATGTGATGCAGCAGATTCAAGGTGATGACAAAGACATTATTTTCAGGAAAACAAGGACTCAAGGTATGTTTTCAACAAGCAGGATGCTTAATAACTCCAAGCACTTTCTCATTTCCAGCAGACTCTGCTCTATACATCACTGTCTGACGTTTTAATGAGGAAAATCAAGTGATGAGTTTGTTAAGAAACAAAGGGAGTGAAAAGCAGTTTTAATGAACAGCTCTGATTATTCTTTAAGCTTTCTCAGGAAGCTGATAATAAATTAGTTTCAGATTTCTCAAAACTAAGGGAGATTTTGCTTGAGATGTGATATTTACATAATGATACTAAAAACATGAATAAATAGTAGGTTCTCTTTCATATCATATACTAATGATGTTTCTAGCAGAAACTTAAAATATACAATAAGGAATTTACTTTTGGATAGACACCAAAAGCAAGTTTCCATGTTTTCAGCTGGTACAAATCAGTGCTACTCCACTGCTATCCATGAAGCTACACTATCTTACACCAGGATCTGGCCCAAAACTTTTATCCTTTAATAATTCAAGAGGACAGAAGTGATCAGAAGACCAAATTCTAACCAACTTGAGGGAGGAAGAATATCAAAGGGTGCAAAAGGGTACACAATGTGTCTCACCTGTCCCCAATCTCCTGCTTTCCACTTCGGACATCTGCCCCCTCTGCATTTCTTTTGCACGTTGGGCTTAGCAAGGTGTTTGCAATACTCTTCTTCTACATGTCTCCCTTCCTTTGACAAACAGTACACACTGCGGTGCTTTTGGCCCCTTCCACAGGAGACAGAACACTGTAAATATAAAGTAACAACAGATCAGCTTTCACACAGGGCTGTCTACACAGTCATACAGGGGCCACGGTTATCCAGGGCATTTTCTTTCAGCTGGACCAAAAAGCACTTTCCCAAGTTCCAGGCAGCCTACACAAAGCTTGAGGTGGGGACAGAAGGGCAGCATTTATCCACTGGAAATGCTACCAATTACACTTAATATTCCATGGTATTCTTGGTCAGAGCCCCCAAAAATGCCAATATCAAAACAAGAGAAAGCAGCTGACATTTCAGCAGGGCTAACAGGCTGGATTCCTGGCATTGCTCCAATGGTTTCAAAGGAGCAGAGTCATCTTACAGGGATCAAGGCAGGAGCCCTCAGTATCCACTCAGAAGAACTTAAAAGAAACCATTTCCATTTACCTTGGTACAAAGGGATGTCAAATGTTGGTAAATCAGGAGGCTAAAGTGTGATACTGCACCTTCACAGGGGGAAATAACTGCACAAAAGACAAGGCAGAAAAGGGCAGCCTTTCCACGTCCTTGGTACTAAAGCTGGTGTTTGTTTTACCATTGTAGACTGACTTTTTTTTTTTTCTTTTTACTGAATAGACCAAAACCAGGACATGCTCATCCTTAAGAATTATGCATTTTGAAAACAACTCAGAAGGTGGCAAGAAGGCAGAGCCTGGAGAATCAAAGCAGAAAGCAAACCAGCAGGTATGTTAGCTGTAAGCTTTGTAGTGAAGCAACTAATTTCAACCTCCCTCTGCAGGTTCACTGAACTTTTTCAAATGTGACCACTTCTGGCATGCAAACCCCAAGCAACTTCACTTTGATTTCAGATTAGTCTCCTCCAAAAGATTTAGGAATCAAAGGGGTCTGGAATCACGACAAGAATTTAATATGACAGTTTCGTGTAGAACAAGCCTCTTACTCAGCATGATGCACCAAGACTCAGCTTCAATTTCTTCATTACATGCTATGTCATAAGCATACTGGTTTAATCCTCGAGTGCAAACACACTGTTTTAACCATCTCTCCACATAAAATGTTCTGTTTTCTTTTCAAAATGCAGGAAACACACAGAAATGGGGCTTCTACCTTCATTTTGGAGCCACTCCATCAGCGTATTTCCCAAGAAATACATTACAGCTCAAGCTCTTCCCAGCCTATGAATACATTGAAACCTAAAAAATTTATATATGTAGCGGCTCTGGAAGATCCACTAGAATAGAAATTGGCACATACATTGACACCTGTGAATATTTTATATTACAGCCCTACTTACAACTCATTCAGCCCACAAAAAACAAGCGAGAGCATTAACTTGCTCCTAAATGGAAAAGGTCAGACCAGCATGGAGAGAAATGGATATAACTCCTAAAATCAGACATAGCTGCTTAAAAGTTTGTACAAACGATGCCCTGAAAAAGGTTTTTCTTCCTGCTGCAAGAATGTTACAGATTAAGGAAAGATCACTGAGGTCCCTTATGATCAGTAGGGTTTAAGAGCCATTAATGGTGCTCGTCTGAGAGGCTGCAGCAGCGGATGGCTGACTCTGAGTTCTCCAGAGCCCAGATCTAATTTCAAGATAGGCCAAAAAACGCAACGAGCAACATTCAATCTTGCTCTGAGAAACAGAAAAAAAATTTTGTTCCTTGTAATAAAATAAAACTTCCATGACTTCCCCCTTTCCATAAACTTCCCTTTTTTTCTTTAGTTTCAACAGAAAAAAAAGATCGAGCTAATGTTATCTTATTCTTATAAGCCTTCAAATTTTATCTGAAGTTCATTTTTATATTCTCTTCCTGGGCAGTGAATGTCAGTAAGAAGGAAATGTCAAATCTTACCAAACCCAGTTGTAAACTTCTAATACTTTCATCCATTTACTGTCTTTGGTCTAAACACCAACACTGATACTTAGGCAAAAATTCAAGTGCTCCTCTGTAAGTGCTCTCCTTGCAGGTTGATGAGTAAATTTACAGCCTTGATCAGGACTCTGTCTTGCCCCACATCCCGACCTGGTACAGCCCAGAGCGCTCCTTAATTTAAAGAATACATTGGATCCACTACTTATCCTAAAGGAAGACTAACGACACTGTGCAACGATGCAAGCACATCTCTGGGGACCTGAAGCTGGTTGATAAATATTTGATATCACAAATAATATGGTGCTAGTCATTTCCAAAATTATTATTCCCCATCTACAAAATTCTCAACTGTGGCAGGGAGCCTGATTCTGACATTTATCTTGTGATCCCATGATCAAACAACAAGTCTGTATGAACACCTTGGTGCACTCAGAGGCTGAGGCATAATTTGCCTAATTTTGTTAATACTTAAATGTAATTCCCAAGATGCTGGAATTAATCATTTCTATGTCTGCCTTTAATATAAATCAAAGTTAGGCAGCCGTTCATTTTCAGATCTAAACCACCCGTTTGCTTTCATGCACATTTGAGTTATGATCTCATTTGCACTGACAGAAAAGAAAGGTTGGATAATCTAATGTAACAAGTATCAGAGACTGAAAATTCCTTTGCAAAGAGTCTACTTCATAACTGCCATCTAATTCGTCTCAGGTATTTTCAACTCTTATCTAGCACGTAGATTTTAAGCATATGTGAGCCACATGCAAAGAATAATTTAATAGCGGGCTTCGTCTCAGTGCCACGTGAGTCAGAGAAGTGCTACACCTGGCTACCACCATCAGTCTCACCTATTTGGGACCCTGGAGGAACTTTTTGTTTCATTATCAGGACTCTTCATCACTGCAGATGCTGCTGCTGCTTAAGGTATCCATCAATAGCAGTGCCATAGCGAGGTAAGCTTGGACCATAATTTCCTTAAAACATTTGACTAGAACAGGCAAATTCACTCTCTTCATATTTCTCTTTCTTTTTCTTGATTCCTTGCCCCCACCCCCTATATAAAATGCTTCCACGTGTGGGGGGCAGACAGGTGGAATACCAGCCTCATCCAAGGCTCTTTGCAGTCAACAGAAAACCTTCTGCTGGTTTTATGCACCTCTGATGCTGCCCTGAAGGTGTAGCCAGGTACTGTATTGATTTTTTTTTTCCACTAAGCAGCTTCCCAGAGTCAAGGATCATGTGCACTTGGGCATACCCGTGGTCACCCACCTCTTCCTCCACTCCTGTGGGAAAATGTTGCTCTGAAAGGCTGTTTGCAGCCTGTGATTGAGGCACAACAGCAAACAGCACCCCTGGGAGGGCAGCCAAGCATGGAGGAGGGTGTGAAAACAACACATTGTGGTGTTTCTATAAAAAATCCACCAAAATGTTTGTGGCACATAAAATAATAGGGAAATACTATTTCAAAAAATCAACTGTAGCCATCACACTGAAACTCTACCAAACCTTCCTCCTGTTATTATCTTTATTATCTCCTAAACCCCCCACAGTCACACCTGGTACTTTCCCCAGAGAACAAAAACAAAAGGACTTTCCTAAGAGCATTGGGATCAAAGCATTCAGCACAGATTTGAGAGGTTTATATTTATTGCGTGATTAGTGTTGTTAACATGCCAAGAACTAGAGATTGGCATGCTGCTGATTTTTTCAAATAAGTATACTGCCTAGTTTAAATAAATGAAAGAAAATAGTTTAAATAAATACGACAAAAATATTTCCATATCAACTGTTTCCATAAAGGTCAGAACACGATGCTAAATGTCTCCTGCAATGCCTTGCTCTGCTCCAGCACACAAAAAAGCTTGTGTTTTTGTTTCCACAAAAAATTTGTTTTCTGTTTCAGAGTTCAGGAATGACATCGCTTATTCTGTTTTACCAAGTACGTGCAAATTGCTTTAAAACAACCCTTGCTGCATTTCCTACTCTTGACTGTTTGGAAGATGAGGGTACATCTTGTTCATTAAGACCTCTCTAAAATAGAAAGGCTGCTATTTGATTCACCGGGCTGGTAGCAGGAAAAAAACAAGAGTATGTAGCCCAAAAGCTCATAAATATTTGTACAAAATTTCAGGCTGGTTGGGGCCAGTTTCTGAGCCTCTTGCAGGACACCATGACCTGCTCTTCTGCACTGGGAGCTCATGCTGTGGCCGTGCTGCTGCCAGGCTGAGGGCTGGGAACGAGGTCAGTCCAGCACTGAAAGGACTCCACAGCCCTGGGCACAAATGAGCAAACCTTGGTTAGAAGAAGAAGTCAGCACAGAGCAATCAAGAAGAAATGGAATGACTCTGCATCTTGTAAGCTGTGCATTGAAGGGACAACTCAACAGAGGGCAGAAAGGCATATCCCAAGCAAGAACCTGGGAACACTCTCCCCCAGAAGTAAAAAGTTTCAGAAAATGCTATCAGACCACTTCAGGCCCACCTTGCATCAGCCGACGATTTGGGAGGTATTTGAGATAATGAATGCAAGCTGTGGTGATCACCAAATGAATTCCCAAAGATAGGTATGCTCCCACAGCTCACCAACAGCAGGTCTGGGGGCTGGGAAGAATTAAGACTAAAAATGGCTTTATCAGATTCTGCCAGGAGCAACTTCTTGGAGGAAATTAAAATCAATCCTTGTAGATTTAGATTTCCCCACATTAAGGATTATATGGAAAGTAAGCACTCATAAGTAAGCCACGGTTCATCCTTTCCAACAATCTAAGACAAAACATATGCTGGCTGAGATAAAGCAGAAAAACAGCAGTACCCTACAATGCTTTACACCCACCCCCTGTCCATGAGGGCTGTGCTCCTGGATGTCAGCAAACTTCTCCAACTATGAGCAGAGCCCAACTATGCACCCTCATAGTTACCTTTCAGCATCATATTAGTCTGTCAGCTCTTACTACAACTTACACTGCTGCTGTCAGATGCTGAAACCACTGCCCCGTGACTTCTGTAGTTCTGAAGTCTCCTGAGCACAAAGGACATCAGCAAACACACCACCAAGGAAAGCCTGGACCCTTCCTCACCAGCTGAACCTTTACTGGAAGTCTTAATATGCCTGAACTCATCTAGCAACAGAGGCATTAGGTCATCCAAACCAAATTAGTTCACAACAGCAACATATTTTAGCAGGTGACTCCCTTGGCTTCAGTGAGAGAAGCAACAGCTGAAAGCAAGGGTGCAGCACTTGATGTTTAGGAAATATTTATTGCTACTTTGAAGCCCTGTTCCTTTCACTGATCTGTTTTAGCGTGGTCTCACGCCTGGCTGCATCAGCACGGTGAGAACTCTGTGTCCATGGGGTGGGAACATGTGTGCAGGGCAGGAGTCACCCAACTTGGCTTTCCTGCCCTGACAAACTATGGAGCCACACCTTAATGCACCCAAGAGCATATGGTCATGGTGATTTTAGCAGGTACATGGCCAGAAAATACATGTGATTTTTGTATATTTAAAAGGGAAGGGGTGTCTCTACACTCAAAGGAGGGCAAATGGACCAGAGGCCTGAGCAGAACACACTAAAGCACCGCACCGCAGTTTGAAGGAGGCTTTGGGAATGTTTAATCCATGCTGACTCCCCAGAGAAATGGGATGACTAAAGGAAAAAAGAAAAAAAAAAAGACATGAACATTAGGGATTTCGGAATGTGCAGTCAGAGTATGTTTGTAAGCACTGTCCAGAACCCCTGTGGAAGTGTCTTGAGGAGCTGCAGGACAGCCCTTGGTGTGCACGAGAGCAGGGTATGCCCCAGTGTCCCCAAGGATCACTCCTTGCCCCGGGCATGGGTGAGAGGGAACATCCAGTCTGGATGCCTATCCCTGCAGTGCACTCAGGGTCTCCATCCTCCACAGCTCTGTTCCTGGCTCTGAGCAGAGGCACAGAGCTTCCCAAGTGACTATCTGCAAAAGGGAGAAATGAAACAGTCCACTAAATCTTCACCTTCCCATTGCCAAGCTGCAGGGACTGGTGCACGACCTTGGATGATGTCTCTTAACATGTTAAAAGAAAAAAACAGGAAAAAAAAAGGAAAATTTCTCAAAGAAAGGGGTCCAACTTGATGTGTTGCTGCAGCAGAGGGAAGAGGCTGGTGTGTCTGGAGCCCATTCCTCCAGCACAGATTGCCCAGCAGAAAGGATGCTCTTGGCCTCTTTAACTCCTGCAAGATTTAAAGCCCTGAGCACCAAAGTCAATACCATAATTTCCCTGAGCTGGGAAACCTCACGAGATATATGGGGAAAAAAGAGGTAACTGCAGCAGGAGGAGCCATGCATCTCCTCTTCTGCAGCATCCACCTAGTAAGTAGCACCTTCTCTCCCCACCCTGTTGCTACAGCATACAAAGACTTCACTAGGTATAGGAATCAGCAGGGCTGTGAGCACACAGAGCTGTCCTAAAAGGTGCATCCCTGCCCTGCTCCACACTATTTACCTTGGACAACAAAAAAACAAAAGCTGCCTTACTGCCACTGCAGGTCTCTCCAGGGAGGGAGGTGTTAGATGGCATTTCCTCAGATTAGGAGATGTGTGAGCTACCCAAGGACACCAGTATAATGGGATGTGGAAGGCACTGATGAAGACTATTTTCCATGCTGTGGCACTTTTAGGATAGCACCAACTGAAGCAGCAAGGCACCTGGGCTAACTGACACTTCATATTTTTAGTGAACTGTTGTATTATAATGCCATTTAGATGTTCCATTCAAGAATAGGACTTCTCCATGTCGGATGGAGTGAAACACAAAATAAAGAGCTCTCCAAGGATTGTTAGCCCTATTTCACAGGTGTGCATCACACCAGGGGGTTGCAGGAGCACTGGGCTGCTGCTTGCTCCCCAGTTTTATAACGAAAAATCTTGGCTTAATGCACCAGGGATACTGTCAGCCTGCATATGGTCTTTGGCATCAGACAGATTTTCATCCATGCTGCTGGCTCACTCGCCTCCCCTGTGAGGTAGTAAAATTAAAACATGAACAGAAAACTAGGTGCCTTTGGAACAGGATTGACTACATCGTTTTTCCTTAATAACTGCACAAATCAGTCACAAGGAAAGTTAGAAACTTAGTAAATCTCTTTGTGCTTGGTGTCCCTCGTCATTACACATCCTTGTTTCTAAATCCCTAGCATCTGAGCTACAGCAATTATTGCAGTGAGGGTTATACAGCGTGACTCTGGAAAATGGGCAGCACTGCACACAGATTTCTCAATGCCCAGCTCAGGGATCTGCCTGAAGATGCTCAACTTCACAGCTCATCCTTGAAAGTGTGTTACTCCTCTGAAGTGTCCCCTGCAGTCTAACACACACTGTGATTCCTGCACTCAGAGCCAGTGCTTTGGGAGACAAATGTTCCCAGCAATTGCCATTTCACATATTGCTTTATTTCTCCCATGTGTGAGCGTGTGCAGAGGTGCAGGTACAGGAGGTCTGCAGTCCTTATGGAGCCAGCAGCCACAGATGGGCGACCCATGACACAGAGACTGAAGCCAGTCATCGCTGAACAGCAGCCCCACCACTTGTTTGAGTCCAGGCCAGCCATGCCCAGCTTAGAAAATGACCATTTACCTGAGAAAATGTGTAAGAGGAGGTGTAAAAAGGCACAGAGGCACACCAAGTGTAGCCAAACAGCCACTGCACTTCTCTGGGAGGAGAGCAGCATTTTACAGTGTTAGGACAGAAGCATAGGTTGGACTATACACAGTAAGAAAGATCAGTGAATACTAATAATCAGTGAATACCTGCTCTGAGTGGGAAGGTGCACTGAGGAACTTAGACAAAAGATGCACCATCTGGGGGCGGAGGGAAGAGGAGATTTTCAAGAAAATAACCTTCCTGAGTCTAACCACTGGCCCAGCTCATGTCTATCCTGGCAGTAGCAACAGGAGAGGCTAATGAAGGAGAGCAGATGACATTCTCTGCAGCTCATTTCCCAGCATTTAGTCACTGGATTAGGGAGGTTAGACAGGACACTGCTGCCCAGTCCTTTTACTTCTCCATCAGACAAAAAGACCCTGGATTTAATCACCAGGTCAGATGACGAGGGGTGCAAGGGCCAATAGGGGCTTCCAAGGGAGGAGTTTGGATTGCAACAGCTGAGCTTTAAGTTGCAGGAAATCAGTCCTGTGAAGGGTGGATCCAGAAAATCACTACAGGGCTGGCTCAGTGCTAAGCACACAGTGTCTCAGGGTGGTCCCTCACCTGCAGGTTAGCAGACAGGATTCCATGGTTGTTTTCCTGGTCATGGAGCATCAACACTAGCAAACAGGAGACAGAGAACAGATAGCAAAAGTACACCTACATAGTTCTCTTTTTTTAAGGAGAAAGAGAAGTATCAATGAAGTATGGCGAAGGCAGGCAAAAAATAAAAATGGAAAGGAAAATAAAAATGGGAGATTTTAGGCCAGCAAGAGAGGAATAAAGTAATCTTCCTCTACTGGGCAGCTGTGTACCACTGGCTTCACCCACCTGTGACTGGGTTGGAGCCATGAGCTGTGGGTCTGAGCCTTAACAGGAACAGCAGGCACTGAGATGCATGAGTCTCAGAGGAGCAACAGCCAAACACTTCACGCAAAAACCCCAACTGCATTTACCCTCTGGAACAAGCCCTGAGAAGGGCACAAGGCAGCAAATTGGTGAATTCCCAGTTATGGCCCAGGGATGTGCAGTTTTGGAGGTTGGCTGAAGCTGGGCACTGGTGGTGGGATGCTCTGGATGAGTGTCACACTGCAGGGAGTAAAGGAAAGGGTCTGGTTTGCTTTTATAAACAAAACCAGAGAGGGCTGCACTGTAAAAGGCCTATTTTTGACTAGGGAACCAAAGCAGACAACTTCTTGCCTTTCATCAGCACAGTGAACCGGCAGTCCCTGGAGTCAGTTGGTCTGCGAGATCCTAGAGGGAGGCAGTCAGGAACCCAAGAGGGACAACAGCCTTGGTGGGCCAGCCTGAGCACACAGTAAACAGCTCTGAGACAGAGACAGCTTCAGACAGATGTCTGGGGATGTCCATGGGCTACAAGCCTCTCATTTTGGTCAGGATCAGCTTTATTAAATCTGTTTCTACTTGCTTTCTGAAGGCATGCAAGTCACCCACTGCATCCCTCTGCCTGGGTTATGGGTGCTGGGGCTGTATGTGCAGCCTTCCTCTACTGCAACAACATTTGTCCTTCCCCCACAGGCTCCCAGGGTAGGACTGTTTTTATTAGTTTTCTGATGATACCTGGCACTATAGAGAAATACTGATTTGCTGTCGCAGTCTTGGATCCCAAACCTTCATCGTATGAATGAAAGACAGAAAAAGCAACATGAATCACTGAGTGACTGGAGAGTTTAGTGTGCCTATCACTTCATTTTCAAGGATGGCTTTGTTATTGCAAAACATGTGTAAAGAATCACACAGCAGCTCAGAAGTGCTGCTGTCACAGCAAATTCATTTTCTGCAGAAGAGAGGAAGAGAACAGCAGAGTTATATACACTTGCAACCAAATCTGTCCCTGGTTATCACTTCTGTCGTAGCAAGAGCTGACATCCTGCCTGCTAAGAACATTATCAGAATAACGACACGGAGAATATTGCTGTTGAACAGCCTATTTTCAGCCAGCTGCATGGGGAAGGCATTTTGTAAACAACATGTTTGGGCGTTGACAGAATTAAATACAAATAACCTGAAGTTTCCACTGACAACAATGTTAAGATTAAAATTCCTGAGCACCAGCTGCCTGACACAGATGTTGGGTTGGTCAGGCAGTTCTCCTACTTCCCACCCAGCTCAGAGCCCCTTTGCTGCTACCATGTCTCTGAGCGCAGCCAAAGAGCCCTGCAAAGCCATCAATGCCACCAGCTTGCTGCCAAGGGGATACAGCAGTGCTGCCCTAGTCCAAACCTGAATTCACATCCACAACAGAGTTTGGAGCTCAGCCAGCTAATATTCTAATTATTTTACACTAAGCTTCCAATTCTTCATTAGAGCAAAAGGCCCTCAAAGACTATAATACCAGCACCTCTGCCTATGAGAGAAGCTGGGAAGGACACACTGCTGTTCTGCAGGCACTAAGAGTTACACGACCATTGCATCAGCATCTCAAACTTTAGATACCCAAGAGCGACAAGTACTTGACAAATCAGACTACTTTTAAAATTATGATACTTTTTAGGAAAAAACAATCTAAAAACCCACCCACCTGTTTTACACAGTTCAAAGTGAAATGATCACTGTCCCAGCATGGTGAAGCCCAAATGAGTCACCCAACCGATCCAGGCTGCTGTGAGATACAATTGTTTTACCTTATCTGTGCCCATTTCCTAACTCAGAAAGAATGAGAAACCCACACCAAGTTAATTCAGCATTATTAATAAATTGTATCAGGATATAGTTGGATATTAAGGTAAACTCAAAATTTCAGAGATTACTGCAAGGAGCAAATCTACTCCAAGAGACGTGTTTTAAATGAGATTATGGGTATATTTTACATATGTGATATATATATATATGGGTGTATATATATATTAAAAACCAGACTTGGTTTTTAAGTGAAGCAATGGGCAACTCCCTCTGTGAACATCTCCCTCATTCTGGAGAACATGGCAAGATTTCCTCTCGGTATTCGAGAGCATGTATGGAGATCTGCATTCATACCATAAGGCATTCAGAGGAGAAAAACACTCTCTGTTCTGGTGACAATCTGTGCATGTTTTCTAAAGCATGGTTTTAATAAAAAGGTCAGTTCTATCACATGGTGTACAATTCTGTAGTGTGTAAATACATGTTCTTAAATAAGCAAGGAAATGAAAGCGTCACCTCCTCTTAGTCCTCTTTGAACATACATTATAACAAGACATCTCCCCAGTCTCCTGTTATAAAATTATCATTTAAACACACATTCTGTTTATCCATTTAATTACCTCTTCCAAACCTGTATTTAGCCAGACAGATAAAAATTACTTGTTTACTGTACAAAATCCCAGTGGAATTCTGCCCAAGGACTGTGGGTTGGACTCTTCAGACTCTCTCTGCTTTAATTTGTATGTATTTTATGGTACTAATTTCACTGAAACTTGAGTAAAGCTAAGCCAGTCAGATGCTTGTGAGAAATTAGTTATCCAAACTTTGTTATTCATACGCTTTTAACTGTGTTTAATTGTTGAAAATAACAATTTCTGTTGGAGAACAAAGCAAGTAAAAGAAAAGCCAGTAAAAAATGGAACGTTGCAGTACCATTTCAGAAAATTTAGCAAAAGTTACCAAAACTAAGTATATGATCTTAATTTAGCAAAAGACTCAAGAAATCATTATACAAATTCATTGTTCATTACATTCTACTGTCTTTAATTTTCACTGTTCAACATTAACATTAGACATCGTAAAGGTATGCAACATTTATATAAAATTAAATAACAATATTGGAAAAATAAATACACTTTTACATAAATACATAAATCCATACTGCTGAAAAGTTTCAGCTAATACTATACTCTTGTTTCAAAAGTGACCAAGAAAATATGGTAGTGACACTCCATCTCAACAGATGAAGTCTGTACAGCTACAGGATGATGTTTGCAACCAATGGCAGAGCTAAAGCAAATCCAGGTGACACCACACTAAAGGAAAAAAATTTGGCCGTTACTACCTACAGTAGTAGCACGAGGTAGACATACACATGGAGTGTTCTGCTGGAGGGACACGAAGCCCTGTGGACCCCATAGATGCTTCTCAGTCTTCAGACAGCTCTGGGGTCCCCTAGGTCAGAGCCCAAGGACACCTCGGTAGATAAGACTGGAAAATCAAGTCACTTTGTGGCAGCAATCGGGGCTCAGCCCTGCAGCCCCTTCCCCTGTGGAGGCCAAGGGCTGTGAGCCCTGTGGGCAGCTGGGAAGAGGAGCCACAGGCAGGACAAGATGTCCCTGCCCTCCACCTGTCTGCCTGACATCCCACCCGCTCCCAGGAGAGCGAGCAAGGACAACCCACCGAGGTTAATACCAC
Source organism: Platyrinchus mystaceus (assembly GCA_035041135.1). Taxonomy (NCBI): domain Eukaryota; kingdom Metazoa; phylum Chordata; class Aves; order Passeriformes; family Tyrannidae; genus Platyrinchus; species Platyrinchus mystaceus. The sequence goes on along the minus strand of JAWWLV010000024.1, from coordinate 6,742,665 downwards.
TGAGTCGAGTCAAGGGAATTTTTTCCTGGGTGAAAAGAAAACAACTCAAAACCAAACTAGAGGACTGCACCCTGCCTTTCCAACAGCGAGGAGCAGGCACAGATCTGGAGCCTTCTCCTGAAACAGCTGTGAAGAGGCTGAGCGACACCAGAATGCCACACAGCTCTGTCCACACCTTTGATTCTTGCAAATGGTCCAGCATGGGTAGCCAAGGTTGGCAGCACCTCCCAGCTGGTAAATCCTGCAGGGCAGCCAGTGCACAGCTCTGCTTACCTCCCCTCGCTCATCGTTAGCACCAGCCAGATCAGTGGACAAGGGACACATTAGCACCTCAAATGAAATATTTCATAGCACAGTTGCTTGCACTGGTGAAGCACCAGATAAACACCAGTGCAGCAGTTTTATGGCTATTGCAGAACTCACTGAGGTATGATAAAAATACTGAGGAGTGCTACTGAGGCATCCACTTCACTGAAAGCACCCGCAGAATGAGAGGTGGTTTTGGCAAGATGACTTTTCAAACTGTGACAATTAAGGAAGTCCAATATATTACAAACAGGCCTCTTTTTGATTTCCCTATAAAGTGCTTTTGAGTCAGATTATTTTTTTTAAACTTCTTCAAATGCTTTTGTAACAAATACACAATAAAGATTGACACTTTTTTAAAGGCCACTCCAAAACAGACAGGTCTATGGTTTCCAGCGCTCCAGAAGCACCCCAGATGGCACTTGCCTTGGTGCAGGGCTCAGAGCAGGGGGTGCTGCTCTGGGCAGGGACAATTTCAAAGCTGTGGCACCTAAAATAGCACCCCAACCCTGCAGTTCAGGGTTGCTCTGCCCTCACAAGAGCATCTCTGTAGCAGAGTCCTCCAGCAGCAAAGGAGCACCTCTGCTCCAAACACTATTTTGTTATTGGAAAACTCGAAGGGATTTAAGCCTTCTAGCACCTTGCTGATCCTTTGTTGACTTAATGATAGAGCAGCAGCTGGAGATCAGGCTAGACAATCACTCTCCAGAACCAGAGAGATGCACAAGGATAGCTTAGAGGTGCCTTTGCACTGTACATCACACTCATATTATATACACAGGAACAGAAAATAGAGCATGGGTGTGAATGCACATGTTTCTATATAGGTTTGTGTGTGGGCAGGTAGGGACGTCCACACACATCTGTACACACTTGTACGTGATTGGGAATTGATGCAATTTAGTACATTCTACCCAGTCATCTTGCTTTTGGCAGAGAACACTCAACTGGTAAACCAGTAGGTGCACAGTGCAGTATTACCATTAAAGAGCAGAACAATTTAACTTCAATGGCAATGTACTACTTGAATGCCAGGTTTAAATTCACATGCAAAGAACTCAGTCAGAACCAAGATTCACAATGCACAGTGCTCGCACAGTGTAATAAAATGGACAAAGGTGGCTACTTAGCAGAAAGTGCCTTTTAAATTAAAAGACTTGAGCTCCTCTAATGTAAGCCCTTCCTGAACAGGTGTTATTCTGAATATATTGTCAATAATCCTCTTTAAGTGCAGTTTTAAGACATGAAGCATTAGCACCTTGGTTCGAAGCAAATTAAATCTGTTGTTACGGGATATCCACAAAAGGGTTCACAAAGAGAAAGAGTTTATGGTCGTACCGAGCTCCAAGGACCAGCGCTCCAGGCAGCATCTCTAGGACAGTCCTGCACATTGCACTGCTCTCTGTCCGGTGGCTTGTCAAGGATTTCACAGCTCAGATCCGTAAACCTTTCTCCATTGGGGCGCTGGCACACCACCAGCCGCGTTCTTGTCCCTCCCCCACATGGCTTCGTGCACTGGAAGTCAGCAGAGGACAGAGCAATCACCGTCGGGGCAGCAAAAATACTGCTGACCAGCTGCTCGAAGCACTAGCACCTCAGAAGACCCAATGGTTGTTTCTATTCCCAACCAACCCAACTCCAGCCAAATCCCCCCCAAATGCTGCGTGAGACTCAGAAGGGGCATCAGCTGCTTCACCGTCTCTCTTCCTGAAGCTGTTCAGGCTGCTCCACCATGATCCTGCCAGACCCAACATGATACTGGAGGTTTACATCTCCAATTGCTCATCTCAGATGAATTTTCAGAAGGGAGCAGTGTTTTTATTAAAAAAAGAGGCCTTATGTTAAACAGGCTTCTCTCACAAAAAAAAAAAAAAAAAATCTCCATTTTTGTAGAATTTGCTTTTGCTCAGGAAGAAAATTTTCCCATGACAAATGGAAAGGAGAACAACACCAAGCAGTTGCTAGGGCTCGCTCATTTATCAGAGGCTGCCTTTCAAGTTCCAATCTTTCTAATAAATGCCACCACAATATCCCTCTCTTCTCCCATTTTTCAGCCACCCGCTAATGAAAGTCATCCCCTGTGCTGGGAGCCCAGGATGGATGGTGCACTCACCTCTCCCCAGTTGCCATAAGCCCACTGAGGACAGGGGCCAGATTCGCACGATCTCTGCTCCACGGGTTTGCTTTTCTCATCGCAGTTATTTGCGGTATATCCGTTTTCGTCCTGGCACACCACGACCCGCCGCTGGAACCCCCCCGCACACGTGCTCGAGCACTGGAAGACACAATTGCCCACAGCTTCGTTGAGTCCAGGAATAAGTTTGCATTCCCAGCTCCTTCCCAGTGCCCTGCACCGTGGGAATGCACTGCTAGAAATTTAATACAGCTAACAGGCATTATTAAACCTCAAACCCCAGCTATTATTAATAGCAGTGCAATGACTTAGGTGCTGACTAAGAAAGAAAGTAAACACTAGCCTAGTTTTAAGCAGGTAAGTAATCCCCACTGACTTTAATGCAGTGTTTGACACCCCATTTGTGCTTAATTCCCTTGAGGGACTTCCATGCTAAAGCACTGCATACTGGTTGGAGTGAGAGGAGCTGGCACTGAGGCTCCACTGGGCTTTGGCAACAACTCTGCACAGCTGTAAACATCCCGGGAGACAGCCAAGAAGCAGAGGTTGGCCTTTGCCTCATGGAAAATGATGCTTTCAGTTTTCTGCCTAGAGAGCCTCGGAGATATGAGGTGTGAGAGGCTGAGAGTTGAAGCCTGAGCGCTACTGCAACACTTGCTTCCGTGAGCAGAGAGTGGGGAGAAGGGTTCCTCTTTTCCCTGCACGGTGACTATAAGGAAAGACCGGACTAGTCCAGAAAGAAAACCAAAATCAAACAGCAAAACCCAGCAGTAAGAAAACCGGGGCACTTACAGCACCCCAGGGGCCAATCCTCCACTGATTGCCTCCCGGTATATGCGCACGGTTTCGGTTCGGGCTGCCCCCGGGGTGCAGTTTCAGGCGATGATCCGGATAGAGGAAAGGGTGGATGGGCCTGCCGTAGTCATGGCTGTTTGGATGACAAGGAGACATGGAGCAGTCTTGCTCGGTGGCAGGGAGGTCGTCTGGGTCACACTCACTCCTCTCCACCAGCTGGTCACTGTAATTGACGCAGATCACTTGTCGCGTTGCCTTACCTTGACCACAAGTCACCGAGCACTGCGTTACAGTGGGAAAAGGAGACAGTCACATTTCCAGCTTTGAAAACCAGAAAGACAGCTATTCCTAACAGCAATCAGCAGAAAACCTAATATCCTCACTTGTAAAAGAGCAAGTGTGACAGATTAATAAAGCACATTTCCAGCAGTGAGGTCTATAAGGCTGTCCTGCAAGAGACAGTGTGATGCTTACAGAGCTCCACTCCAAGGCTTTCCACTGCCCACATGGTGTCACGGTGCACATTTCTGTGGCTGATGGCTTTGGAAGGTGAAAACAAGCTGACTCATCGGCCACGGAGCCCTGGTCATCCCGACAGCTGACGTATCTCATCCGGGTACCCTTCCCACACGTTGCGGAGCACTAGGGAAGAGCAATAAGCACTCCGCTAGGCAGTTTCCTGATATACGTTGCAAAGACTTTGGAATGCAAAGTTGCTTAAATACACTTAAAAATATCATATTGTCTACTGTAAAATAATCCTGAACGTATTACGACACGTGCTTACCGGTGTCCAGGATCCAAATCTCCACTGTGTCCTGTGAATGCCTGATATGGATCTCTTGGCTTCGGGACTATTTGGATGTGGAGGACATACAGCTATTTCACAGTCCTGTGCAGGAAATACGTGAGTGAAAAGTGGGAAAAAAAGAATTTGCAGATGTTTTGCTCAAACTACCTCCTCTTCAATGTAATTACGAACAACACGCAACATCTTGAAACTCTGGGACCTGAATGCCTGTGTGGAGGCAGGCTTCCTCCTTGCATCCTCTTGGTGAATCAGCAAAACCCGGTATCAACATCCCAAGGCGTTCATATGCAGAACCCTCCATGGACTTTTGACTTATTAGGAATGCTACAATAGGGATCCCCATAACCATGTGCCATCTCCACGCATTAAAAACAGATGTTTTTGAGGCAAAAGATGAAAGTTCATTAAGAGTTCTGGTATGAACACACATCTGCAAAGCAGCAACTTTATCTCCCTTCAAAGCTCCCTTCCTTCAGCACGAGACCTGCAGCCCACACAATAAAGGTTATGCTGCTGATTGCAGCCCTTTGATTCCCTGCAGCCCACCAGGCCGCCTATATCCATGTGCTGATCTTCACCACACACCAAGCATGTGAGGCTTTGGGGACAGGCATGTCATTCTGCTCGGTCCTGGTACGGCGCCTCACAGGAGGGCTCTGGTCCTGTCAGGACCTCCTGGGAGGTCTGGCGACAGAAGTGATGAATAGCCATGACTTTACTCCATGAGTAGTCCTTGCCAAAAAGGAAATTAGTAATGATTGTCCCCACGAGGGAGAGCGCGGCTCCTGACAAACTGCATACGTGATTTCTGTGATTTCACTGACACTGGAGACATGCATGCCAAATGATGGCTGATGACAAGTGGGTTTGTTACCCCTTGACTGTAGTGCAATTGGGTCTTCCTACATAGGAAAAACAGCCCTTTCTCAAATGTTGTGGCCTCAGTTAAACTCTGCGAGGTCATGCAGGACTGAAGCTGGGCAGGGCATCAGCACTACGACTCTCCTATGACAGATAGATGGTAATGTTCTGTTTTATTCAACTCTTTAAGACACCTTGGACACATCCTCTGCTTGAAAGGGGAATTCATATGTCTGCTTCCAAGTACACAGCATGGAAAGCCTCTTCAGCAAATCTGCAATTTGTACAACATTTCTCAATTTATCTGGCCAGGGAGGATGTCTCTGGAATTGTAGCTGCCACAAACACTACAATGTCACATGCAGCAGGCAAGAAATTATATCTTCTCACCATCACTTGTATCACACTGCAAAAGTCCCGCACCCATGTGAGCCCAGACTGCAGCCAGGCACCCTCAACTCCATGCAAGCCAAAGAAGGTGTCTGCTGTGTTTGAGACCACAGCCTCTGAGGCCAGTGAATACTGTCTCAACCTTCTGGTCTCTGGTTATTTTCCCATATTCATCCACTGTGGCTTCTTTAGCTCATGAGCTCCTACAGACCAGCTTTAGCTCTGCATCTGAACAGCCCCCCTCACATCCCATCCTCTGGCTAGACCTCCGTGGACATAAACCATAAGCAAAGGTAATTAATCTTCACCCCATGAAGTCTTCATGCCCTCATAGCAAGTTGTCCACTGCCTTTTTGTCAATTTAGTGCTTCAGAGTGTAAGGTCAACCACACATGGAGAAAGTCTGGATGGGAACTCCCTGATTACGGCTTCTCTGTCCAACTACTGCCAAAGCAGGGTGCTGTTCTGCACCTTTCCAACAGCCATGTAGCAGACCAAAGCACTGCTCTGCATGGGCTGGTGTTCAGAACAAGGCTTTGCTGCAGAAAGGTGTCCCCTGACGCTACAGCCTGGATACCTCCATATGCATGCTGGCAAAATATGGAGACAGGGCAGCAGGATTTACCTGGGTATCTGTCGGCCTGGTTGCAGCGTTACACTCGTTATCATCCACCACTGACACGTAGGTGCCCACAACACACTTCACTGCTCTCATCTGGTAGCCTTGGCCACAAGTCACTGTGCACTGCGAGAGGAGAGATGGGAGAAAAAAGTGCTGGGTCTGAGTAGCTGCTTTGGTTAGAAAGTATTAATCAGTCCAGTCTGTATTTAGGCACGCAGCAAGGGCAGCAAAAATAAAACACAGCTTCCCTTCTGGTTTCTCTCCACTTCATGCATTTCAGCTTTAAATTAGGTCAAAGTTTTAACTCACTGCGCCCACCAGTGCCTCACACGCTTCACTTGCTTCCTTGGGAATGAAGGTGCGAGCACTGAAATGATTTACTTTGCTGCACACATTAGAATCAGAGTCTGGTAGAACCTGCATGATATCCTTCTTTAAAACTGGTTGTTCAGCCCCATGGTAGCACGAGCAGCTAATGAATAATTTTGCTGATGGGAAATATGTCTGACTGGGACAACTGGTCTGGGTTTGTTGCTGTTTTTTTAAGTCAAGAGCTAACAGCTTTGTGAAAAAGCAGATGCCAGAACACTCTGGGAGAAATGAGCAACTTGTATTTTAACAGGAAAAAAAACCCTCACCAACCCAGAAACTGGAAAACATTAAAAGCAACAAAAGTTATTCAACAGGGGCAGCTTTTCTGTGAAAATCAGGCCATGTATTTATATGCCTAAATATGGATTTAGGAGCGTAACCTTGGAAACCCCTTTCTTTGAAAATCACGGCCAATTTAGTATGACAGAGATTAAATTTAGCACAAAGGGCAGGTACTGTTATTGCTGCCTATCCGCTGAACCCAAGCGACCAGAGGGCTGCTTTGGTGTGCAAATCAATTAGCACAGTTATGCTGCTGAATTTGGATGAAAGGGCAGCGCCCAGCCTCAGCCACCCTCACCCAGGTCCCACTGGCTCGGAGCCCCACGGGGCTCTGCAGTACCTGGCCCCACGGCCCCACTTGCCACGAAGCGCACTCCTGCTGCTGGCACGTCTGCACCGACTCCGGCTTCGTCTCGGGATCGCAAAACCTGTCATTTAATCGATCTTCTCCAAACTGGCACCAGGTCTGGCGGTGCTTGTGCCCTTTTCCACAGGTGACCAAGCACTGCGAGGAGAAAAGAGCAAGCTCAGGCAGTGCCGGGGATGTGCTGCCAGCTCAGCACCTGCCGTGGCACTGAAAAATAAACCTGGAGACCTACTGCAACCACTGCTTGAAAAAAAAAGTGGTGCCAAGAGGCAGTTCTTTAGCTAACAATAACGTGTCCTGGAAGACAGGCAAGTGCCTTGCAATGAGATAGGAATGCTCTCAGGAGCTGGTCAGTAGTGGAGGCTGGAGCATGGAGAACACCGCCAGGCTGAGGCCCTTCAGCACAGGCAAAGTAAGCCCACAAAGCTCATGTCTTCCAGCAGCTGTAAGACATAGGGCAAAGGCACAGCACTGTCCTGCGGGGTTTTAGCTCTGCACAATGGGGTGCCAAAGGCTTCTGAAAAACTTGCCCAGCTCTGGGTGTGCATGTTAAGGGTCTTGGCTTCTGTGGGCTGCAACAGCCTCTTTTACTGCCCTAGAGTGGCTTGGCCTGGCAGCAGCTTGACTCAGAAGACAGATGTTTTGCAGAGAACAATCCCTGTTCCACTTAATTGGTTTCATTATGTCCTAAAAGAATACAATTTACAGAAACAAGAGCGATTTTGCCATAAAGGTTCTCCAGCATCCCCCGTCCTGCTGCAGGAAAAGGCCTATCAAGATATGGTTTTGTTGCATTGCAAAGGACACCAGAAGCAGCAGAAGAGGTAATGAACAGCAGGGAGAGGCTGAGCAAGACATCAGTAGGGTGAAATCCTGCCCTCCAGCGACAGCCAGAGCTGCCAGGCCTTCTGAGGACAATCACAAGGGAAAATGAGGGCAGAAGGTATTTTTCTTCCCAATGTTATAGAGGAACTGGAGAAAAACTAGGGAGAAATTACTGCAGGACTGGAGAGGAATTAACCCCCCAGTGGCTTTACAGAGAGAGAAGTGGCCACTTGACCACTGGCGACAAGGCCAGTGACTCTGCTGCCTGTCTGAAGCCTCACTGTGCACAGGCTCGGAGAGACCCTCTGCAAGAGGCACAAACAAATCACAGGGGATGAGCAGGGACAGAGATATCCCTTTGCAGCCACCAGCCCCTCAGGGTGGAGGGCCGGCACCCACCTCGGACCAGTCTCCTGTTTTCCACTGGGGGCAGGAGAAGTCGCTGCACCGCTGCACCGTCAGCTTCTCCTGCTGACTGCACTTGCTGTCGTCCAGGACGTCGTTGTAGGTGTTCACGCACATGGCCCGGCGCCGCCGCGTGCCCCCGCCGCAGCTCTTGGAGCACTGCGAAGGACACACAACAGGTAAGCACTTTTTGCCCCTCCACTGCTGCTGCCTTTCTCCCTCTTCACAGCCAGGACTGTGGAGTGACTGCAGAAAACCTCCAGAAGAATAATTTGTACTTTAAGTAAAAGGCTTTTATACTTTATGTATTCCTTTAAAAAGCCAATCTTGCTAAAGCTTAATAAAATGTCGCAGCAATGCATTTCACAGATTTATTCCAGGTTATAACCCTATTATTACTTTCACAAGTGTTGCCTTTCAGTTCTCCTAAATGGCTGCTGCTCGTTCTCATTTTAGGAGAGATTAACTCTCTGACCAGCCAGTCCCCTCTTGCCATGCCCTCCCTGGAAAGCCCCAGGCTCGTCAATCTCTCAGTGCCAGGCCTGCATTCAGGAATTTTCTTGTTCATGCAAAAACTAACATGTTTTAAGGAAACAAATTTCAGAAGTCCTCTGCTGATGGCACCCTGTCCTCCCCAGCTCCTGGCAGTGGTGATGGCTTTGATGGGAGAAGACAGCTAGCAGTGCTTACTGTAATGAGAACAGACCTCGGGATGCTTAAAAACATAAATTAATTGCAGGGGAAAATAAGGAGTACGGGGCTGATTTAGACTACAGTGTCCTCCAGAAAAAGGACTGGAAGGAGAATCATGGCCAACTTTTACATATGTGCTGTTTGCAACCTAAACAGCCCAACATACCCCTGTGCAAGGGGGAGACAGTGTTGGCCGTTCCAACGAGCTTCCCTTACCTCTGTCCAGGCCGAGTACCGCCACCCTCCCACGTTACAGTCTCCAGTGCACTTCTCCCTCGTGCTGGGCTTGGGCTGGCTGCTGCAGAAGCGGTCGTCAACCTTCTCTATCTTGCCCTCCAGCCTGCTGTACTTGGAGCAGTAGATCTCCAGGATGCGGTAGCCCTGCCCGCACTGCGCCGTGCACTCGCTCTTCCTCGCGATGTGCCACCTGCACCGAGGAGAGCAAACATCAGCTGTGGGGTTCCAGCACTCTGCAGGTAAGGTGCTCAAGGGCATTTGACATAAATAGGGAATATATACTCTTGAACTGGAAGTTTTGGCTCTTTGTGACACTTCCCAATGCTTTGTGACTTCCAAAAATCAGAGGCAATTAATCCTGGCATTGCTCCTTGAAGGGAAGGAGCTGTCGCCAGGTCCCCCTTGCAGACAGCGAAGTCACACTGTGACCCTGTGGGACCAGCCAAGGTGGTGAGTGGAATCTGTGGCCAAGCAAGGAGCAGTGCTTTAAATGTTTTCCACCTCACATTCCCCTGCAGGAGTGCCACCTCAGCCTCTAAAAACTAAAAGCTGGAAAATGCAGCATCAGAAAATGACCTGCACAGACTTGAATTGTGTTCCACATGGCAGGACACCTGCAAAACAGTCTCAGCTCTCCAAAGGACAAGCAAATGACTTGTTACAAGACACTCAAGCCCCAGTGGTATCAGTGGGGATTAGAGGTGTTCCCTCTCGACAGACAGATTTCCACTCTGCTGCCTCCTTCCTGGGATGGACAGCAAGGATTGGTGCTGGTGGCCCTCAAGGACCCACTAGGGATACACCCCTGCTTCATATCAGCCCAGCCCTGGCAAGAGATGCTGGACACGAGGCCTGATCCAGGGAGGTGTTGGAGACCCTGAAGCCAACAGGAGCCCATTGTCCCTCAGACCTGGCAGGGGTGTCCCCTTGGGGACCTGGAGACCCTCAGGCTGTTGCCAGTGCCTGTGCAGGGAGCGCAGAGCCCCACTCCCAAGCCAAGAGAACAAACTTGAGCACAGCCCAGAGAAGAATAAGATCAAGGGGATTTGGACTCAATAGCTCCTGACTGGTGGGAGCGTCACATCCCTGCCTGCTTTTCAGACTCCTGCGTTTGCCCTTCTCAAGTTTCCAACCTGTTGCAATGGCAACAGCTGTTACCGCGACAACCCGACCCTGCACAGCCCCTGCACAGCCCCTGCACGGCCCCGGTTTAACAGAGCCAGAGAAACCCCTCGGGAAACTTGGCCATCTGAATTGCTTCACCAGCAGCCGCTTAATGCCACCATATTTAAGCCCCAGAAAGGAAAACAGATTGCTTTTTAAAGGAAAATGGGTTGTGATGATTTAGGCTGTGCTCCATCAATTCCAGCACACCAGAAATTGTCTGGGGACATCCACAAACCCACTCTACACTAAAGCCTATTCTTTGCTTTAAATAAACGATGATAAATTCAAGTATTAGTTACTTCTTTGCTTTAAGTATATGTTTTTCCATCTTTGCAGGTTGTTTGTAAGATGGTGCTGAGCATTTCTGACAGAGGCAGATGCAGATTTCAGGCACTGTATTGCACAGGGAGATTTTTCAACATTAGGCGCATTTTTGTTATAGTTAGTCCTAATTTAATCCCACAAGAGAAATGTGAAAATGTACAACTGTGCCTCTCAAAACACCGCTGGTGGATGACAATCCCTCTTGGTTGACAAAGAGGCAACTACTAATCCTTTTCTTTTTTAAAATCTAATACAGGCTGGTGAGAAAAGGAATTGTGGTGAGAGGTGAAAGGAAAGAGTAAACAATAAATACACAGTGTAATGTATATACACAGCTGAGCAGAGTGCACCTTAATTCACATTCTGTGTTACAAGGCTCCGTGGTGGGATCAGGCTGTGGAATTCGATCGCATCGCTGGTCTGACACCGTGAGCTGATCTGACTCTCTCTTACACACAGGCTTCCTTTTTCTTTCTCCTGCACAGAGAAAACCATCACATTGTTTGTCATGCAGGAAAGTGATCAATTCAGTTATTTTCCTTACACCTTTTATAGTAGCATTTAAGAGATGTTCAGTTGTGCTTTTCCATCTCTTTCAGAAAGAGAGAGGGGGTTACGACTAAGCAGAGCAGAAGGGGTTTATTGCTGAAGGGATGGACATAGGCAGAGAGCTGCAGCCCCTGCTGCAAGGATGGGCTCTGAGTGTTTAGCAGGGTGGGCACTGGCAGGTGGCAATGATTGGATATCAGACCCAAAACCCAACACTGATGACTTTTGCAGCCTTAGGAAATATCATGTAACTTTTTCTGTGCTTCAGCTTCCTCACTGCAAACCAGGTTGTGAGACTCACCTTGCTAAGAGGGGCTGTAAAGTGCCCTGCTCTGAAACCCATAAGCATCATGTAAAATGTTACCTACAACTGAAGCCCGGTGAAACGATCACACCCATAATGTCGGAATTCAAAGAAATCAAACAGAGAGGGATCTCACAGCCCTGCCTAGATCCCAAACGAATCCAGGACAAAACTTAGCCTTCCCAAACACTCACCTTGGCAGAGCTTACTGCAGGACTGCCACGGGCCATGCTCATTCCAGTAAAACTGCTGAGGTTTGTCCTCAATGGGGATATTAAATGTGTAACGAACGTCAGGATTGTACAAATTGCCAACTGATAAAACCTGAGAGGAAGAAAAATGAAGCAGAATAAACCATCAGAAATCACTGGCCACTATTTTCAGTCCAATTATGCTGGGCAGACTTTTCCTTACACACAACATATACTTCACCTGGAGCGTTATTTCTTGCTCAATCCGATCTGTAGAATTAATCCTTTCAACAGTATTATCCGATCCACTGTATTCGATCACAGCATTCCCAACTTTGATTTCCCTTTTAAACATACTGACGACAAAGTCTCCATTTAATATAAAGTCTCCTTGACTGTTAGATAAGGCTGCATAGGTGCAAAAAACAAGAACTAAAGAAGCAGAATTAACTCATACGTACATAATAACGTGGGTCATGCGCTCTCAGTGCTGCTTTCCTTTGGGGCTGGGAGGAAAAGCCCACTAGCACTCTTAAACAGAAAGGATGTAAAGAGAGCAGCAGAGCTCTTGAAGACATTGTTCCTTCTCCTTTTTCCACTGGAAAGCCTCATTAAAATGAAGGCTGAATGCCTGAAGTTGTTGCTGAACAGTTCACCCATAACCCAGGGCAGAGATATCCACAAGGCTGCTGTACAGAGCACACACAGGCTGTATCCCCTCATATACCACAAAAATAATTCTGCCCAAACCTTTTCATAAGCTGTGTGGATAGGGTGGCTTGCCTGTTGTTTCCAGGTGTATTCTTAGGTAAACATTTGTGCCCTAATTGCCTAAACATAATTTTCCAGTAGATAATTTCAGGGAGTTTGGTCAGTATCTCCCCCTTTCTCTCCATCTCCCTCCTTCCCCCACACTTTTTATTACTTCAAATCTTAAGGTATGTGAAAGCACTGAAGGCTTAAAGCCTAAATGCTTTATAAAAGGAACAGTTTCCTGAAAACAGCAGTCTGCTGCACAACTTCACACTAATGCGATTATGTAGCTAATTTCCTAAGTTAGTTTCCCCACCATTTCACCCATCACAGCTACGTTACTACAAAGCCCCTGTACTGAAAAATCTAAACTTAACACCAAAACACCAAAGGCAAGGTTTTTCCATCAAATAAAGAGAGATAATGAAGCAAAACACTGCTCGATAGCAAACAGACATGGAGAAAAACCTCACAAAGCAGAGGCTATACCTAACCAAATCCACACTTTGGAGGCTTTGATGTTATTAGGCAGTAGTAAAAGTCACTAAATGATTCCTTCCTGTTTACTGTATCTCCTACAACAGTAGGTACATGTCTTGGACTTGATGACAACATCAAATTCCTCCTAAATTGTTAAGCAACTACAAGGTTCACAGTACCAAGGGCCCAAGATTTCACACTCAGTGAGCTGAAAAATAAGTGGACACATGCACACTTCTCATTTGCTTCTAGTCAGGCCTAATGTGAAGAGATGCTTTCCCAGCAATATTAAAGCAACATTAAAGAAGATTTGACTTCATTGCTTCCCAAGAAGATTAAAGGCCCTCCAAGAAGTGCTGGGAAGTTTGGGGCTCCTTCTGGGGTGAACCAGTTTTAATAGGCACAACATGGGGAGGATTGCTTTTTCAAGGAAAGAGGAATAACAAAACTTAACTCCCTTCCACAAGAGGGAAAACTATTACACCACAGTATGTTTTTTTTGGTGCTGATGTGCATTCATGCTGCACCATCTCATTTCGCTGATGTGAATGTGCAAAAATGATGTGACGCAGCTGTAAATGCACAGAGAGCCCTGCACGGCGCCCACCTGGGAATGGGGACAGGGAACACCCACTTAGCTTTTTGTCTCAATGAAGGGTCCAGCGACAGGATGGTATTTCAGAGCAATAGCCAAAGCTGTCAGCATTGTTTCCCTTTGGTGCATGGTAGTCTCCTCTACTTGCTTCTCAAGTGAGTCCTTTTACTTTTGATGAGGACCACCAGCCTAGTCATGTTTTCAACATACCCAGTTACAGGAATTTTGCAATATAAAACAAGATGAAGTGCCCTGTTCAGAGATGTAAACACAGGACCAGGTGCTACTGGAGCACAGCTGGTGGTGCCAGGCACAGGGCATGTAAAAGAGGAGGACCAGAGACTCTGAGGACCCCAAACAGGACTTAATGACAAAACCAGCCCTCAACTGGCAGGTGTAACATCAGCCATAATGTGCACTTGTGTTATCTCTGCTCTTGAGCCCAAACAGAACTATGGGGTGAATTACTGATCAGCATGGTGGAAGAGAGACTCAAGGTCATGCTAAAGTATATGTATGTGCAGCGGAGTGGTCTAACAGAGCACCACAAACAGAGGTACACCCACAGGTTAGAGAAAACAGTGACTACGAGAGTCCAAAAGCTAAAGGCCAAGTTATTGTTAGGTTTATATCAAAACTAGTATTTTTGGTGCAGGGTATTTCTGTATGGTTACATATCACTGTCAGGGACAAGAAGGGCTCAGTTTAAGTGACATCAGAATTATTATTCTCAGAAGAATAGAAAATAATTTCTCTAGGCGTTTGTACACACATCTTTCAGGGCATGGCATATTTACTCTCCAGCCAAAGAATGGTGACAGCAGAGATGAAGTTGCTGTGTGGAGACTACAGCAGATCTCAGAAGTCTGTTTGGTTCCCAGTTTTGTGCCTGAGCTCCCATTCACAGCCCAGGCTCAACAGTCCTTCCCAGCCCTACACATACCCTAAGGGGGTATTTCTTACAATCTGTGAACCTCCCAAACTTGGCATCCAGGATGGCATGCATGAAAAGAAGGAAGAAGCTAAGGCTGGGTGTTTGGCAGACATAGATAAATTCTCGCCGAGAAAACATTTTCCTTAAAAGAATTCTTCATCCTCCCAAGCAAAGAGCAGTCAGTAGACATATCACCACAACCAGGAAACAAGGCAGATTTCTGTACTGAAATAAGGCCTACAACTCACCCAGGTAGTTGTCATCCTCTGGTTTCCCTGAGTAACTGTGCTGACGCACATCAATATTAGTTGCACCAGCTGGGATGCGAACCACAACGTTATAGCCTAGGAAAGATTTAACAGAAAGTCAAGGCCATTACACAGACATTTCATTTGCTTTCTAGGGGGAAGGGAAATGAGCAGAATTACCTCACATTACACAAGCTGATACTTTTCATTTAGGTATAGCATAAATAGTTATAAAATGGAATATACTACAGCTAGAAGGATTTTGTGTTTTACATCAATGTTTTTGTAGATCAAGTGTGGTAATGGCTTTTATAGACCCGCATTTTTCACTATAAAGTTTTTAGGAACAGATTCTTACCATAATGCACCGTGTTAAATGTGCCTGCAACAGTTTTACATGAAGAATTATCCCCACCACAAACACCACATTTATCTCTTCTTGCTTTTGAGTTCAGCACATGATCGCATCCAGCTTGCTTTAAGAGAAAAATTGAAAAAACTAGATTGAGCAAATACAGACTAGAACAGCATTTACAAACCTCCTAATTAAGGCACACAAAAACTGCGTATGCAAAAGGCTGCCATGAGACAAATTGTTTTGCTTCCCCACATTTTTCCACTGATTTACAGTGTGGCCATCCCACAGGGTTTTCCAACAAAAGGCTTTTTCACAAAGCGAGGATCAGAACTGCTGTTTGCACCAGGCAATGCCTTCACTAGAGAAAAATTCTTCCATCAATTGTTCCCATAGAGAAAAGTGTGAAAAATAATTG
>JAWWLV010000024.1:6629023-6727147 GCA_035041135.1 Platyrinchus mystaceus | reverse complement strand
GGTGAATGGTCTAGAGTACAAGTCTGATGATGAGCAGCTGAGGGAGTTGGGGGAGCTCAGCCTGCAGAAAAGGAGACTCAAGGGGAAATCTCATTGCTCTCTACAACTCCCTGAAAGGAAGCTGTAGCCAGGTGGGGGTCAGTCTCTTCTCCAAGTAACAAGCAACAGGACAAGAGGAAATAGCCTCATGTTACACCAGAGAAGGTTTAGATTGGATATTAGGAAATAATTCTTCCCCGAAAGAGTTGTCAAACATTGGAACAGGCTGCCCAGAGCCGTGGTGGAGTCACCATCCCTTGAGGTATTTAAAAGATGTGTGGATGTGGCAGGTAAGGGATATGTTTTAGTAGTGAACTTGGCCATGCTGCATTAATGGTTGGACTTGATGATGACTTAGAGGTCTTTTCCAACCTAAATGATCCTATAATTCCATGAGTGACTGTTCTGTAAATCTGGTGGTTGGCACAAGTTTCAGACCAGTTGGGGTTGGCAGAGCCTGGAGATAGTGTTGGCACCCCCAGGCAAAGAGGACACGCCGACAACGGCACGGAGCAGAGCGCAGAAGTGCCATCCTGCCATGCAAAACTGCAATCCCCCTTTGCTGAAGAGGGAGGAAGATAATTACCCGGCAGAGGCCCTGCACGCAGATGTCGTTGGTGTCGGGGCCACAGGGCGTCCCGTCGATGACGCGGTCCCGCAGCTGGTAATACGCCGTGTTTCCCGCCACCCTGCAGAACAACTTGCACCGATCCTTCATCAGGACTGGGCACGGGAGGGAGGAAAACCAGAAGCACGTTATCTGAATGTCATCACCCCGAGGTGGCGATGCGGGAGGCAGGATCTGCATCCCCCCACCCCCCCGGCCACTTACTGCCGCTGTATTTGGGAACCCAGCGCACGTTCGTGGGCAGCCCGTTGATGTTAAAGTGCTTCCCATCGAAGTCAGCGCACTGCTCATCCCGGAAATCCTTCTTCAGCTTTGAGCACGGTTCGGTGTTGCAGGATTTGAACTTCATGCGACGACCCACACAGTATTTCCCACCATTTTTGGGCCTGCAGAGACAAGATCAGGCTAGACATGAGATGAAATTGCAGTTCTGCACCTGCTCAACACAGTCAGGATTTGTAACACCATTTTATGGGCTCTGTCTTAGTGCATACCTTTAATTAATAGCCTAGACTGACAAGCAGGAAAGGTTATGCAGGTGTCTAACAAAAAGAGGCCGTATATGTCATGCTAAAAAGGGATGAAAAGGGGAATAATTGTTTTCTGCTAAATGACAAGGTAGTGAGAGAAAACAGAGATGAAGAGCAACATCTTCCTCCTCATCTGAGGATTTATTGTCACACCAAGGGATTGGTGTGGTACAGGACCATGCTTCCACAACCCCTTCGGTCCTATGAATTTGGTGGCTCAGAGTTTGCATCTGATCTAGTGGATTGCAAATAACTAAACACCACATGAGAAAGAAAAAAGGGCTTCCTTCCCTGTGAGGCTGAAAGGCCAGGCAGCACTTAGTCCTACAGGATTTCTAGTCCCAAATGTTAGAAATGGTAATGTTGGACACTTTGAAACAACTTTATCTCCATGTATTCCAGAAAGCACCAAACATGGCCAATAAATACTTTACCTCCATTTTATAGCAGGATGACAGTGATATAAACTGGGGAGAGAGATACCATCCAAGCCACATAAAAGCCAGTGGGATAAGCCTAGGAGAAACTGTCATTTTGAATTTCCTGACTCCCAGTTTCAGGGCTGTAGTCATAAGACTATTTTTGTTCTCGTACATAGATGGAGCCTTTGCCAGAAAACAGATCACTTTGGGGACTGAAAAAGCCTCTCCCATTCCAGCTGCTGTCAGCAGTGGTGCAGGAGCGAGCTGCACATCAAAATAACCACCAAACCTACATCTTCCACCCACCCCCGAACAAAACGAGTGCCAGCACTAGCAAGAAGTGCAGATTAGAAGAGCGACTCACTGGGCTCTGCTATCCTGGCACAGACACCTCCTGCCTTCCAAGGCTGTTCTTCAGGATCAGCTCTGCCTTACCTTGGGACCAGACACCCATCAGTGCCCCAGGGATGCTGTCAGAGTGCATCTTCCCTTGGAGACCCCTCGGGAGGGAAGCTGGTTTGCACACTTGGAGATCCTTCAAGATGAACGACTGATAAACGGGAACTACCCCTGCCCTTAGCAGGGAGATGCTCACCGTGAGCTCTCCACTTTGCATGCAGCCAGCACCTCTAACAAAAGGGACAGCACCTCCCAGCACATGCAAGAGGGTCCCTACACACAGTGAAACAACAGGTTCCTACAGCTGAACAGAATTTTTTAGCATCTCTACACATCCACCACCCAGGAAGCCCAGCAGTGCCTTTTCTCCCACGAATAACAACTCTTCACTCTAATGCTTGAAAACTCTTTGTGACTCAAGCAGCAGAGTTCCTGTGAAACAAATGGGGAGAAAGGGGCACAGAACAGCTTGCCCTTGCTGAAAGATTGCCTGCAAAGCAGGCAAAGGCAGGCAGTCTTCCCACCTCTCTATCAGCACCACCCTAGGGATGCTCACAGGTTTGGCAGGAGTTGCCTCCTTAAGCAGCTCCAGATGAGATGCTGAGAACTACCAGCTACAAAAGTGGGATTTTTCCTGCCAGTATCCTCTCCTTGCTGAGGTCCACACTGCTGTGGTGCAGACCCCTCCAGTCCCATCCCAAATGCCAAGAGGTATGATTTGTCTTCAGGCACAGCCTGGAGCAGTAGCTGGTAACATCAGCTCTACCTGCTCTGAGGGCATCTCTCATGTGCCATCTGGAAATTAAATGTGTGCCACTTGCAAAGGTTTATGGTGCTTGCAATTAAAGGAAGTGCCAGTGATAAAAAGCCCAAGCAACCACACAGTGCCCACAGCAGATTCCTAATTACAGACTGATTTTACACCAGGTCTAGTGGAGCAAGTCTAAGCCTGGTTTCTACTGATTTAGTCTATTCTCCACCTTGTTGTGTCAAACAACTTGAAATAACTTGATTATACCTGGGACCACTCCAGAGTTAACCCAGTGCAGCAGCCCCTGTAATTGCTGGGGTTTTCCCACCACTGGAGGCTATCCTGTGGACTATTCCCAGAGCTTATCCTGTAGACTATTCCCATGCAGGCACATTAGCTACCTCCAGCTACAAAGGGACATCTCCACAATCTCACTACACAGCACTTAGGGAAACTTCTTAGCTGTGGCAGCAGCACACTCTAGACCTTGGAGAGTTCATGTCATCCATGGGGGATTCATTTTCACTTCCAAAGCATTTAAACCACAGCAGGACTGTTGCAGTTTGACAGAGGCTCTAAGTTACACAAACCTCTAAGAGGGCATTTCATTAAAGAAAAATGCAGTTACAACATTTTTATCGTAACCACATTGCTTCCAATATAAATCAATTTAATTAAAATGAAACTTTTAAATATTAAGTTAATTATGAAGAACTTGGAGGAGCATTTTCTTTTTTAGAGATCCCAAGCTTCTGTTTAGTTTCCTCTTCTGTAGACATGACCCCTGAGATTGAGATTACATTGATACACCATGAACTGTAGGATGCTAAAACTTGCCATTGTGTTGCAAACTGTCAGCTTCGTAACTGTGGCATTAAATCTCCCCTCAGACAGAGCTGGGGGTTGAAGCACACTCACACTTCTGGCATTTCAAAACAGCTCCAAACCACCCTGACAGTTTTAGGGTGTTTTTAAACCAACATTGCTTTTCATAGTGTCTGAGGAAACAGAAAGAGCTGAACCTGAAAAATAAGTCAGCCTTATGTGACGTTGATTTTCGGTGTCACAAAGAAATATGGCATACTTCCCTCTATGTAATATTTTTATGGGTAACCAACAATGTACCACAGAGACAGAAGGGAAAGCAGTACATGCATAGAAACCTCCTTGTTTTGCCTCAATTTCCCTTCTTCTCTGAATCATCTATTTGATGAACTAACAGCTGTTATGAACCTGCTTTCAATCCAGCATCATTCCCCTTACAAGCTCCTGCACACACCCCAGCCTCACTGCACTCCTCCCAGTAGCCCAGACACTCTCGGACCCAGGGAATGGTGGGGTCTCATCCCCACTCCCACCCCAACAGGCCTTAAATATGCCATGCTTACTGCATCGCCTGGAGTCACTAACCTTGAATATTTTCACTTGCAGACCTTGTGGCAGCACCCAATTCCCAGGAGTGCAGGAGCACCAGGTACAGCCACCCCTCCAAGAAGAGCTATTTTGGGGCTGCTTTGCACTTGCTCACCCCCACGGGTGGCACCTCTGCCTGGGAGCACAGGCAGACACAACGAAAGGCCCGTGGAGAATTAACTGCAGGGCACATATGTTTATCTGCACCTCTGCCCATGTACCTGCCCTGTACATGTACCATGTACCTGTGCGTGACTGCAGAAAAATCTGTGAAGCTCTAGTGTGCACAGATCAGTTTGAGATATCCTGGGAAGCCCTGGGACAGGGCACTGGTTGGTGTGCTGCCAGTGGCCAGCACAGTTATCTATAGATGTGTTTACATGTCAGGCTGAGACAACTTTCAGCAGAGGTGGATACTTTTGTGATGGACTAAAATGCAAATGTGATCCAGCTTGCATCCAGAGATAACACTTCCCCCGTCCAGAGAGCCAGTCCTGAAAACAGGGCTCCTGGTATTGACACCTCACAATGTCCTCACTATTGATGATAAGCACAGAGGGTTTCTCGGGCAGGTTGGTGCTGAGCGTATTTAGGTGCTCTTGCAAATCCCAACCAAAGCAATATGCCTCCCAAAGCACCAAGATACAAAACACAAGCTATGAGAGAAGATGGAATTTAAAATCCCTTGGCTAGCCTTCAGGATAAAGGAGATTTTCTATCACAAAAAGCTATCAGTCCAAATAGATGCCCCTTCATAAGGGGAATACATCTCACTGACAGTATCCAAGTTTTGTCAGCAGAGCTATTTTTGCACATGGAAAGATACTTTATTTTTGTCTCTCCATGGCTATTGGAAGACCATATGGTGTGTGCTGACTCAACACAGCCAGAGGAGAATCCCTTTGCACTTGTGTGTTTCTTAGCATCGTTTTAATTAACGTGCTGGTGTCCTACTCCCTAAGCTTTGTCCCTGCTCTCTTGACACTTGCCCAGACATGCTGAGCAGCCTCTCCTGTCACTACACCACTGGTGTCACAGCTACAATCTCTCCCTTCACCCATTAGCAGTGATGAAACTGTCACTGGCACATCCCTAATGGCAACTTCCTTGGCAGCAAGCCATCCAACACCAATGATGAGAAAGGGATGCTCAATCTTTTTAAGACCCCTCAGTGCAACCAGCCCTGCAGACCCCTCTCCTCTGTGCCTCAGTCCCAAATGGAAGCCCAGAAAGCCCAACTACCTTCTTCTAAAAGAAGGTAGTTAAACAGAAACCAGCTCAATTCACAATTTATGTAAACAGGCTCTTTTCAAACCAGTTGCTCAAGCTATTACTAATATTTCGCCAGCCACATAGTTGTCTACTTGAAGCCCACGGCAAAATTCCCTGCCATTTCAAAGAGTGCAGGATTTTGCATTCCAGCCTCACAGCAAACATTTTTGAGGGCCACTTTTTAATGGGGCACAGATTTCTGCTGAGGTTTGGCTAGTCTGCACCAGCTGAAATGTAACCGTATAAAGGATCAGATGCAAAAGGAGCCAAAAGCTGCAAAACCAGCCAAAGCAGGAGTAAAATGGTAGAAAAATGCATAAAAGCCTTTAGGAACAGCTGCAAAAACAGTCAAAGCAGGGATAAAATGGTGAAAAAGGATAAAAACATGGCTCCTTGCTTTCTCCCTCCTTTCTGAATAACAACTTTGGAGGAAGAAAAACACCTCTGGAAGTGGGATCCCAGCTGTGCATCCACAGGAATACAGGAGGCAATAAACCCAAGCAGATATTAGATTTTTCCTTCACTCATTGTTGAATGGACCCCTTTTAGAGCACTTTACCCACAAACCAGGTGGCTCCTCCTTGGTTCCCATCCTAGCTCATCCATGCCAGGCAAAGCCACCCTTCCCCAGGGTAGAGTCACTCATCCCTGGGGCATACGAGGGTTTGGGGAAAGACAAAAAAGGGGATTTCAGCCCATTTGGGCAGCCCGGCTGCTTTTCCCCGTTTCACCCACTGGCACTTACTCGGGCCTGTTGCACTCTCGTATCGCCGTCTTTATGCCGCCACCGCAGGTCCTGGAGCAGGTCCCAAAAGGGCTCCATGTCCCCCACGCTCCGTCTGTCACCGGTGCCTCTCGCTCTTTGGGCACACACATCCCAAACCTGCAGTGCTGTGGGCAGGGAAACATGGGAAAGGTGGGTTTGAATTGCTTTTGCATCATGAGCCGACCAACAGCGACCGGCCTGGGCGACGACTCAGGCTCGCTTATTTCTCAACCACACACAGTGATTTTGCAATCAAATAAAGCTGAACTTTACATCTTTTCTGTCACCCCCATATTTTAGTTTCTCTGTACCCTTAAATGGCAAAGCGAAGGCAAGGTGCTGAGTCCATGGAATGATTTATGGGATGAAGACTGAGGACAACAGCAATGACTGAATATTCCCTGTTTACTGGTGCTGAACAGCACAGCAAAGCTCATGGCACTGGCTTTTCAAAAAGCTGCTTATCTGATTTCCTGGAGAGCTGCAGGAACTGTGCCGTGTCAGGGGAGGAGACAGGCAGGAGAAACACCAGGGAAAACTCAAACCTCCCCACAGCTATGCAAAGCAGAAAAGGAAACTTCCAAATCTAAAAGGCAATTAAAATAGAAAAATGAATTCCTTAATCCAAAGCCTTTTTTTTTCCCCTCAGTCATAACACGGGACTTGCCAAGACCTGGTCTACACTTTTGTTTTCTAGCTATGACTTTTGTTTTCTTTTGTATGGAAAACTAGAAAAAGTTATCCTGGCAAGCCCCCATCCCTGTTCTCATGGTATAAATTGTGTCCTTTGGGGTATGTTTGCTAGACTGACTACACAGACTTCTGGAGAGGTGAGCTGTAGGGGAGAGTCACCTTCTGGCCCCACCAGAGTGGACGGAAAAATGTCCCCAAGAGCCATGAGAGCAGGACTTCCCTCTCACTCCACAGCGCTTGCTAAAGTGGATTTAAACCCAGAGACATGCAGATACCTAAATCTCTGCAATTATAGGAAGCTGACTGCTCACAGATTAGAAAAGGCTACAGACTTACAGACGAATACAGGTAGAGAATCATTAAAATACTCCCCTGCAATATTTCTCTGCATCAGGTAGGGAAACACCTGATGATCTTTATGGGTACAGGGACAAATTTACTGATGTACAGTGTTTTTCCAGCCCTTTCACTAATAGCTCAACAAGGTTATGTCAAGACACACCATGAGCTTGTGCCCCTTTTTTTTAGACATCCTTATGAGCCACTTTGAATAAAGCTATTTAGGAAAACAGAGCAAAAGCAAGCTGTCATAGGGCTGTGCATCCAACAGGACACCAGCTCTGCAGCACACTGAACACCTTTTGCTCACGATGGCTGACCTGTTGCATTGCTTTGCTGATGAAAAAGCTGATCTCAGGTGCATTTGCCCACAGGCATGGTGTGCAGGACAGCTGAAGAACTCATAACTTGAGTCCTGTGGTGGTTTGCTCAGAGACAAGCACGGCCTTTGGGCTGCAACATGCCATAGATTTGCTTCCACCCGAAGATTTGATTCCCCAGACAAAAACTGGCTAAAAATCATCTGCTACAGTAAAGGACAGCAAAAGAATCAGCTGTAATGCCTCTTTCTTTGCTGCAGGACAAACCCTTATGATGCACAACTCCTCCTGGCACTAGAGGTTGAAAACCTGAAGGCTGGGGACCCCTAGGCCAGCCCTGTACAGGGACAAAGAGGTCCCACAACTATCATCGAAGTACAAAAATACATGACACCAATCCAACAGAGCTGTCCCAGAGGAGAACTACTCGCAGCAACGTCGATGCTCACAGCTAAATATATAACCAGAGTCATGCTTGGCACCACTGACCCAGAGAAGATGACTGAATAGCTAACTAGTGAATGAACACAGCTAACAGACCGTGACGTGACCTATATGTTTCCCATCCCATGGTTGAGAATTAACCAGGAAATCACCTGCATCCGTTGATTTTATTAAAAATTGGGGGGTTGGAGGTGATGGCAACTCAAAGGTGGGGAAAAGAGCAGCTGTTTTAAATAAACAGCAAGATTATCTTATGGAAGCGCAATGGTGTTTCTTGGAACCACACTGTGAACAGTCTGGCTGCGCAACCTCTGTGCCTTTCACATTTTAAAAATAATTTCTATGTTGAGATACAACAGAAAAACTAAAAAGCTTGCCAGGATTCTCTTTCCTATGGGCTTAAAGATCACAGAATGAAGAGCATAAAAGGGGTTTTGTCTGGAGCAAATTCAAAATACCTTAAGGCACACAGTTGAGCAGGAGAGCATTGGCAGGGATGGGAGACACTACAACAGACTTTCCTTTCCTTTGTCTTGCCACTGGAGTCCCAGATAATTCACCAAATCCAGCTCCCATCCTTGGGCTGACTGGCTGAATAGAGTAGCAGGGGGCAGACAAGGGCTGTGAAGCTCCATGCATGCATAACAGATACGCTACCTGCTGCCATACGGCAGGAGACACAAACGATTACTATTCCTCTACTCTTCTCCTATCATTCTCTAAACAGCCCTGAAAACCACAAGAGAGAGAGAGAGGCCCAAATTTACGACCCTCTTTATTTTCTTTCAGTGATTTATCGCCACCCAACAATGAGCTGATGCTGTGAAATGGTAAAACCACCACGACTATGCTCGCCCAGCAAAGCCAAACTCTGAGCTGGGCTTATGGCTTGATTTAGCAAGATCCAAATTCAGTGTTCTCACAGGCAAAATATGTGTAAGTTAATACTCCCATGTTGTTTTAGTGTCCTTGATTTAAGAGTAAATTTAGAGCCTGCTTAAATCTACATCCCAGTAGTTTTAGCTAGATTTTTTTAGCTATTCAGGCTCCCTCATTTCCAAAGATATCTCCATAAAAAATGGCATGGTATTTTCTCCATCTGCCAACCCATACATCACAGGTTTTAAACATGCAGACTTGAGGCATTAGTCAGCAAGCACCAGCTTGACGAGGCTCCTGGCCACAGCAGAGTACCAAAATAGCAATTTATTCCTAGGAAAAGCACTCCAGGCTCGCACCTCAGCACTTTACAAGCCCAAGTAAACACCGAAGAGGAGAGTTTATGATGATCCAAACTTTAACATTGAATTAGACCAATACACAGACACAAGAATTACTCTGCAAAGCCCTTTTGTGAGAACACATTCAAATGCCTCAACACAAGTAGGCTGCATTAGCTTTTCTTAAGAGCCCATCTGCTCTCAGCTGAGAAGTTCAGGTCACACTTGTCTAATTTGTCTAAACTTGTCAAATTGTCTAAATTTGTGGGCCGAAATGTTTTTGCTCACACAGTCTTTATTAAGAGCCATGCAGCTGGACACTGCCTCTTGCATGACATGGGGTAACAGAGGGAGTGCTAATCTGCTCAATTGCAGTTGTTTGCACATCACTCTGGTCACATCCAAGGGTAACTGCAGGTTTGTTGGAAGAAAATTGCAGTCCGGATTTTTGGAATTTCAAGAAAACAGTAATTTCTGACCTTCCAGCGGTGAGCAGACCCCAAGCTCACCAACAGAGAAATTGAGGACACAAGGTCTTAAGTTACAGGGACTCCACAGATAACTAACCTTTATCCTGTGTCTCAAAACACGGGGGAATCTCACATAAAAACATTAGAGATTCCAACCACGTCTCTAATGCACATTCTCAACAATAAAACCAAACATGTTGACTGCACTTTTCCCTAAGAAAGAAGGCAAATCAATACATGATGCTCATTCATTGTCTTGAAGGAAATCAGCCAAGTGTCATTGAACAATCAAGTTTTCAGACACATGCAACAAAAGATTAATTACCAAAGCGTTCCACAGCCTGTATGGAAAATTATATCTAAAATAGCATCCAGAATTTTTATTAAAATATATTTGAAAGACTATGATTTAAAACTTTGACTCTTTCTAAAGAAAACTTATTAATATTATTATTATTGTTGATTTTAAGAGCCAGAAAAGCAACATTTTAAGCTATACCATGTAGAATAACATCACACTATTTTTACTAGAACCAGATGGAGAATAGTTTTGTTCAGACACAAATGATGAGAACCAGTTAGCATTTTTATTCAAAAGCTTCAGCATTTCAATAAAAGAAAAAGAAAAATCCTCTAACTACTTTTCTCCAGATCTGAACAACCAAAAATTAAATACTTACACTAAAAACCACAATGCTAGCTGAAAATTAACACTGCACATGGAAATCAGAAGTTTCTATGAATTACTGCCAAAAATGTTCCATACAGAAAATGTCAACCAATTCTATATTTTACTCTGAAGTTGTCAAGATGAGAAGCCAGCTGACAAGTTTATGTTACACAAAATTACTAATTGCTCACATCACATAGCAGATTTCTAACAAAAGCTTAGGGAAGCTTTGCAAAAGTTTTGCTCAAAAGTTCACTCAAGGGCATTAATTTAAAAAGATAAGCACTCCAGAAGGAATACCTGCTTTAAACAATGTTATGCCAAGCAGTCAATTTTAATCACATTATCTGGGCTAGAGATGACCCAGGCACACCAGGCTTAGAACATGGAGCTGCTCTGGGCTTCCACCCTTGCAGTCAGGGCTGTGCCCCACACAACTGTCACTGTGATAGGATGATTTTGACTAATATGCTTAGCTGAGCCCTAGGAAACACAGCTACAAGGCACAAATCACCCAGCACTACAGACCTTTCCAGGCTCACATTCTGTCCCATCAGCCCAAGGTGTGTGTTGGGTTCGACATCCCTTGTGAGCACCATCAACGTTGATACACCAAAGTCGTCGACACTGCATCTGCTTAAGTGATTGAAAAGATCCAAGTATTAAGTATGAGCCACAGGCCTTACCAGATAAATGATTCTTTATGAAACTATCCCTCTAGGATTTATCACTAATTCACAAGCTTGACAGTAAGTGGATGGACTGTGAGCCTGCCATTCATCCAATCCCAAGAGACCTTATTTTGCTCTTGCAAAACCATGAAAAACAAGGTGTGAAATTTCACTTACCATATAGGGGCACACTTGAGATCCGGGTCCAAAAATTAACTCACATTGTTTGTTGACATCATAAATCAGCCCCGGGAGCTGCTGAGGCAACGTGTAAGTTCTTGATGAAGGTTCATCAAGCAAACACTCCCCATAACCAGTGCTACAACACAAATCAGAAGAATGGTGTTAAAACAGGAGGTGATGAGACTAAATCCCATTGGTGTTTGCCCAAATTAGCCTTAGGGCAGCTGCACACCACATTTGCAATATTTGACAAGCACTACAAGATCTACTGCAAACTCAAGCACAGGAGGGTATGTTACCCATCCACCACCACCCCCGTGCTGTGACAGCAACCATCCACCACAGCACAGCCAGCTACCCTGGCAAAAGCATTTCTGAATGTGCACAACCTGCATTTAGTTGCTGAGCAAGCACTGGTACATTTTTATACAGAACTCAGAAAGAAAAATCATTGATTAGCAGAACTGCCCAGGGGACTGAGCTCCTGGATTTGCCAAAACACCATCGTGGCTCTTGTTCTGTTCCACATCAGCACACACAGGAAGACATCACAGCAAAATGGGTGATCACTGTGCATCAAACTGACCCGTGGGCTCCTGGAACGGTGTTCCCACCATGGATTAGTGCCAGGGCTTTATCTTGACCTGTGGAGCAGAAAGGCAGATTCAATCTGCCTTCTAAAACACAGCTCCGTATCTGGGCCATGGTGCTTAGAAAAGTCACTCTTCAGGTTTGAGGAGCACACACATTCCTTAAAAGCAATATCCATGGGGGAAGACTTATTCTTCCCCATTGAGAGGCCGGTCCTTGCCAGCTTATCATGAGGCTGAACTGGCAGGGACTGGATGCCAGGGGTGCATTCCTGCTCTATGTAAAGGATGTGTGCAACACAAATCCCTCTGATTTCCTCCAAATGCTGCTCACTAGGACTTCAGAATTACTGAAGAACTCCACAGGACACATGCACATGTAAAAACAGCCCAACACATGCATATGCAAGGCCTTACTCCAGAAATTCAGTGATGTATTTCCTGCTGCATTTTGACCACATCCAGGGATTGGTGTAGAAATTCAGTGTTGGCGCCATGACGTGCTGTTGATTTTTGCCCCCATCTTCCTTGCACTTATGATTGTCATCGTGTGGCATGTTAAAACTAAGAGAAAAAGAGCAGCAAAAAGTAGAGTCACTTAAGAGGCAAATGTCAAGTATTTAGCGTAACAAGAGCAACACTGTGAACTAAATGCAAGCAAACCCAAGAATTTTTCCTAGATACACTGCTGACAGATATTACAGAATAAAAGTATTAACATGCACATATTCACAAGTGTCAACAAACATTGCTCAAACAGGGTTCCCAGCGCTCATCTGCAAAAAGCTGTGCAGCACCCTGCTAAGCTCTCCACACCGTGACTGCATATATTTAGCCAGACAAATCCCCAAGGGAGCCTGAAGCAAGACACAATTCCAGCTGCAGTTTCCTGTTCAGCTGATGGTTGCTATCATGCAAACAGGCTGGAGTCTGGCTTCACCTTCATAAGAATGGCAAATACTCTGGAACTGAGCCACAGACCCGGGAGTTGGTCTGAGGGAGTAAGTTTTTGAAGGAGATGAATGACTTTAGCCCACCAACCACTGCTGGGTGAAGAGTCTTGGGCACACCGGCAATACCCTGTGTTGGATGCGAAATGTTTTCCAATGCAGTTGAATGCCTTGGGCCATGCTGTTGCCTAAATAGCCTTGCACCAGGGATAGACTTGGCTCTTACATTTATGTGGCAGGTTTACAAAATGCCATCAAGCATCGATATCAGCAGAAGTCTGCAGCACATGACATCTTGAAGAATGTGCTAAATACACTAACGGAGACAGAACGGCTCAAAGCACTACGCTGTTTGAAGTGGAGAAGGGGAAATGACCTGGTGTGATCCTGTATTCCAAGGCTGGGGAATTTATATTCCATTAACATTACTTTCAACAAACCACCTTTACTCTCTATAAAAGGGCACAGAGGCGTTTCCTGCTTTGGAGCACTGCTAACCCCTCCTGCAGCTGCCCTGCAGCTCTGGGGCAGCATTAGTGAAGGAATTAACCACAGGTTAGGTGTGGGGAATGCCAAACCTTTGGGGATTTTCTGTCAGGAAGTCTCATTTAAACAAATACTACTGTGGTTAAAAATAGAGTGTTTCAGCCAGCTCTCCGTAAAGAAAAACAGAGTTTAAAACAATAAGAGATCTGTTCCCAAGTACTCATCCATCCCACACCTACAGAACCCCATGGCAAACCAGGCGTGAGATGGCTTGGGACTGAACCAGCTGCCTAAGGGTTGTAGCCACAGGGTAAAGAACTATGTGATCTAAGATGATTTTTCTCACTACCTGCCTCAAAAAAAAAGTCAAAAGCGGTTAAAAGAAATTTCCACTGCAGGAGGTGTATCTTGAATGACACCATCTCTGTTGGGGATGTCTAGCAGCACAAGACCTTCCCTGGTGAAACAGTTGAGGAGGTGGGCCAGACTCACTTATACAGCCCCATCACCTCCTTTCTAGATGCCCTGGGTAAATTCCTCCTCACACGCAGCTCCTGCACTGCCTTCAATAGCACCACATGTGGCTGTGGGATGAGCTGTGGCAGGCTGAGGACCTGCTCTCAGCAGAGACTTCAGTCTCAAAAGGTAGTCAAAATGTGCCCGTGTCCCTCGCCCTGGTCCTCCCCAAGGCATCCAGCACCTCCTGGCTCCAGCCAAAGCCTGGCTAGTCCCAGTCGCTTGGCCAGGACACCATTTGTGCTGGGGCAGATTCTGCTGACATCCACACGTAGATGCAAGAAGACACAGTAATAAGGGACATTTTGTCAGCTCTCCTCCCTTGCTTAGGTGCTGCTTGGGGTACTCTGTTATTCACCCTCCCCAAAACATGGCCCTGTTGGTTTTGCTGCTCTCAGATAGGCTTCAGAGCACCCCACAGTTTCATCTTTCTCGGTGATGCATCTTCTACCCAGGTACATTTATCTCTTCTCAAATAATTAGGCTCAGCAGGTACCAATTCCCAGCCTGGCTGGCAAGACTTAAGTTAGCACAAATCTTGGGCTATTTAAATGTAAATGTATTTACATAAAACATACACATGGCCAAGTTCATGTGCTATTGTGAAAGCAGTGCTCAGTCCGTTATCTTCACTAATTGAACAGCTCCTGTATGGGTCACAGACTGTGCCCAGCTCTGCCAGACCTAGGAGAGAACAAAGAGGATTACAATAGAAAAAGAAATGTCACCCATAGTTCAGCACAGGCAACTAACATTGTCACTACAAAAAAAGTTGCTAAAAGACAAAGAAAAGGTTTTTCTTACCCAGAGTATCACATTTGTTGTGTGCTCTACAAATATCCTGTCTGAAAGCAGAACAGACCTGACACATTAATTTTCAATGCAGCAGAGATTTAAGGTACAAGTACAATAACAACAGCAGCCAAAACCAACTCTTGGTCCTTCAAGGGACCTTCCCATGCAGGTTTGCCACATCATCCAAACTAACTCCCTACCACAGGCAGAGTTTTTTCATCTTATGCTGAACCCATGGGCAGACCTTAGACAGTCCTGGACCTCTCAAAGTCATCTATTGCTATGGGGGACACATCATCCCAACTCTGCTCACAGTTACACCACTTCCACAATTGCAAATGTCCTTACACCCACATCAAAACCTGAACATTTCCCATAGCTGGATGTATTACACACACACACAGTCTCTGACACTCGACTGACTACAGTTGTTACGAGAATATTCACCACACCTGGTAACAAGCACAGCTGTATCATGTTGAAGGTGACTTCCTTCTGGGTGGTTCTGGGATTGCTGCCACTGGCAGAAGTTTTTTAATGTAGTCTGGGCATTGTAAGATATTGCAGGACCATCCTGATAAGCAACACACAGAAAGCAGGTATTTTAATTATGCATCACAATGCTCACTACAAATGTCATTGCCAAACAGAAGGTGAAGAAAATTACTCCCATTACCTGCTCATTATGTATCACGACCAATTTCACAATAACAATATTAATTAAATTTCCAATGCTTGGATCTTTGTAGATAGAAGCCACCTGTTGCAAAAAGCAATATTCAGAATTATTGCTAACATTCAAGGAAGCAAACAATTAAGAGAACACAAGCATGTTTTCCATTTTGCAACTGTTTTTCTCCTGAGCTGCTCTTCTGCCCCACTCAGCGCTATGATGCTGCTTTGAGAGACCTCCTGCCAGAAGCACAATTTTAGAATGAAACAAACCTGCTGGTATCACAGAAACCCAGCATTTCCTTTTGCTTTATCACACATTTCACCAAATTACAGGATCATTCTGCTCTGACATTCAAAGACCACCAACCAAGACTGTCAAAAGCAACTTACTCTCTTGAGTGCCTGATTTTGACATGGACAGTTTTAGACCATATATTCACTGCACTTCTGCCCTCAAACAGGATGAACATCCCCGCAGTGACACAACTGTGCAGGATACTCCCTTCCAGTCACTCTGCATCTACAGAGCTGCTTATCTGGGGACTGCACTACTGCATCCTAGTACCAGCAGGTATTAAAATGCTTGTCCTCAGCCTGGAAAGCCAACTCTACAAGTATGTCAGGGATCAAGGTGACCACAGGCTCTTTCTCCTTGCAAGAGCAAGGGAGATGAGGCAACTGCATAACCTATGAGCATCAGTTCTCTAGAAGGCAGAGTGCCCAAAGAACCTTTTTAAATTCAGCTATTTCATGTGAGCTTAAATAAAGAGTATAGTATGTGGATTAAAGGGCCAGTGATATTTCTCATGCTGTCTGGCATTCAGAAAGATGGGAGAGGTGTGGGAAGGACTGGGAAACATGATGGTTTTGGGAAAGAAGACTCCAACCAATATTTCCCAGTCAAATTTTACCAATTTTTACTGTAATCCCAGCATTATCTCCATGCCTAGCCAAGGCAAACTAATGGCTTTGCATATGAATGCAGCAGAAAGGGGCTCTGTGACCACTGGAGAAGGATTTGTGGGTGGATCTCCTCCCCCTGGTTGAATACTCACTATTGACATCAGTGTTAAGACGTAGTGCTGTAGGTTGGCTCCATGGTAGGCGACCATCCTGCTGTCAGCCACCACCATCACCTCCACAAACCGTGGGTAGGAAAGAAACCGCTTTGTTCGCTTGTGGCTCTTCTTGTCACTGACGATCCCAGTCCTGTTGCTGTCGCCAGAAAAGGAATTCACTTCCAGGCTGTGTTTCAACATCTCCACGTCAGATAATATGCTGCTTTCTGCCCACTGCCTTCTCCAGTGTTTCCGCTTGTTCTTTTTGTGACTGTGCTCATGATCTATGGTTAAAAAGCAGATAAAAACAAAGTACATTCCGGAGTGAATAAAATTAATACCACATGTATGTTATGTCAAAATACCTATTATTACTTCAACGAAGAGTTAGCAGCTAACTGAAACAGAAGCACTCTGTGGAAGCCCACCATGTAATCCAACATCCAAGGCTTAATTTGTAAAGTCATCTTGGGGAAGCCAGTGGCACTTAGAGGTGGACATTCCCATCAAGGCTTCCCTGCAGCAGAGCCGTCTCCTTGCCTGTGCAGGAGGGATGGAGCCTGGTGATGGTAATTAGCCACCACAGCAGCAGCGTGAGGATTCTGGGCACGTCCAAGGTGGCCAGGAAACCACAGGAAACAAAGGTCCAAATCCTGTATTTCTAACTCAGGCATGAAGGACGGCAGGATTTGGCCTTCATAGCAAAGCAATTATATATGATTTATTTCTGTCTCTAACAATAACACGGCTGGGCTTCAGTTCCCCCCCTCCCTTTATTATTCTGTGCTACAGGAATGGTAAAGGTCATCTAATAGCACAGCTGCCACTGGCGAAAGAATAGAATTCAGGAAGTTTCACATATACTGCTTTTGATATTCAATTAGGCCAAACATAAAAGCAGCCTGAAAATATACTCCATGCTGATACAAAGACGACAAAGTGAAGAGGGAGAACAGGCAAATAAAACATATGGAACATGTACAATTAAGATTTACCATCTGATTAGTATGTAATTATAGCATTATTTAAATGTAAGAGCAAAATCAGTCTTATTTGATGCCACTTAATTTTTAATCAGTTCATCATAGGAAGTAGCTAATTGAATGTGATTCATCCATGAGAGACTGTTCGTTTCTGCATTTAATATAAAGCCAGATCTGAACTACTTATCTACAACTCCAGGCTACAACCCTCACGCTCTTTGTAGCTTTAGTTTAATTTCTTCATGGTGGTGAAAAATATCACATTTCCTTATCTGACCCACTGAGTAGGTTAGAGGAAGCATAATATTAGGGAACAAAGGAATATTCAATGCTCAAACGAGATTGAAATGATAGGAAACTTCTTAGTTATTTTTCCTGGGTAGTTTCCTTTTAGGAATAGTTGTAATAATTTCCAAAAAGAAATACATTCTCTAATACCACGGCAGGCAAAGGAGATCAGCCAGTTTCTACCTACGTGAAAAATACTATCCTTTTGCCATATGTGTAAATAGGCAACAGAGTATTTAAGAATCAAATCCTGTTTACTGTGAACTACCAAAGCCCTATAAATTCCTCTTTCTTGATATGGTCCAGACCACCTTAATACAGCAGAGAGTCCGCAGTTATTTGAGTAAGAATTCGAGAAAGCCAATGGCATTTGTGGTTATAATTGGATTGCCCTAGTTCCTCTGCTCTAATCAATGCCCTTGTGTTGGCAAGGTTGTGCTCTCATGCTGGCACAGCTTCGTGGGCAACCATGACATTATCCTGACTCATTCAGTGCCAATCAGTGTGGGAAGCCAACTATGAATACAAATAACTTAAAGGTGAGAAGAGGACCAGACTGAGGAGAGAGTGCTAACCTCAGTCCTTCAGCCAGTTCCCCTCCTCTCTGCACCCTCAGCCAGCCACTTAAATTTACCTTTTAAATAACTGACTTTCAAAAGGAGCAGGTGCTCAAGGAAAAATGTGTTAAGGATGAGGAGATGCTCAACAGGGCTCTGAGAAGGACTGTGGTGAGAAGCCAGAGCTCTGCACCATCCTCTACTATGGCTCCACAGAGCCCCAAATGGGACCATGAGGGCTCAGGTACCTTCTTCTCTGGCCTGCCTAGCAGAGGGAGGTTACATGGCAAAAGAAGAGGGAAATGCCAAGGATTCTTTGCAGACACCTATTATGCAGGAGGTGTATTAAAGAAATTAATTGATATTCACTGACCTTGCAATGAAATCCTGCAGCTGTATCACACATGAAAAAAAACCCAACAAATCCACCCATAACACAGAGAGGCCCACATGAAATGCCATGTCTGATTCCAAGAGCCCTGACCTGACCCATCATTCAGGAGAATCAGAGCCCAGCACAGCCAGGTATGCCCAGCACAGAGAAAAAACTACCCTCCTTTTTGTTGCAGAGATCTGGCCCAGTGTCACAGAGTAATTTAGGCTGGAAAAGACCCTTAAGATCATCAAGACAAATCATTAACCTAATGCTGCCAAGTGTCAGTACAGTATCAGTGTTCTTCCCCCATCCAGCACACAAATCAGACAAATCATCCTTTCAAAAGCATCGGGTTTTTTTTCCAGGCATGAGGCCACTCCAGCACTTGGAGTGTGTTATTTGGACAGGTCATGTATGGTGTGTTTGCCAGCCTGGTTACTGGAAAACCAGGCACCAGTGTGGGGGATGCATTGCACATAAAGCCGCTCCCAGACTTTGATAGTAGTGAGATGTTATCTTCACCCATCTTTCTTGAATAGAACTACACTCAGAGACGGTGCACATTCACCTGTAAGAAACTGAATGCTAATGGCTGTGCACTGCTCTCAGCCCATCCATAAAACCCCCACGTTAATGGGAGCTGCACACAGGCACTGCCAGTACTCCGTGTGCCTGATGCTGGTGATATCCCGCTCCATTACGATGGCCACAACACCAGTGCTCTGATTGAATGGTGCAATGTGCTGCCCCTTGATCGGGCAGAAGGGAAAATCTCTCACATTACACAAGAAAACTGCAATTTTACAGCTACAGCTTCCTACTTGCACACACATCACCAAAAAAAAAAGGGTGTGGTACTTTTACCAACTTATTTTCCTTTTTTATTGTGTTAACATATTAACAGAAATCAAGAAGAAAAATGGTTTGCTTGGCTGGCTCTCAATTCCTGCAATGAGCTGAAAACATCTACCTACACATGGTAGTAATTGGATGGGTTTAAGCAACAAAACATTTTTTTTTTTAATTTGCAGAAAAACCAAACCCCAATGAGCAGACAAACCCTTTAAACCATGCAAAATACAGATTAATAATTGAAGTATCAGATGAGCCCCTACACTGATTCAACAGTTCATATTCATTTGAGAGGTAGATAAAGGCTACTGGCATAACATCCATTTTACTGCTTGCTTTACTAAGACAATCTAGGCTGTTTACACTGCCTTTAAACAGACCTAGAGGTGTATTTTAAATCTTTTTCTGCTTGGTTTCTTCTTTGTAATGTGGGACTTACAATGTAGACCAAATTCTGTGACTGGGATATTCCCTCCTGATGGCATCTTCCCACTCCTGCCATTTATTTTTGCTTGCAGAGGAAGCCCCAGCCCAGAACTCATTCAGCTGATTTATGGATGATTCCTGCTGGTTAATGTACTTTGGATCTATCACCAGAAAGAGGGCAGGGAAGACTCTGGCCCTGTGTGAGTACTTCGCCTGCATGAAAGGGTGACAGGGCAGAGTCAGGAACTGCTGTTGAAATAGTAGCTATTGTTACATTAAAATCAAAGATTAAAAGAAGGAACAATAGCTTATCCCAACAGTTTTAATCCTTTCCATTTCTATGTTAACTTGTCCTTGGAATAGAAAGCAATTTGCTCAATTAAATAAGACATGTAACAATTCAAGCAATTCCAGTTCAGCTCCAAGTTCATAACAGCTACACTTAGCAGGGAAAAAAAATGTGAAAGAGAGAGTAAGCAAGAGAGGGGCAAAAAAAAAATCTATTTCTTGAGCTAACAACATTAACATCATCTCCCTGCTAGAAAAGGAGCATGATTCTTTCAAACCAACTTATGATAATAACTTTTCTGAATGTGTGACTAGGATTTTTAACAAAGTTTGCCGCTCAGTGGTTGGCCCACAACGCTCCTAGACCTGCTGTGATCCAGCTGTGCAGATGAGAAAACTATCATTTGGAAGTTAATTATTTATTGCACACCTCCATAAAGCAGATGAAAATTCAGCTGAGCTCCCTCAGGGCAATCAGTCAGCATGTGACCCATCTCCCTCGACTTGAGCAGGAGCCCCAGCAGCAAACCCTGCCCAAAGACATCGGTACAAGTTCCAGCTACAGTGGCTGGCTGGAATTTACTGCCTGTAGCTGGTACAACAGCAGCCGTCAAAGTGGCTGCCATCACTTGGAAAACAGAGGGGAGAGGCAAAATGGATTTTCCTTCATGCAGAGATCAGACTGGCTGAAATCAAGCCAGATTTTTAGGCTCTTCTTGCCAGGAAATGGGATGGAAACTGGCTCCTCATGAAGACAAAGACAGGGCCTAAGCTGGACCAAAGGATTTTTCTAGCCCTGGCTCTGTTTTAGTTCTCTGTCAGTATGTTTTATATCTCTATCTACCTTTCAATATATCTCCAGATATATCTCAGATTGATTTGCACGAGGCCAAATTCTCACCTCTGTTACTGTGGGGGTGCTATTGTAGCAAGCATAAGGCAGAGCTGAACACACCTTCTCTGACAGCAGCTTCTCAGACAACAGCCAGGGATGGAAACATAACGGGGGACCAGCCACTGCCTTACTCTGTACCACACTGATATGACCAGTTCTATGAGCAGGACTGATCCTGCCTTCCCTCTGGATAGCTCCTGGACTGTGCAATCAGAGCTGCTGCTATAGATGGAAAGGGAAAACAGATTTTATTGACAGAGGCAAGATAATGGCCTACATCAGAAGGGAAATGAAGGATCCAGGTCAGCCGGGATCCAAAGAGAAAGATATTCTGCACCAAGGGCATAAATGAAAGTTTGCTCAATTTTTCAAATCTGCAAACCAGAAAGTGTTCAACTGCAAATTAATCTGAACTCACTCAACAGAGATTAACTGGAGTTTCAACCTTCATCGGGAAGAACTGCACAAAACTGCACAGATCAAGCTTTCACAGTTAGAATTATTGACAATGCAGTAATATATCTGCACTTTCACAAGTACCACTCTTAGAGCAATACAAAGGAGGGAAGCTGTGATTTCCCCATTTTGCTCATACTTTGAATTAGGAAGCAGTCTGGTCTCAGAAGAGTTCCCTCCCAAACTGTTACAGGAGGATCAAAATCTTGGTCTTCTACAAAGAACTCTTCTTTGCTACTAAGAGAAATACTTGCATGGATGGATCATAAACCCTCCTGAACCAGGCACTCTTGCTTGTTAACTTTCTCACCCTTCCTCTACTTTGAACTTGGCACATGCACTTTAGTAAGTGGTTTCCTAAGTGTCCAGCTGGAGCAATGTTCAGATTTTTAGACAGGTCCATGTCTAGGAGCATCTGCTGCTGAAGTCAGTCCCATATGTCAAGCCTGGAAATTGTGTTTGCAAT
Source organism: Platyrinchus mystaceus (assembly GCA_035041135.1). Classification (NCBI taxonomy): domain Eukaryota; kingdom Metazoa; phylum Chordata; class Aves; order Passeriformes; family Tyrannidae; genus Platyrinchus; species Platyrinchus mystaceus. The sequence continues at coordinate 6,705,260 of JAWWLV010000024.1, read as the reverse complement.
ATGTATAACTATTAAGGCCAGAAAGCATGGCTACCTAGTTATGAACAGTTTAGACTGGCATGAAGCATCACTGATGCAAAAATCAACAGTTCCACCCCTATTCACCCACTGCAACCTGTAGTGGCTTTGGCTATAGATACCTCAGCCTTGGAGGTGCCAAAGCTCAAGGTGATGCTGAACCCTGATTTCTTTCAGGGTGACCCTGCATTTCTTCTTGCTTGAACCAGAACACTTGAGAACCACAGACTTGCTGTCTGCACCAGTCAACTTCTCTCAGTGATAAAATATTTTCTGGTTTGTACCATGCAAACACCAAAGGCCACACATACTTTAGACACATCCTTTCCTGATGATGAATATCATAATGCATTCCAGCCTAAAAGACCTTTTTTCTGCCTAGGGTAAAAAGTTGTGTGTGAAAGCTATCAATTTTGCACAGTAGACAGAAACTAGATTAATGAACAAAACAATAAATTGTCTCTTTAAGAAAGGAAACACTAACAGATGAGCTGAGCATGTGGCAGAAAATGGTTAAAGATCACCTTATAGGCAAGATAATCAAAAAAGTTCACCTCACCACTGAATTGGTACAACATATAGTGCTGAAAATTACTGCAACCAGTTCCGTAACCTACTGGTTTAGGAAAAAAATGAAAAAAACCCAACAGCCATGTAGAATGGGTAAAAAAACACATGTCAAAATGCCCTTGAAATTCATCCTGACCCTGCAAGGGACTGTTTTCTAAAGTACATCCCAGTGTTTTCACCTGTGAGCAGACACATATCTGAGCCAGGCTGTGGGTCAACTTGGTATGAACACAGGCACGCTGACCTACTCTGGTGGCTTTTCAGCACATCAGGAAAACAGCCAGAGCTGCTGCCTTTGGCACTGCCTGTGCTAATGGGACCCATTTGTCTGCAGATCTCTAGAGGTGACACTTGCTGAGCTCAGCTTCTGCCTTGCAAGGCGCCTGAGCACCCAAACTCCCACACTTGCTTGCTCTTAAGGCAACTTTCAACACATAACAGTCACAAGTTCACCAGCATGTTAACCACACTTGTGTCTAGAGATACCCATGAGGTACCATGCCAACAAGAACAACACTGAGATCACCACAACGTTGTATGGTCACTCAGTAAAAGGTAAGAAAAAACATTCCATTAGAAGGAAAGAAATTGCCCGGCAATTGGCCACAGGAATGCTGGCAATGACAACACAGGCACGTGGGAAAAGAAGTCACAGAATAGGCAGCCTGTTTATTTTCAGTTGTATATGCCAAAGGGAGCAGGCAGAAAGCATCAAAGTGATTCCTCCCTGCTTCTCCCACCTGCCCTTCTTCAGTGGATGTCCACACAGATGAGGTAAAAGTAGATGCAAAACTGCAAGTATATCCATTTTGATTCCAGGAGAATAATATAACTCTTTTCACTTACAATGTTTAAGTTGCAAAACAATAACCAATCAATAATAATTTGTTTAGTCACAATCTTAGTCTTTTACCTCTAGGGTGCCAGATGGATGCTTAATACATTTTCAATATTAAGAGTAACAACAAAATGCATGCGCTTTGCTTGTAACTCATATTAAGGAATTTTAAATCAAAACCAGTTATGGGAGCAGTATCCTTGACTGTGATCAATTTTTTAAACTGAAGTCAGTCTATTATCTTATTTCACTTGCCAACATCACAATATACCACGAACATTACAGAGTGATCCCTTCCCCAGCTCAGCATGGGAAAAGCTTGTGCTTGACATCCCAGGCCCATTTGACCAAGTACTGGTTGGCTCTTACTGTGCTTTTACCTCAATAGGATGCCAGAAATAGAATTAATTACATTGGCATATGGGACTTGTGACATAACTCTCTCCTTTGCTGTTTTTGGGAGGGAAGGAAACCTGAAATAATTACTATCTGACTAAAAATTACAATTCACTTCCTTAAGATGAGAAACTCTTCTGAGGGAAAGAACGAAGTCAGTGTTTTACCCTGAGGCCAAAAGCAAAGCTGACAGCTTAAACAGACTTTTAAAAGAGCTCAAGGATTGCTCAACCTGGAAGCAAAGGCTTAGGAAAACCTCCCTGCAGATCCTCTGTAACCCTGGGGTTACGTGACACCCAGCAGCACAGAATTTGCCTGAAGACCTGCCTGGAAACCAGACACCTAGAATGTGAAATTCTGCTGGATGAAGGAGTTGAAAACAAAAAAAGGGACACAGTTGGAACCAAGACAAACAGTCCAAAAGAAACAGCAAAAATACAAAAGGGCTCTAGACCAACAGCCAGACTGCAAAGGATCTGTGATTTCACCATGGACCACTCACAAGAGTACAAACATTGAATCCTGTGGAAAGTGAGTTCAAAGTTTCTGCCTCAAAATTGCTATAAAACAAGAATGTAACACATATAAAGGGTCTGTAGAAGGAGTAGGAAATTTTCCACCCCTGGCCCCATTCTGCTCCATTGCTAATTCTAACACTGGGTACACACCTTGAACCACAGCAAGAGCTCATCCCCTTCCTGCACCAATGACAGAACATGCTACATGGAAAGGCTTTAACCATGGTGCCAGATCCCCAACACATCCTCCCCTGGGCCCCCTGATAAGAAAACAACACTCTTAACAAACCCATAGCCTCACAACCTCAACCTGGCCACCCCTTTCCAAGCACAAAGGAACACAGTGACAGGACCATCTCTTCCTCGTGCCATGGGTTCACCAGTGACTTCCCATGCAGCTGGGTGGCATTAGGAGAGAGATGACAACCATCTGTACGAGCTGAGCAGGCTGGTGCTAATTATCAAGCAGAAACAGGATCACAGTCATTGAGCTGGCAGCACCAGGCATCTGGTTGCTCAAGACACAGGACAGCACTCCTCTGCTCTGGTGGTTCCCCAGTGTCACGTTCAGTGGGAAAGGTTGTTAAAGTTACTATGAAAGGGTAATCTATTACAAATTACTCATTAATGCAACTGAAAAATCAGTGACATATTACTGATTAAGCCGGTGTCACGCTAGCTCAATGGCAAGACTTGGTTCACACTGCTGGTTTCTCTAGTGCCTTTTAGAGGAACCTTCTCAGCACGACAGACACAGAGCTTCTCTCCTCCTCACCTGGATGGGTACATGGGGCTTCCCTTTGTGGATCTTCTGTGCCTTGCCACACATGTACTGCCTCTGCAGTAGTCGACCTGCTTTAACACCGCAACTAAACGCCCAGCTGCAAATCTGAGACCCTTTTGCATCTGTTTCTGGGCAGGTACTGTGCTCAGCCTAGAGCCTGTGACTTGCAGCCATCTGTGCTGGTAGTACTTGGTGGTTTTTGGAGAGCAACCTCAGCAGGTGAGTCACTGGGCTTTCCCACCTCTGCCGGCAGCGGTGGGGGCACAGCCAGCGCAGTGCAGGTAAGACCTGCTCTGTCCTGCACTCAAATGAGCCCACTTCCAAAACCTCACCACCTCAGCACAAATTGCTGCAAGGCCTCTTTGCTGGCTACAGCTCCTTGGCTCCCCTCCAGAAACAGAAACAGCTCTAATCATCTTCCTACTAGTTTGGCACCATCAGTGTTATTGCTGCTTCTGCCTGAGGAGTTTTGCCCACAGTGGATATTCCTGCTTTAAACACTCTCATTAAGGAGCAAGGACTTTGTTCAAGATCCTCACATGCAGCCCCAGAGTCCACATCTAACTCCAGCCTCGGGACAGACAGAGCTGACCAGCAGCAAGTCATGCGAGCAGCAGGTACCCACTATACATTCAGTCCTTGGTTTATTCATCTCAGCCTCACGTGGGTCTTGAATATAAAAGAATTATGAAAAATGAGGAGAGAACAGGGAGGTATTTAGCTAATGAAGCTAGGAAGGAAATGGGAAGCACAGATCAGCAAAATGAAGGCAGTGGGTACAAAGAAGGAGCTGCCCAATAAAGTTCATTCAGGAGTTCCACACCAGGGTCACAGCAAATGCTGTAAGGAATTTGCGAAGTTTTGAGCAATAGCTGTGCAGGCAGCAGAAGTGGGGCAACAAAAAAGCCTATTTCTCACATTTATACTCATGGACATGGGGGAATTGTGTCTCAGTGGACGTGGAGGCCACAGCTGTCTCAGAACAAGGGGTGGCCCACAGGCAGCATGATTGGGTTAAGATTCAGTAAAAGGCTAAAGCTACGATAAAACCCGACAAAACTGGAACAGAAGAGGCTCCAGAGAAGCCAACAACCAAAACACACATACAAATACATCAATGACAGAAAACATGGAAAATATGAGAGAAAAGAGAAGTAGCAGAAAGACACAAGATACAGAGGAAGAGGTGGCCTGAAATGGTTTATTCAGATGAAGACCAGAGGCAGTGTCCTGTTGGCACCTGGAGCTGGACATCTCCCTGCAAGACCCACCCTTCAGGGCTTCACTTGGAAACCAGTGGGTAGGGCTCACTGGCCTGCTCCTGGCGGAGGGTCATACTGGATGGGGGGCTTGGAGAGCTGCTGCCAGCCCCCTGAAGGCGGCCGGCACGCGGACACAGCTCCCTCCGCACCACAGGATGCAGCTCCGCGCCTTTTATCACTGGAGTCAGACTGTTCCTCTGCGGGGCGCAGGAAAGCTCCGTGCTCCAGCCTCGCAATGAGCCACTTCCTTTTTTTCTTTTTATAGGATCGCAATTTCTTTTCTCTTCCTCCTCCACCTCAAAAAAGCGGATATTTAATAACTGGGATCGGAAGAGCCTGCTATCGTGAAGCGATGGGTGGTAGCGGCGCTGCACCTAAGTGACATCACGCTGTCAGCCCCGCCAAGCCTTCATCCCGTCAGGGCTACTCAGGGGAACACAACTAATTACTCTGCCAGATCCTCGGCCAGATGACAAATTGATTCACGGCACTAACTAAAAGAAGGGAAGGAGAAGAAATTGCACCATTTCCTATGACTGAAACTACATTAACCTGTTACCCCAAGGAAAACTTTGTCAAAAGTTTTTATTGCAGTGGCTGAGCTATACGCCAGACGGCTGAAGTGCATTGCCAGAGACCTCAGTGCCGTGCTATGAAAGTTCATCTGCAGAGCACAGTTTGCATTCAATATCCATCAGCGTTCAGAGGAAAAGGATCTTTTTTCAGAACATCTGCAGAGTATCTTGCATGTCAGAGGACCTAAAGCTGTTATCAGAAACTGCTAATTAAAACTTAACAAAAGCAAATACCTGTTTTTCTAAGCTGACCTGAGGACGCTGAAAACTAAAAGTAAGACCAGAGAGACTGCTGGAAATGAAAGCTTTTACTCAATCTGTCAATGAATTCACAAGGGAAACTTGCCTGGAATACTACAAGAAGTCTAGAATTACATCATCATGGCAAGGGCACACCAGCACGTTGCTTATTAATCATTTCCAGGAAGCAGGAAGAAGACTATCAGAAAGTCATTTTTAATAGTACCACTGCCCGGCAATGTGGGCTGCCTTGCTCACTGCAGGGTGGGTACCTCAGATTTCCCGCGCATAAATTTCCTCTTTGAGCGAATTTCCACCCCTGCCAGAAATCTGCAGTGCAAACACACCATTTCACACATTCTTCTGACAAAAGACTGGATTCACACAACATCCTATGGCTATGACTAATCCTAAACTCTTTGGTAGGAGTGAGAGATGCACCCTGTCCAAAACAGTGGCTGCTGCTAGATTTTGCTCCAAAGACATGAGACACCTTCTCTCACCAGACATAACCCCAGGGAGGACACCAAGGTTCAGCATTGCCCAAGCTGCCCTGAACTTGCTCCTTAAATGAAATGACCAGGACTTGTTCACCATAGACGTCTGATCACAGCATCATTACCTTTCAAAAGCTTGGACAATGGTAAAAAGGAGAGGCAGAGATGGAGTGAAAGAGAACAGGAGGACAAATAAGATGTCATGCCTATCAGGAACCTTTAAGCTTGTATTTGAGAGGAGACCTCCTCCCTCCACTGCATAAAGCAACTGAGAAGAGCAAGAAAACAAAGACAAGTGAGAAGCAAAGCATGTTGGAAAAGAGGAGGAAGACATATACACCATGTAGGTAATACCACAGACAGAGTATTATTCTTGTTCATCACAATCCAGAAGAATAATACCCTAAATGGAAGCTACCATACAGTGGGGTGAAATACAGCACACTGTTACAGCAGCACAGTCAAGTCCACAAGCCAAAGTCAGAGCCCTCCCAGCTACCTTTGATTCAATGAGTCCTGTGATCTGCTGCTCCGTTCCTCCAAGGGCTACTGATGCAATGTGCCAGATTCCGTCTTTCTTTCCAACTGTTCTGAGTCTCCTGCATCTGATCTCAAAGAAGGGAGCAGAAACAGCTGGAAGAGAGAAACCAGAATGGCATAGTCCAGCAGCAACCCTTGGAAGAACAAACAACGACAGCCTTGTGAGAGGTACCACTGTACCCCAGCACATATGCTTGCATGTGGACTTGTATCCACATGTCTCCTAGAAGAAACACGTGTTGCTAGTGCTCTGGCTGGTCACAGAGCATCAGAGCATCTTCTGACTTAGCAAGCTGAACAGACCAACAGCTCAACAGCACAGCCATGATCCACAGCCACGGGTGCCAAACAAGTCACGCGTGCTAAATGCAGCCTAATGTTGGCACCACACTTCTCCTCCAGTGATATCTTCACTCCCTGAGCAACTTCACCTACTTTGCAGCATATGAGCAGCCTGCAGCCTGTGCAAAGGGACCCAGTCAAGGTCTACTCTGTTTAGGCTTTTAAAGCTCCTGTAGATCTAGCTGCAGGCCAAAGGAGGAGGGCAAAACAGCAGGTGAAACAGGAGGCTGAAGAAATAAGCTTCTTCAGAGAAAATTTAGATATTTGCTGCCAAAGGAGAGGATTAGTTGTGAACATCAGGAAGTCAACGAAGCAGAGAGCAGCAGGAGGCCACCGCAGATAACAGGGACAGTAGGAGCAAGGCTATTGCCCATGAAGGGGAGATAAAAAGGCCTGTACTCTTTCATATGTGCAAGGACTAGAAAGAGGGAGCTAGGAGGTCACAGAGATGGTGCTGGTGGAGGAAGGGCCACAAAAGAAAAAAAAAGCCTTTAAAAAGGAACCATGGAAAAGTCATTAATAAGGGATGAACTGTTAGGGTTGGTGTTAGGACTTCCACTAGAAGGAAAAGACATGCAACAGCCAGATTTGGGGAGGGAAGACCAGGAGCACAGCAAGGGATGTCATTTAAAGGACAGGAACAGAACGTCAGACAGAGAGCAAATAAGATTAGGATGGTTAGTAATTACATGTAGGAGAAAACAGAAAACAAGTTTAGAGGGTCATGGGATATTTAAGGCAAGACAGCCCAAAGGATCTCTTGCCAGCCTTACAGCAGGGATGAAAGGGAAACCGGAACATTTTTCCTGACCGCAACTTCCTTATAACCAATTACTAGAAAGCACAGGCGCACCACACCTCTCCAGGACAGCATTACTATCATGAGCCCAGTCCTAGCACACACACCACCATTTCTGGAGGGGTCCCTCAACTCCACATCCCTTCTGTCCCACACAAACCTACTGCCTTTTAGCTGCAAACAGCACTTGTAAGTGCCAAATCGTCAAGGGCAGTAACAAAACGAGTACCTGGAGTATCGCAAGTCTGCCTGTCCCCTGAAGAGTTGGTTGGAGGTGTCCGGTGTCGGTAGACAAGATGTGGTTTATTGTGTTCTTCTTCATACTCCTGTTCTTCGAGTGATAGCAGCGGCTCTACAAAGTAGTCCCCATCGTCAGACTTGAATGTGCCTAGCTGAGAGGGACCAGAGAGAGGAACAGGCGGTCAGCTTTGGGCGATGACAAGCCACACTACCCCACAAAGTGAGCAGTTAACGAGGGAGGTGCGTGCCTGCCCAGTTCTACAGCGACCCCTGCGAAGGCACAGGCTGGAGCTCCAGCTTTGGTCACACTGCTTGCACCCACACTGGGCTGCACTGCTCCCTACAGTCATCCCACCGGAGCTCACAGAGAGCTAATTACCCCAACCCTATGTCAGTGACGTTTCCAACCCACCCCTGCCTGAGGGGCAATGGTGCTGAAATGTGCTGAAGGCCCCAGTACAACCCACTCACATGCTGGTTTCATACAGCAGTTCTCTCTGAGATAGGCTTTAAACCCACATGTAAGAACCGGAGGGAAGTGTCGAGCCAGTGAAATCCCTGCTTATGAGAAGACACCAACACTCCTAGTTTCACCTCACTATGAACATAGGGATTTGGTGGGCAAATAAAAGATATCCAAGGGAAAAACTATCCTACAACCATCCCAGACTGGGATGCTGGACCAGTAACTGGGAGGGAGGCCTGCCCAGCCACACGCACATGCACCCAGGGGAACTGCTGAACCAGACAGAGCCAGCAGAGACTTCTGGGGACCCCTGGGAGCGGCAATCCAGGGGGCTGAAAGGTACCAGGGCAGACATAAGAGTCAGCCCTGCTGGGAGCTTCTGCTCATCTTGCCAACATCCCTGGACTGAAGAGCACCAGGCCGGGGTACCAGGCAGCGGGCCATGTCCCTGCCCCGGGGTGCCGGGTGGCTCCGGGGCCAGCGCTGCTGGGGAGCTCCCCTGTCACTCCCCCTGGCACTGCGGGGGCAGGTGGGTGTCCGTGCCCGGCTCTGTCCCGCGGACCGCCCCCCCGGGGTGCCGCTGGGTGGCACTTTTTCCCCCAAAAACGGCTGAGTGGGGGGGAGCTTATCCCGGAACCCGACGGAGTAAAGAACGCGGGGTAGGAGAAATCCCCGACCGGCGCGAGCCAGAGCAGCCAGCGGCTGCCGAAGGCGGGGGAAGGGGCCGGTCCCAAAGCTCTGCCCACCCTCCATCGCCCTGCTCCTCCTCCTCCTCCTCCTCCTCCTCCTCGCTTCCGCCTCGGCGCGCCGCCCCTGGGCGCCCGGCGGGGCCCGGCCGGGAGCGGGAGCGGGGTGCGGGTCTCACCATCCCGGAGCAGAGGCTGATGACGGCGGTGAGCCGCGGGCGGGCATTGACGTGCCCCCGGTAGAAGCAGTGCCTCACGTCGGCGTCGGCCGCCTCGGCGTACAGGCGCCGCTGGTCGGCGGCGGGCTCTCCCAGGAGGCTGACGGTGAAGAGCGGGGCGATGAAGGCCGAGCTGGCCGTCAGGTTGAAGAGGAACTGCTGCCCGAAGGCGGACAGCCTGTAGTGCGCCTTGGGGGAGGCGGCGGCGGCCGCCGTCCAGGCGTCGGGGGCAGCGCTGGTGCTCCGCCGGCGCCGCCTGAAGTGGACATCGGTGGGGAAGGGCTCGCCGAACTCATTCACCCGGGTAGGAGTCACGATCTCGTACTCGCTGAGCTTCTCCAGCAGCTGGGCTGCGAGGGGAGAGAGATGCACATGTCGCTGAGCGGGGTGGCCGAGCCCCGCGCCCCCCGGGGGGGCGGCAGCCCAGCACCCCCCCCAAACCCGCGCCCCGCCCCTCCCCGAGCACCCCCTTACCTTGCCTGGGGTGCAGCTTCTGCCTCCTCGCTCCCGTCCTCAAGCCGTCGATGAAGAGCGTGGTGAGTGCCAGCGCCAGCGGCGCCAGCTGCATGGTGCTGCGCGCTGTCCTCGGAGGAGCAGCCTTCCCCGCGCTCCGCTTCTCCTCCTCCTCCTTCTTCTTCCTCCCTTTCCCTCTTTTTTCTTCTTCTTCTTTTTTTTTTTCCCCCCCTTCCTTTCGCCCCTCTCTCCCCCTTCCCCGCCCCCGGAGCGCTGCCGGGGGAAGGCGCCGGAGCCGGGCGGCGTTAGGGGCGGGCGGGCCGGCGGGGCGCGGGGCGCCGGGGGCCGCGCATGGTGCGCGGGGGCGGACGGGCCGGGGTCGGGACCGACGGGCCGGGACGGGGGAGCCGCCCGCCCGCCCGCCTTGCCTGCTCTCCCTCGCTTTCCGCTTCTCCCCCCGTCGGGCTGGTGGACGGGGCGCTCCCGGGAGTCAATTTAAGGGGGCGGGCTCCATAGATCAAGCAGGAGAAAAGATCCCGCCCTTGCAGGAGCAGGGACAGCCCTTCCTCCTCTCCCCCACTCCCCTCCTTCCAACATGTCACTTTCTTTCATTCCCGGCGAACGCCGAAGTCGCGGGGTTTGGCCAAGACAAGCCATCGCCGTGGCTGGACGGGGCGGGCCGGGGGGAGCCGCTCCCCGCCGGCTCCTTCCAAGAGGCTTTAAAATCGCAAAGTGGCCCGGGCAGAGCGGCACCGGCAGCTGCCTGGTCTGCCAGGTCCTGCGGGGAAGAGCCACTTTGTCACTCACCGGGAGGAGAGCTGAGTTTTCTTACATAATTGATGGTTTTCCTTTTTTTTTTTTTTTAAAGGCAGCTCGAAGAAGTGGACCAGTAATCGAAGAATCCCCCATGTGCCACTTCTTTCAGCAGTTGTTTTCTTCTGCATTTCTCAGATAAGAGGCAATTCAAGCAAGTTTTGTTTAGGGTCATATTTATGTTGTGCATTTTTCAGGCACCCTGAGGGAAAAGAAAGAGTATTTCCTTATCTGAGTTTATTTTGTTTTGTTTTACAGTTTGAAAGTTTTCTGTAAAAAGTTAAGACATCCTTCAGAACTAAATGTAATTAAGCATTGTTTTCTGCCCCTTCCTCAAACCAAACCCTCAAACCTTGGTTTAAAATGTTTTTAAACCTTCAATGCCTGTAGGCAAGGCAAAAGAAAATATATGTCTGGAAGTTTGATTTGCACTTCCATAGAAAATTTCAAAGTTCTGTACTTTTCTTCATTCAACTTTGGGACAAAGAACAGAAATGCCAATATTTGCTGCAGAAAGGGAAAGCTTTAAAATAAAAATAAAAATCAATTCAGAATTTACCTCTGGGCAAAATAGCACCTCCTGGCTCATCAAAGCAACTGGTGAAGTCCTAGAAACCTCAACTGTTAGCAGTAAATTATTAATTTTGTATGATGAATATAAAAGTCAGAGTAAGCAAAGTACCACCTGTAAAGCTGTGGGTCTTCAACCCTACAGTTGACTCTCTGGGGTCAGAGGGCTGGAGGCAGACCCTCAGCAGTGCAAAATCTCCAGGATTGTGGAGACCCAAGTCAGGACACCCTCAGGGCAAGGTGTAATGGCACATAACCTCCCCGTGTGGCATCGTGCCCACACTTTATGAAGCGTGCTTTAATTAAAGTCTCGGATGCTTACAATAAGATAACTCACCCATATTGGCTGGGGGGGTGTTGACAAAGCTCAGGTGCTTCCAGAGTGGAGTTGCCTTGTGTGCAGAGAACTCTGACAGCAGTGTTGGGGTCTTCTCACCGTGTCCAGCCTTAGGGCTGGTGTGAGCAGCCTGATGGCCCCCAAATTCTGGGGGACAGGGTTGTCTCCCTGCTTCCACTGTGAGTGTGTAGGAGCAGTGACGTGCCCATTCTCGTATGTGTCATCTACTACCAGGAGCAGTTTTCCCAAAACCAAACATGGTTTTGTCTCCATGCACTCACCTGTTTATGAGTGAACCTGAACCAGATTTGTTTTTCATGCTGCAAAGGGCCTGCACATTTTCCTGTCCTTGCAGCTGATTGCTCATCCACACACATTAAGAAAGAAATCAATCCTCAGAAGAGGAGCAAGACCAAACTATTCTAAAATAACTTCAAACTGCAAAGCCTGCCACACACCTCTGGCTTGTGTAGCCTTTCCTGGCTCAGCATGAAGGCATGTGGAATTCCCATCTATCCCACACCATTTTGTGTCCTGACTGAGTCAGGAAAGCCACTGAGTTCTTTAGGCTGCTGGATGAACAAAAAGGGGAATGTCATAATGCCATTGTGTAGCAGCCCAGGCGTCCTTCCAGGTGTGTTTTCTCGCCCTGATTCTTTGTTTCTTTCTTTCTTTGTCTCACCAAATAAATGACTTGACTCGTAGCCAGAGTAACATCTGCTCCCTGAGCTGCGGTGCTGCTCCATGAGGCTTGCAGGAGCACCCTGAACCCTGACCCTCTTCCAGCACCTTCCTACAACTTCTATATGTGCCCCAAAGCTTTCAAACTTCACAGGAGTACAGGGTGCTTGGGATATGGCCCCAGAAATCATAGCAGGGGAGGGGGAGGCTGTGTCCCATGCTCAGGTGGGTGCAGGGATGTATCCCGGGAGTGCTGGGGGGAGCTGGGGCTGCCAGTTGGGCGTGCTGAGCAGTGTCAAGCAGCCGGTCAGCAAAGGGGGAGTGAAGAACAGTGAACCAAGTTGCCTGAGGAAGGAGAGAGAGTGGGAAGCTGAGCATAGCATTAGAGCTGAGTCAGAGGGGAGGGGAGGCGGCTTACGTGGAGCTAGTCCTGCCAGTGTCCTGGGGGAGAGGGGTGCAGCCTTCACTCATCTCCTCAACCTTGGATCAGGATAGTGTTGGGAAACAGGTCTGCTGCTGGTTTATCTGGGCTGCAGAGTGCTCCAGGTCATCTGCATTTCAGAAACACTCCTTGTCCCACCACTGAGCCTCAGCATCCCCCTGTGCCACGCCGGGTGCTGGCGGGAGCTGCCTCACTTCTGTTCTGCTCACGGTCACAGAAAAACCTATCAAAGCCTTGGGTTTATATTCTCCTTAATTTTATGGAAGGTAACCAGTGAATTTGGCTCTGGGGTGAGGTTCAGAGGAGCCTCACATGGGGTGAGAAGTGGCAGCACATACCTGTGACTTGGTTGGGTAGGACTCCTTTTGGCAATGAGCTGAATGGAGCAAGGTTGTCTTGTGGAGCATCCTCACAGGCTCACCCGCTGATCTGAAACTACCAGCATGAGGGAAGGCGTGAAACAGAACAACTCCATCACTCAGAAGAGGGGAGCTGACCCATGGGACTAACTGGAAGTCAATTATGGGGCAGAGCTGGGAGCTGACAGAAGGCTTCCAGGACCAAATCCTGGCTTTGCAATGTCACTAGACATGCTCTAGCAGCATGGCATGACTTCCAGAGCCGTTTCCACCAATATACACAAGTTGTAGGTTGTGAAGCATTTTGAATCTTTACAGCTGCAGATAAGGAAGTGCAGAAGGAAAGCTGTAGCGTAAGTAAATAGATTATGTGGAGTTTAGAGAAGCTAAGCTACAATCTTAAATTCAAATAACTTTCCTATTAGGACGGCTCTATTAATACTTACGGTATGGTAATTGTGCAGACTCCAAGTCCTCACCCAGTCAAAAGTAAGCCCTAAGAGCCCATACCTACCAATGGAAAAATCCCCTTAAAACACTGGGAATTTTGCCTACATAAATACTGCAAAAGTTGAGCTGCAGATGATGCTTCTATAAACTACAAAATGAGAACTCGATCACAACAGCAAAACTTCAGTAAGAAATTTAAGGCAGTGCACGCTGCTGCCAGAACACACTTGAGGAACCCAAATTTCTTGAAGGTTTTTTACTGCTTTTCCCCATGTTACCATTTCCTTTTCCCCATAGGTGAGGCCATCCCCAATACTAATCTTTGTTCTTTGTGGCTCAGCGTCTCTGGGTAAGCCTCATCTTCCTTTATCTGCAGCATCCTCTTGCTTGCCCAATGATTATCCCAGAAAGCAGACGGTTTCCCTTTGATGGTTGCTCCTCAATACCACAAGATAACTGAAAACAGCCAACATTTTCTCCTCATGTATAATCTGTGTGGTCAGAAAGTGAAAGATTTCATTCCCTTCAAACAGCCGACTGCCTCTCTCACTCATCTGCTAATGCTGGTAACAAGGATACCACTCTGGGCTACCTTTCCCTCTGTTGGGGAAGCTGTTCTGCTCACAGAAAGGCTTCTCTTTAAAGGACATTTTCAATAATTGTGCTATGGCTTCATTTTAAAGATGTTTTTAGCCTTTCACATTTGTTTGGAAGGGCTGAGATTTGCAAGTTCTTGGTGTATACTTAATTTTCACACTTGTTACCTGTGCCAAGCCTACTCGTTTTTATCCTTGTTAAAAGGATTTAAATATACAGTTTAACACATCTACAGTAGCCATTTAAGCTCCTGCTTCCTCTGTGGGGTTCTGTCCTTCCCCCAGGTAGCGTGCTGCTGCCATCAAGGCCTGAATCATTGGGTTTTTTGAAGTCTCCTTCGTTCTAGGAGGCTGGAAAGTGCAACATGTCATTCCCAGCAATACCAGCACAGCACTGCTGTCACAGGGGGGCACAGTGGAAATTAAAATATAGCCGTGCTCTTGCAGACCTCATCCCTGCTCCTTGCCTGGGTGGGGAACCACCATGTGGGAACAGAAGGTGAAGGAGAGAAAGCAAACAAGTATCTTGTATTGCTCTACTCATATGCAAAGAAACTGGCTCCCAGTTTGCCTCAGAAACAACTCTGACCCTGGAAAACAGATACATGAGTAGGAACTAGGGACTGGGTGGGAGGAACAGCAAAGCCCACGTAGTCACTGCAAATGTGTGGGATTTTCGTCTTCAGGTCAGCACGGATGGACATAATGATCCCTTGAGGCTCTCCACTTAAAGCTGCTGGCTCCAGCTTACCCCTCCCCTGCTCCCAGCATTACTGCTGACCGTTCACACACTGTTCCTTTTCCTTACACCTCTTATCTGCCACGGGAAAAATGCTCAGAGTAGCTCAGCTTCTGGGTCTCACTGCAGCCTGGCAGTTCCTTTGGCCTGACAAACATTTATAGACCCCATCCCCCTCTTTACTACAGGTAGCAAATCCGAGACAGGTCCTAAAGTAGCTGAGAAGCACTTATTTCTGGAGCTTCCCATGTTTGTGCAAATTAAGCCATCAAGCTAAACATTATATTGGTTTATCTTTTGTGTTTTACACGCTATAAATCAAACAGGACCTCAATACACTCCTTTTGACTTTTGATATGTACATGTGCATCTATGCTGTGTTCCAGGTGCCTTTGCCAAAACGTTAACAGTAATACTAGGAGGACTAAACAGAGCAGATGTTCTGTAATCCCACACCAAAAGGCAACCTGGGAATGTTGGAAGCTCTGCAGGTACAAAAAGCTTTACCCCTCGAGCCATGTACTTGTATTATATAAACTAATTATTGTAACAACTCTGTGAGGGGTCACCATCACCTTATGAAGAAGAGACAGAGATGGCAAAGGACACGGGGTCGTGGAGCTCTGATCCTGTGATATTTCCACCCTCCCTCTCAAGCTTTCATGCAGTCTAAGTGTACAATGTAATATTTCAGTGCAGGGATCATTAAACTGTAAAACTCTATTTTAGGAGGGTTGTTTTCATTCTTTCCCCAAATAGTAGATTGTCTCCAGAGATAATAAAATACAAATATCCATTAGAGTAGGGAAAAAGCTAAGAAACTTTGCAGATATCAAGTTCTTTTTCCCTACACTGTTTGATTTCCCTTGGGGTGTCACAAGGTATGCAGCTAAAAGCAAAGACATCTCCCTGGGGGAAGTCTTTGCAATGTTGTTGTATCTGTATAGTGGTAGGAAGTCTCTACTGGTTATAAAACCATCAAAAAATTGTCAATGGCTAAAAAGTGGGAATGTTTTAGGTCTAATCCAGCTCCTGTCAAAACTCATCATCAGAAACTTCCACTGACTTGGAGAAGTGCAGAATCTCTGTCAGTTCCAGAAGTTTTTACAGCATCACATCATGTTCATTAATATCCACCTGACAAGCATATATAACACCCAGTGTTTTGTTACCAAGATGCAACAGCAAAAAACCCATTTCTTTCTGACTTTGAAAAATGTCTCAGCTCAGTAAGTTGCAGTAGCTAAAGCCAGAGCATTTTAAAATGCTGCCCAGATAGCTGAGGATTGCCAGAACAGACGGGCACAGGGAGGGAGAACATAATCTAATGGCCTCTCCATCACTTGGTACCACTGCTGGCATCATATCATTACCACAGCTGGAAGGTGCACCAGACCAGAGCAGCCATGTGGGATTGCTCCCTCCATGCTAAAGGAGTGAGAGATGCTGCTTAAATGTGATGCTGCAGACTTGTCTGCAGTCTCCAACTTGTCCTATGGAGGATGTGCTGAGGAGGCAGCTCTGCACGTGCACTCAGCTTCCTCACATCCTCTGAAAGCAGCACTGATAAGGAGCAGACTAGGGATGCTTAGTGGTGAAGACTTGGGCATATAAACACGTGACAAAACTCTAAAAAGGGATTTGGTATCTCCCCAACTATGGTATGTTTGCCCTGGATGAGTGAGTGGTGAACAAGTTCTATTTTCAGCTGCACACTCTGCAGCAACCTGCCTGTTTCTCATGATGGCTGTCGCCAGCTTCAGTGGCTGAGCACACCTAACACAGGATCCCTCACTCTGCTTCGTGCCCAGATTACTGCTTTGCTGTCAGGTGCCTGCAGCCTTGTCTTTGTTACTTAGCTACACTATCAAGCCCTGCTTTTGCAACCAAAATAGGGCACTTAACAGTAAGAATTCAGCATTTTTTAGATGGAGCGTAGATGAGATGCTAAGGAGCAGCCACAGAAGTAGTGGGATGCAACCAAGGGAGAGCAAACTGGATGATCTGCAAAGCTGATACAGAGTTGTCCTTTCCTTCCCAGCTGTTTCCATCAGCCACCTCTGCTCTATGCCTTCCTGCCTTCTCACTCACTAAATACCTTTTTTTTGATGGCTGAGGCTGTGTAGGAGCAAACCTGGAATCCATACGTTCCCTCGCAGGTGTGGAGAGCTACAGGAATGATGTGAATTGGCTGCAGCCTTCCTAACCACATTCATGTCATGCCACTCAGGCTGGGATGACGGAGAGAGAATTAATGGAGTGTAAATCCCTCTTTGGAAGTCTCCAGCTTCTCCCTGTAACTCCTTCACTCCATTTTCAAACACATGAGGAAGGGATCTCCCCAGAGAACCACAGCTGGACATTTTGGGTCATTTTAGAAAGTAGGGGAGAATTCACACAGCCAGACCTGCCTGGCTGACGGGTTCAGAGTGAGCTGTGATACTTCCAAGGGAATCTCTAGTCCTGAGACTAAACCCTGCTAGCAACAATCCTCTTTTAAAGTTATTGTATGGCTTGGCTACAAAGATAAGGCACCAGATGGCTTGGGAAGAATTTTTAGGAGACAGTTGTGCTGGTATGCCTGGAAGGATCATGAGAGTTTACATTTACAATAGACTATTTCTTTGGAGGCAAATGTTTGTCAGGAACATCAGTTTTAATTACTTAAAATGTAGGCTGTTTCCAAATGCAGACAGTGATAAGAAGAGGGTTTTTTCTGTCTTAGTTTTTTTCCTGAAGAGAGAATAGCCAGCAGAAATCCCTTCCTTTATAGGTAGCAGATTGACTCGTTCAGGCTAACCTTATGCAGTTTTCATCCCAAATACTATCCTGCAGCATGTTCTTTCACTGATGAATTATTCATTGCACAAGTAGGTATTTCTTTTTATCTGTCTTCATTCAATGAAGCAAGAAGCTAATTTTGTCAGCTCGAGCACAAAAACATGGGTCAGTCATCAAAATTCCCAAGACTTTTCGACCAAGCCTTACTTTGTCTTTTGGTTACAAAGAGTGATGAGCTAGGACAGGATCCATCAGGATGCCAGTAGGAATAAGCAGCCTGCCAGTAATCTCAATGTTGCTTTCATACACCCAACTTAATCCTAAAACCAAGTGTGATCAGTCTGCAGTAAGGATTATAGCACTACTACCTACAATATCGAGCTGAATTTGATGACACTAGGAATTGAGCTCCCTTATACCCAGCCTGACATTTCTTTCCCAGCCAGAAGTGTTATCCAAACTTACTCAGAGGATTTGGACCATTTGGATCTTCCTGACAACCATGACCATGCCAGAGCTCCTCATCACCTGCAGGTGCATGGTAGACTTGGGGAGATGTGCATGTGGACAGCACATCTTGTAGCCCTGGAGATGTGGCAGCTCTGCTAAGGAGATGATTTCCTGCCCTACAATTGCAGGGATGTTGGGATATACATGTCATATTTTTCAGACCTCTCTACTTTCCGTATATATTACGACATAAATAACATTATCTAATGCTGGTGATGGGAATCAGGCTCATGTTTGTGAGCCAGCTGTTTCCATGTTTTCTCCCCATGTTTTATTAGCTTAATTCTTAAATATCCCTAACATTTCCATCCTGAATTTTTAAAGGGAGGAAGCACGACTTGGAAATTACTGTAACATGAGGAGATTTGTTGACTTAACTGACATTGTTTTGACATGACAGGGCCTACCAAGGGACCAAGACCCCTTTGTGCTAACTGCAGAGCAAACACAGGACTGAGAACAGAGCTGGTATCAGAGTTCCCCTGTCTTATCACACTCAGTTAATGCATTACTCCACACCAGCCAGCCAGCTAAGAGTAGCATTTGTTACAGGGAGAGGGAAAACTCGTACACAGCAGCAGCATTCTTTCTCTCTGCTGTTTTCATAGCAAGTTCCTGCCCATGCCTCTTTGTAAGTCAAGCCCATAGTCAAAACAGAATTGGCCAAATCTGAGCCATTTCATCTACCAACAAAGTGGATGTTTGCATCTGTACAACAGCAGGACAAGGAGATGCTGGCCCATGGCTGAGACTCCTAGAGCTGTCATAACTTGTGAGCCATGCTGGCATCTCCCAGCACCCACAGGTCAACCAAGCAAGAGCCAAAAGAGAACCCCTCTCAAACAGATGTGTAGTACCGGGCTCATTTAAAAATACGTGTGTTATCCTGCTTCATTCAGTGAATTAATTAACCCCTCTGAACAGAGAGGATGTAACTTTGTAGCCCTGGCTATGTATATATAAAACCATCTGGTTTAGGACGGCGGAATCTAATTGACTGCATGAAATTTTTTTGAACACCATTATATATAGAAAATAGGCCCCTGGGCCAGGAACTGGCGGTTTTTGAGGATCTGACCTGCTTCTACTGAGAGCATCAGTGTCACCACCTCTCTGCTGCTTTGGCAGCATCATTAACATTTCTGACCAAGAACCAACCCTGTGGCCCTTCTCTCTTGGAGCCATCCCTGAGTCACTTTCCTGCAGCCCATTGTACAGTACAAGAAACAAAAGAGGAGATTCTGCATTGCTTAAACACATAAGAACTACTGCCCTGGCCCTGTTAGGGCCATTTCATGTTATCTCCAGGGCAGGCCAATAGTGACTGTTCAATGGTGACGGGGTAAGAACGAGGAAAATTACAGCAGGGCCATACCTGAGCACCAGTCCATCTTTCAGGGATCTGCAGTTGGGTGACCTGCACCAGAGAGGATGTCCTTGTGCACCTCTGCTGAGCTGCTCCAGGAAGAGAGGGTCACGAGTCCTGCCTGGAGAGACAGAAACATCACTGTAACTCTCACCCATGTGCAAATGCCATGCAGGTGTTCAAAAGCTCAACCTTGCACCACCCTATAGTCTGACTTAATACCAAACATGATGGTTTAACTTCCACTGTTTACTCAGGACTGATAAGGCCGTGGAAATCCCAGATTTACAAATTCTGATTAAAAACACTCACCACAGTCTCAGTGGCATGTGTGTGTAGAACTGCCAGTGGCTGTGAGATCTCTCAGGGCATGGAGATACAGTTACAGCTGTCAAGGACAGAAGTCCCCTTTTGCTTCTCTGCCCCATTCCCTAAGATTTTTCTCATGCCCCAACCCTCTCCTTGTGTCCTTCCCTCAGGCCATGTGTCATCTGTCCAGGTCACCAAGGGATTGGGTTCCTGTGCCTGGAACCAGCTCTTGTCTTATTGGCAGCTCTTCTTCTTTCTGCACCCATTGAAATCTATAAAAATAAGACAATGCATGAGCAGCTTTTTAATCTAATTATACTTATGTTTACTTGGCAGAATCTTAGATATTTTGCAACCAATTTATTTGACCCAGCAAAGAGCTTCCAGAAGACGACATGAGTGGGTGATACAGCGACATGGAAGTCTCCTGTCAGTCTGAAACGTGGTACAAATGTGCCCTTCTCCATCCAAGCCCTTTGGCAAAAGTGTATCTAGTTCATTTCTTGATTTCAGAAAATGGATGCAAATGCACCCAAGGCTCACCCTGCAGCTGGAGGTGACTGGAGCACCCTGCAAGTGTGGGTACAGCAACATCTCTCCCTCATGCCACAGGCATGAGCCCCCTGGCCCCGGGCGGTGTGTGAATAGCACAGCAGTTGGAAAAATTCACACAGAAGATTTTGCAAGGCTATTTGCTGGTTTAAACTTTGTCCTAGAGACTAGAGGCTCCTACAACTGTGAGAGAGGAGGCTCCTTGTCGTTTATAGCTGAGGTCAGCGCAGGGCCAGAGCAAGGAAGTTTGTATTGCAGTAATTTGTACCTTATCTTGTTTATAGATGTAAACAGAAGGTTTACGCTTCCGTTACTGAACTCTCCTACACCAAAAATGTTCAGTGCAAAGAGGAGGAGAGGGATAGGCAATGTGTGTGCACTAATTTCTTGAGCATATTTCAAAAAGTACAGTGAAAGAGTCCAGTGTTTCTGAAGTGTTTGGAAATTGGGACTCCCTTGCAGGGTTTAAAAACCCATCTCTCTGCAGACTGCAGGGGTCATTCCAGGATCTCCATAGGATCTGGTTGCAACTTGTAAGTTTGATGGACTTGGGTCAACACCATTGAAGCCAAGAGTCCTTTCATGAGCTTTAGGTCACTCCCAGTTTCTTCTGAAGTCATTGCCCAGGCTTTTCTCATTTTAGTCACAGTACCAGAGTTTTGTATCATCTGAAAAGCTCCAAGGCAAGGGACATATGGAGCCTACAAAAGCACAGTTATTGTGCTAGCTAGCTCCAGTCCCATGCCAAGCAAATTATTCATGCACACTCTGTGGATAGGAGGCACAAGCTTTCATGTGGTTATATGGATAAAGGGAGAAGAATTTGGGCCACTGACTCAGTCTGTCAGCAATGCTTCCCCCTAAATACAGCCATGGAGCTGCAAAGCAGATTTCTCACAGCGCTGATGGTGGGGCAGTACTCCCTTTGGAAAGTGTGACCCTTGATTTACATGCCACTTGGAAACCAGTATCATATAAGGGATGCAAGCCAAATTCTTCCTAAAGTCTGGCCTTTTGATTGTAACCTTTCAGGAAAGTAAGCAAATGAACAAAAGCAGCTTAGAGATAGCATTTCAAATGAGAATCAGACAGCTTGCCTGGAACAGGAGCAGTACAAACTGCCCACACTGTTGGAGATGTGACCATGCCATGTGATGCTGCTCTCCTGCATCCAAAAGGAAACCTGACATTCTACAGGTGTTCTGCTTTTTGGGTAGTCTCATGGAAGGAGAAAGAGTTTGAGCAGACACACTAAAAAAACGTCCTTGTAAGGGTTCTACTTTTCCATTTCAGCTCCATGACCGAATGGCTTTTTTTTTTTTTCTTTTTTTTTCTTTTTTTTTTCTCTTAGTGGATTTTATTCAATTACCATTTCAGTGGCCACTGTGGAGTGCAGGGTACATTCCTGCTTCAGTTGTCTTTGTGTCCACTTGGCAGCAATTCTGAACACCCAGCAAAGCATACAGTTAGTATTTTCCTCCATTTTCACTTTCCCCTTAGAAATATTTCCTGTATAGCCTTGCCACACTGGAAAAAAAAAAAAAAAGGAAAAAAAATTCTTATGATCCTTCCATAAAGGAATTAAATTTGCTTTATTATTCTAGTTAGTGGGAATAGAAAAGCCAATCAGCTGACTATTATTGTACAATAAAGCCAAGAGTAGTTCATTTCAATCCTTGTTCCATAATACTTATATAATTCAGACCTGGAGACAAAAGCACTAAGGTCATGGATTAGCCATGGCTTAAAGTTGAAAATAGCCTGAGGAAGTAAGGATGACAAAGTAATTACTAGTGGGCAAATCATATGTTAATGGGTATGGGAATTACTTAGTGTATGACATTTTATCAACGTAAATGGAAGAAATACAAAAGCAAATTCAACTATTAAGGTCTCCATTAAAATATATATATGTATATAATTGTGACTAGTCTCTATACTTGAAACATATCGAAAAAAATATTTGAAATGACACTATATTAAAATAAATTATTTAGTAATAATTAAAACAGTTGTTGAAATATAGAGCTGGTTCTCATTAACAGGGCTTTATAAGTTTGCTTTTTTTTCAGTGATGTGTAAAACTGAAACTTATGTCATTAACTGAGGTGCCAAGCAGTTCAAAAAACACACTGTGAAGAAATTCATCCCTAACACCAGCCATAAACTGCACTTTTCTAGATAAAAGATCATGATCCAGAGGTAAATAATTATGGCAATTTGCTTGGCTATAGCATGTGAGGTAAATCACATCAAAGCCTTCACATGCATACCCAAACAAATTAACAAACTCCATAATAAAAGCTCTGGTGGGGTCCATATTCACCAGTGCTGCAATTTCACAAGACACCTACCAAGGTTTCATTAGGATCACCTATTGCAAGCATTACAGCTGGTACAATAATAATTGCTGTGCCAAAGATAATTCTGAGAGTGCAAAACACAGGAAAACTAGAAAAGGAATTATGTGACAAGAATGCTATGCAATTTTTCACCCAACAGCGAAGAAAATTAGATTTCTAAGCAGAGGGTGAACACTTACTTGCCAGGGTAACAGCCACTGCCTGCACAGAAACCACCCCTCAGAGCCCATGGGAAGTTCAGAACAAGCAGCAGCTGAACACATCCAAGGAGAACAGCAGTGCTTAATTATTTAGTGCTTCTGTGCTAGAAGAAATTACACCTGAACACGTTACTGTGGGGTAAAAAAAACATACATCAGTAAAACTACATAGGAAGTAGCTCTCTATTGATCAGACCACTTCTAACCTATTCACCCAGAGCACCTCCTTGAAAAGGACAGCCTTGTCCCAGTGATTGGGACTTACTGGGAGAAGTTTATCTTGGCCTTAATTTGTAGCTTAGTCAGAGCAGAGAGTTTATAGAAACGTCTTGAGTCTTTGTAACACTGTGTTAAGTAATAGCAGAAATAAAACCACTGTCTTGGGATAATGCACCTTTTTTTATACAAACATTTCATCTTGAACTCTTACATAGGCAATAAAACAACATTCAGTCTCGTAAGTCTTCTTTGGTTAGGTTCATAATGTACTTACCTACCAATTACATTCCTTGCATTCAGAACACCAAGAAACCTCTATTTGTTAGTAACTCAGCCCAAAATAAATGTACTATTTGAGTAAAAGATAATCTATTCTGAAGAAGGCTACTAGACAGGTCCTGGGGATATAGGAGGGTAAGGTGCACATGATTATTTAAAACAAACAGACAAACCAAACAAAAGACAAATCAAGTGTTTTTCATTTCAGAAGTGAATTTTTCCACACTTTTATTCAAAGTCATGCTTTCTTCATTCAGATATAGGTTGTGACCTCAAACAAATATCCGCTGAGATCTTTCTTACTCCCAGCCTTTGGATGCCAACATTTGCAAGATGAGGAGATATCCTCGTCCTGTGCCCTCCCCCCCACCCAACACAGTATCTCAGGCTGTTTCAGTGTTTAACCTGTCCTTCAAGTGCCCCATGCAGAAGTAAAATGGTTGGTACATGTATGTAGTACAACTTAAAGGCTGATTAACAGGCTGGTTCTCATTCTCTCTGCCTTATGAGCCCCATAATCCTATTTAGTGTTTTAGCTGTGTCATACATAAATTGGTGGCTCTGTGTAGTTCCTTGTCCAGTGATGACAAAGAATAATGCCTTTGGCATGTGATACTCAGTGAGGCAAGCATAGAAAGTGTTAACTCAGAGGCAGGATAATATCCTATTTGGTTGAAGTAAAAAGTAAACAAATACAGGATTTACTGCAATTTAAGGCTTAAGATGAGATCAGATGCCTGTCATCTCCAAAAGCCTCTCAATCAGCAAAAAATAATCCTTCATGAAATAGATTGTTGGGTTTTGGTGCAAATTTTTTGGAGAAAATGGAGCCATATGTTATTGTTCTGTAGAGTGGAGGGAGGTGAAGCATAAACTCAGCTGAAAACTTATCCAGGGCTTCTGGCAAGTGCGGGCCAGAAGCGTGTGATTTGTGCTGCTTACCAGATCTCTGCATTTCATGAATCCCAGATGATGTGCAGGGGGATGTCTTTAAAAGGGTGTGGGAAGTTAGAACTATCATCAGCTAATGAAGAGGGCAGGGAAATGAAAATGGAGCCAAAGGGAAATGAGAACACACTCATTTTCCTGGGAATTACTGCATTAGAGCCACCTGCTTACAGGGTTAACTTTCTTCCCCTCTTTATTTCAAATGAGGGGAGTCAACCCGACCTTTACTTTCAGATCTGAGAGAAGCCTTGAAAATGAGAACAGTGAAGCCGTCCAAATGCAAACACTGGCTGCAGCAGACCTATTTATAAATAGTTTAGAAGAACACCATGAACTGCAGAAGAAGGAGAATTTTCCCCCCCCACCCAAGTTTGCTGCCTCAGTGAACACAGTGACATGCTTGAATTTGCTTTCTTACATACCAGGAGGCCTGTAGCAGAAAATGAGGTTAAATCCACAAACACAGGACCCAATGCAGTCAAGTGGCACCAGCTCCAGTTTTGCTGCAGTGCGTGAAGGGGCCGTTCTGCAGAGAATGTCCCTGGTCCAACATGGTCCCTCAGGCTTTAGAGTTGGTGGTCCAGCCTCAAGTGGCTCTGAGGACATCGACCTCTGAGAAGGGAGGAGCTGAGGACACCCTCCAAGGCTGCCTTCATCCTTCTCTTCCACCTCTCTCCAACCTAAAAAGGTTTTCGTTCATAAAGAATAAACAACAAAGCATTCAACTGTGATAGTAAGTAACATTAAAAATTCATGAAGTGAGAAACTAATCCAAAACAGCCAGCACCCAAGCCCTTATATATTCTCATAACAATTCAGATTTATCATAGCCCCCAGCCTGATATAAAACTGCCAGTCACATCTACTACTACACACTTCTGCTGGGCTGCAACTTTCAGTTTTGAACCTTAGCCCTACAAGGAGTTCTCTGAGCAGAAGGTCAACCTTTGTTTTGAAGGATGTCATAAGTGAAAACAAACTCTGGCCTTGCAAAACATCCCTGTTTGTAGTTTTTCCCCCAAATTACTCAGAACAAGTAATCCAATAGATTAAATTTCCCTTTCTGAGAAGTGTTATCTAATGGCAGACCAGTGGTGATGTCACTGGGCAGATGATACAGCCACTGAAGTGCAGCAGAGATGGCTCAGATGCTAGGAAAGACATTGCAGAAAGAGCATTTAATCCTCTTTCTGTCTGCCCTCACACACAAACACTGAGGATCAAGGCAGCTTTCTGGGGCCTAACAAAGTTAGAGCAGATGACAGAGATAGTCGGCCAGTTGAATTATTTATTGTTTCAGAATAATACCTAGTTATCTGTAATTATTGCCCTGTTTTGGTTTCTCCTGTCTGCAGACATCACAGGCTTTCCCTTACCCCCCCTTTGAATCACATCAGATGCCACTGGAGCATGCCAGAGCTGGGAACAGAAGTCAGTTGAAGATGAGATGAAGTGAAGAAGAATGTACACCTTTGACACATCTCTATAAACAAAGGTTAACCCACCATCCCCTCTTTTGCAGGTTACTCTAAAAGTGGGGTGAATTTTACTGACCCAGACATTTCCAGCTACCTGTATCTTCTGTTTCCCATCTCATTTCTTCTGAAGCCTCTCTAACAAACTTAATGGGCGATTTCTTGGGTCTTTCTATTTATGTATCATAGCTCTCAGTAGAAATGTTTTCCATAAACTAGTTTGGTTACTCCTGAACTCACGAAGTTCACAGAGACCCAGCTGTAGAAAGAACTGAAGATGGGAATTTTTTTTTTTTTTTTTGCTATGGATAATGGTCACAGACAGACTCCTCTCTCCAACCAGCTGCCTGAAACATCCCACTTCATTTCACAGAAAATGATCTTTTATATGGGTTAGCTTGAAGGGTCATTGAGCAAGTAGCTGGCTACATCAATGGCACACTTGCTCTTCCTGAATAGCTGTGAATAAGTTACTTTAATTGCTCACAGGTTCACTTTTGGTTTGAAGAAGAATAAGAAAAAATATAAAGACAAGAGGTGGGCTCACTGTATTGAGCAGTCCCCACCTTGGACAACCTGCTGGTGAAGAGGCAGAGTCCCCAGAAGTCCAAGGATGTCTCAGGGCCTCTGGAAATCAGCTCAGCAGGACCCAGTAACACCTGAGGTGATGAAGGAAGGAGCCCTGACACTCCTTGTGCCTGCACCAAAGCCTCTGACAGTACTGACGAAACACTGAATTTATTTGCTTTAGATTGATCTGATTAGAGCAACAGCTGGAAAGGTGAGTGTCTTTAATTAAATGGACAATAATTTATGACTTATATTGGATGCCTCACAGTAAAAAATAAACTGTTTATTAATAATGGTTTTAAAGCTCAGTTCCTGTTTTAAGCAAAATAAATTTAAGTAAGCAGTCCCAGCTGAGCTTCTGGTGGGAGGGAATTTACTGGCAAAATTAAACAAGTTAAAAAAGAAAAGAACTACTTGGAATTTACTAGTGTTCATTTACCATCCTTAAGTTTTGGGAGAAATATAGTGCAACCTAGCACTTGCACTTCAAAGGTTTTCATGAGCCACTGGCAACAGGCATAATTCTCCCCTGCGTGAGAATTTACAATCCTGGAAGCTCTCTCTCATTTCTTATTTTTGTGGTACTCTAAATATATTCTTTACACATATGCATACACACGCTATGTGTATATATATACACACACACACACACACATATATATTAATTTACACATATATATACTTGTTCCTGATGCAAAGCAGTTTGAGAGTTTCCCTGCACACATAATTTGGCAGCTGAAGGGTGTCCAGCTGGCAAACTCACTAGAATGGAGCACACGAGATGGAAAGGGCAGCAACTGAACACCAGTTTTGTTGCTGGAGAAGGATGAGTTTCCTGTGATACTTCAAATTCCTTCTGTAACCATGGGTAGATGATTTAGCAACAGACATTCAGAGGGATTTAGGTTTGCAAAGATGTGAATAGAAAACTTACAGGAATTTCTTTAATGCTTGATGCCAAGGGATCCGGACATCTCAGGAAACTTTTGAGGATTGCTCTGCATGCCTCTTTCTCTCCTAATTTGCTTCAACAGATGTAGTTTCCTCTGCCTTGGCTCTTCTCATTAAGAAAATGTCAAACCCAGTGATTTCCTCCCTCATCGGGAAGGATCAGGAGAGTGAAGTGCTCCAGCAAACAAGTCAGCTGAAAAAAAAAGGAGATACATGAAGGAATCTGAAAAGTTTAATGTATTGCTGCTCACCTTTACCAGACATGACTGACCTGTGAAATATTTATCATCAGAACCACTGACCTCATGTGGGTGATGATACTCAGGGCATACATGGCTTCGCTGCTGTCTTTCTTTTGCATTGAGCAGGAAATGCTTGTGCAGACTTGGAGAAGAGGGGAGCTTCACACCTGAAATGGGGGTTCAGCTCCAGCAGCTCCAGCACCTTTTCTCAGCAATGATGTGATGATGTTTTCTCAGCTGTGCCATTAGTCATGAGGGAGGTGAAACCTCAGAGATGAAAATCAGCCCCATTCTGTTCCTCCCCACACAACAGGCCTGAGATCTGTCAGAAACTCACCATTATGGTCCAAATCTAAATGTCCCAGGCAGAGTTCTGGGATCATGGAGTCATTGCACTATGTCACATGAATCTGGCACATTTGGGTTTTGATCTTATACAAAGCCGTGGTCCCACACAGGGACATTCTCAGGCTACCACCCTCTCTAATGCAATAAAACTTTCTATGCCCCCTGTCCTCAGGTTCCATTTCCCGATCACGCTCAGGAATTATTACCAAAGTAAATACTGGAAATGCACCTCCCAGCACAGTTACACAACATTTAATGGAAAAAACACCTTTGTGTACTTAAAACAAAAGCCCAAAAGCCAACACACATCTCTAACAGTGAAATTAGGAAAGAGTTTAACAAGAAGCCAATTTGTGAGCAACAGAAGCTGCAAAGCCTTGTTTCCTTTGGCTCCTTGGCTCAGGGTTGGGCCAATCTCTGGGTAGTAACACACAAAATCAAATCAGAACATCTCCTATAGCGGGAGTACTTTTCCTATGAGTAGCTTTTGGGATTTGGATATTTACTTGAGATTACAGAGCAACTTTTGTTTCTGATTTGGGGCGCATGAATTTAATCTCTCCTCAGTTGCTTATCTTGCTATTGCTGACAGATCTATCTGTCTGTCAAACTTAACAATGTATTCAGGTGTAGAGTCTGACTTACAGTGTGATGGTGGAAATCTCTTTAGGAAACTGTCCTTAAAAATCCCCCAACAAAACTAAGTAACTGTACTTTGACTTGTCCACTTCAACTGCGTCCACTCGACTGATGACTCTTGGGAAGTTACTGAAGCAAGTTCACGAACCATCACTGATGCACAGCATGGGAACCCTGCTGATTGTAATTACTAGGAGGATTGGTTGGAGCATTAAATGACAGCCATTTATTGGACTAATAAACACAGAGCTTAGTGTTCCTATAGGAAACGCCAGCAACTTTTGATACAAGACAAGGGAACATGGAAGATCTTTCCTTGTGGATGTATTACCTGCAAAGAAGCAGCTATATTTGTTCCATCAAAGTCATAACATCTTTGTGAGTAACATTTCCAAATGAAGGACCACTGAGAAATCCAGATATAGTCCATTTTCTTGCTAGGATACAACCTGCTGATTTTTTGTACAGGCCATTAGTATGTTATCTGCTGGACCACAAGACAACAAGCAAAGCCAGAGAAATGCAGTCTAGTGAAATTTGACAAGAGTAGAGGATGCACGGGTTTGCTACTTAAATAAATAAATGTTTAAATATTTAAACAAAAATTTTGGGTTGAAAGGAAAAGCTCTGTGCGAGGGAGAGTTCAGATGAAAGCTGATGTTTCCTGGACCAACAACAGATATAACTACTGATCCAAAAAAACTTGAATACAGAGAGCACTGCCAGGTTCCATTTGGATAGCTAATGAATAGCTGGAGTAGTTAAATGAAAAGAGATGTTATGTGATGCTAATACATAAAGCTCCAAAAGGATGTAATTGGACTGCTTTGATCAAGTGAAGAAAGAAACCCCCACCTTGGCTTTTCATAGCAGAGATGGTCATCTTGGCAAAGCTGAGGAGAAGAAATGGCCAAGCTTGCTCTGAGTCAGTGTCAGCAGTCTCCTGATGGCTCTTCATCTGACCTTGCTGTACGGGAAAGCCACAAGACAGAGGAGAGCAGTATCCTGAGTAGGAGTACTGTGGTGACCTTGTCCAGGCAGTGTTGTTCCCCTGCACCCGTGGAGACAAGTTTCGATGTTTTACATGACAATGGTAATGGGAGCCCCTATTCACCACACACAGTGGGGAGTCTTTCATACTGGCCCCAGGTATTCCCTCTGAAGTGAGTGTCAATCAGGACCATTCTGTTTTGTAGAGTTCAGTAGGAAAGCTTCATCTGCTGGCAAAACTTTTAAAATTAGGATATAACTCTGCTCTCAATGTTAGCAACTAAATGACCAAAATATGCATTGTTTCCCAATCATCTCGTAGGGAGGGTGATGCCTGGAGCTCCAGGAACAGAGTGTCTTTCCTTACTTCATATTATCACCAGAGGAACCTCTCACCTACCTCAGTTTTACAGTGTTTTTACCTCCCACATCCCTTTCACTCCAGCTGTTTACCAAACTCCAGCTACTTTATTGGGCAGAACTGGAAGAATAAGTGATAGGGAGAATTTCTTGAGGGAAGTGTAATCAGTGACTGCAAATCCAAACAAAGTTATTCAGCTATTGTTCATTCAGCACCATGCCCAAGAGAAAATGAAGCTCTGACCTTCGGCTATTTCATAACCTAAAAACTCCTGCTAATATTAAGACAAACATTTTCTTGCATTCTTGTGGGAGATATCTGCTGAAATCAAAAGAAAGGTTCTCATCACTTTAAAGTTCAGGATGCCAGAGCAACCAAAGTTTTCAGAACCCCTTGCAGGTGTCCAGCACATCCCCATTAAAGGGTGCAGTCCCATTTCATGGAGTTGCATGTACAGTGCTTGCCAAAAACTGGGCATCTCTGGCTACACAGATTCTGAAAGCTGCTTAAATCCAGCTAATGTTCCTTAACCAAGCACTTTGTAGGTCTGTGTTCCTTTACAACCATATGTGCTTTCTTAAATAGCATAGGGCTCAGAATCACAGTATCTTTAAAAATTATAGAAAATGTTTCATGTGTCAAATTAGAAGTTATACGGAAAACTTCATGTGGACCATCTGTGTTTGGCCACTCAGATAATATTAATTTCTGGAGTTCTGGGTCACAAAATTCTATTCATTTCAAAAGCTGGCTAAAAGATCAGTTGGATTTTATCCTGTTGGCTTGAATCTTGTATATCTTGTACAACTTCCTGGCTGTGCAGTTGACATGTTGCAGCAGCAAGCACAGAACACTTAGAGGAATAAAACTGAGCAGTATTTGGACACTGGGACAGTTTTCAAAGGGCATTGCAAATACACTCAATCCATCATTTGTTTTGCATTACTCTAAACCACATATATTCCCTAGGAGATATAAGTAAATTTTGATGGGGAAAGGAATGGAAGAGGGCAAGGGAGAGAAACTAAGAAAATGTAAATACTTGAAGGGGAAATTAATATCGAAGAAATAGTTATTTGTGCTAAATAAGTATTCCCAGGCCGAATATTAAACATTTTCTATTTAAATATAAACCAAACTATCTGTATAACATAAGCATAGTTGAGAAACAGGAGTTTATTTCAAGTAAATATATATTTTTCAATTAAAATAATCACTCAAGCTAGTGACATATCTCAAGCAATTTTACAAATTAATCAAGGCCCTGTGTGACTGCTGGGATTTTTTGTATATACCAAGGCTTTGGTACACACTGGAAATCAGAAGATAGAGACAGTCCCAGTGCCCAAGGCTGATCTGAGAAATTTTTGATTTCTGTAGTCCTGCACATGCTTTCTTCTCCAGCACCCCCCTTTTGCAAAGTAGAGACAAATAGGAGAAAGAGCTTTGCTTACTTAAGCCTGTGCTCACTTAAGCTGTGAACTCCATCACATACTGCCTGTGACTCTATTCCACTGACACTGGGCAAGGAAACCAGAGTGTTCAGTTCACCTGCCTTGGCCTGGGAGAGCTCCCCACCTCCTTTTCTCTTCCCATTCCCCAATTCACATGCACTGTAGTTTATTTTGTGTATAGTTGTCTTCTTCCTTTCCCTGTTGGGAAAGTTTGTAAGGTTTTGTCTGGCCCTAACATGAAACCAAACAGAAAGAGTAGGCAGTACCCACCTTTGGGAAATAGCCTAGACAAGAGGACAAGCGTGGCTGTTCTTACTGTTGTCTCACTGTTGCTGTTTCTGAAAATCTTGGTCTCAGTGTTGTGTCTGAGACATCATTCAAAAGCCATTCATGAGCTGCTGGCCATGGGTTTGTATAGTTCCTTCTGATCCCATTCATGCTTTGGCTTCCTCAGCTTCCAGCAGCAAGAAGCTCCATGACCAAATCGTGCTTTTTCTGGACAAGAGCACAGCAAACCAAACAATGTCCGGGACAGATGGCGTTTTGGCTTTTCTCCCTGCTCGTGTCAGTCCACCCACAGCTGCAGGGACACACTGATGGCAGGGACGCAACTCTGACCTGAGCAAGCACGGACACACCAAGCTGAGCATGTGCACAGAAGACATGCCAAGGCCCTTGATCCAACCAGCCGCTCTCTGTTAGTCTGTTCCCAGCTCCTCCTCTTTTATTGCAAACATAAATCAGAGAATCAAACGGGAAGGTTGTCCCGTTCATGCCTGTGCTCTGCAGTGGAGCATGTTACTGCTGAGACCTTCTCAGCAGGTGTTTTACCTGCCCTCAGACCCTGCTAGTAATGGAGGCTTGTGCCCTACAGAGACAAATCACTTCCATTCTCAAATATCACTGCAGTTACAGAGTTTACCCCGATGCCAGCTCAGAGTCTCCCTCACCACTCCTTAACTCCAACCCTTCCTGCAACATTTCCTGTAATGATTTCCATTTCCCTTCCTTGCTTCTGGGACAGAAGAGGATAAAGGAGACAATGCAACATGCAAGATGCTTGGGCAGGGGAGAAACTCTCCCTGTGGGCTTTCAGAGCAGGCTGGTTGTCCTTGGAACTATGGTTGCATTCAAGCCTCACCACTGCGTGTCTCTATACCCACAAAGTCCTCACATCCCTATTAGTCCTTCAAGGTGGATGGGAAGCAGAGATAAGCTCACTCAGTGCCTCTGAGGTGGTGATCAGGGGCAGGAGGGTATTTCTGAAAGCTGTTGCTAATGGAGGTCCAAGGTTTCACTCCCTGGTCCTTCTCTAACACGTAACATACATTCAGATCACTTGTACTGCAAAATATCCCATGGACCTAATGATGTCACACATGATGCAGTTTCAAATTTTTGCAAAACAAAACAGCAACAGGGGATACAAAACAAGTGCTGGCGAGAACGAAATAATTTCCAGACTGGAAGCTCAGAGAACGTTATCTTCAGAGAAGTGGGTTTCTGAGTTGCTTTGATCAAATGAGTTTCAAATGTGATTACAGCCCCATAAGTGTTTTCCTAAGCAGTATCCTGTGGGATGGAGAAGGCCAGAATTCAGTCAGAAGCTTTCTCCTGTACAAAAGCCTTGCCACTGACATTGTCAAGGGATCTGTTGCACTCCATTGTGTCCATAATCTTCAAATTAAAGCTCCCTAAATCCACAATAGTCTAATAAACCACAAGCCTGTAACAGCCCCTTCAATTTTCCACGTTAATAATCCATGGATTAAGAGTCCCTCTGCTGCTACAATAGCCAGAACTGATCTTCTCTACTGTGTCAATGACCCATGAATTATAGGGCTGTGTCTCAGATGGTTAGATAATACTTCACTCAAGTCCCAGCGATAGATTTTTCTAACAGGGGAGATTCAGGACTGTGTTTTGAAGTAAAAGCACATCGTGGCATTCTCATTTTTGGGACTGCTCTTCCTATTCCTCTTGGCAGTATCCTCATACAAAAGCACAGCCCCCTTTTTATCATATCAATCCATTTGTTTTGCAATAAATGGCCTAGTCACCTTTCATTTACAACTGTACGTTTCATATGTCATATGAAAGTTTAATAAGTGGCACAATTTCATAACTGGTTAATCAACTGATGCAAAATCCTTCCATTTTCTTATAATAGGGTCTTATAATAGCCTGGAATATATTATACTGATTTGTGGATAGCACTTCTTAACACACTTGTATCACTTAATAACCCTTTATTACACCATTTTCTAAGAAGTACACACTGCCTCTCCAGCAGTCAAATCAGAGGGCAAAAGGAAGCAGAGCAGAGTCACTTCAGAACTGCTGCCCAAACCCATCATCTGTAAAATGCTCATCGACTTTTCTGATCAGGAGCGAGCAAGCTTTCGTAACAGCTGCATGATTTCACCTTTGCAAATACCACTGCAGCCAGCAGCCTGGATTCTGCGTATGGATGAAGTGCCCTGTCAGCCACTGGCATGGAAAGAGATGTGATGGGTAGGAGCAGACAGATTGTCTCTATGGCATTTTCACTGGGGAGCACAGTCCCAATGGCACGTTGACTGCCGGAACAGAATGCCAATGCAATTACTTCTTTTTGCCTTTACTTTTTAAAGCAGAAACCTTCATATTGAACTCAAAGCCACACAACTCACTGCACATTGTTGCAGGGTTGTTAAGCCAAGGAATCCCAGTTAGGTTAGCCAGCCATGTCTTCATCAAAGCCTGGCTGTTCCATACCATATCTTTTACAACATTTGGTTTAGACTCCTATTACTCAGAACATTTAAAACCACACTTTCAGTTTAGCTAGATGTGGGAAGAGGCTCTGCACTGTAAGTAATCAGCTACTTTCATCTCTGCTGCCACATCTTAATGTGTACTGAACAAGAAGTTGGGTTTTATTCTGTCCTTCACAGGGCGATAAATCATCTACTCAAAAGTTAGAGCAATGACGCTTTGGGGCAGGTAAAGCTGTGGCCATGACTTAGGTGCCATAGTGGTTCCCAGTAAGGAGGGATGCCATTACTTTCTGAAGAAATGTATTCCCTGATTTTCTCTTATTCCACAGTCAGTGAAGGTCAATTTTGTAAATCACTCCTAGAAGCTGTGAGAGTTTATTTAATAAAATAGTCCCAAATAAAGGCTTGTTAACATCGATTCTTGAGCTTAACTCCACTGTTAAATCTTTCAGTGTCAGAAAGATCAGTGCAGCATCTACAGACAATTAAAATTATAGTCAAAGTAACAGTGCCAGCAGTCGTGGTGGCTGATAGAGAGTGAAGATAAATCTCTTCTGATGCAACGAAAAGAGAGTGACAGGAGCACTGAACAGCAGTAGATGATGAGTTTTTACTGTTTTATAGCAATTGTGACAAGTGTCAAGCCAAAGTGAAGTAAGTTCTGTGCTGCTGGCTACCATTTGTGATGTGATCCTGCAGCAAAAGCCTGTAGTGCCACAAATAATTGGATTCTCCTTAGCTGGCAGCCTGGTTTACAACAGAATCTCACCTCATACTTCACTCTGGTGGAGATTTTAATGATTTAATTTATTGTCTTTTAGAAGATGATAAAACAAGGGTCTGAATTGCCTATATATATCTTGGGTTGCAGCTCAGATTTGTGAGACCAGATGTACTGCACTAAATGGCAAAAATAAAGAAACCTGACCCATTTGCCTCATGGAGAGGCTCTAAAATTCTGTCGTCAGTTCATTTCCCTTTGCAAACAGGTGTAAGAACAATAACTATATTGTCATTAACCAGCATATAGAATAAATACAAGGAACAAGCCCATACTAGCTGACCCAAGTATGATAGAAAGTGCTGCTTTATCTCCTACAACTGCCAGGACCTGAGCAATGACTCTCCCCTGACTTTGACACAAAGTCAGCATTGTCTTCTGAACACATCTCAGCCTGTAAGGTGACCTTGCAGTACTTTTCTTGGTTGTCATGCTGAGCACAATGTTTATCTTGTTATACTATTTATACAGAGCAGACTATTTTTCCATAAGGAAAGTATCAAGTCAAGCATCTGAAAGTCCAGAGGACCATATACTTGGCCAGGCTCCCTGCTCCAGAAATGGGGTAACCAGTGGGAACACCGTGGCAGTGCTGAGCTCCCAGTGCTCCCAGTACCATGGCCCTTGGACCTTCCCATGATACCAACAGCAGCAGCATCCTATTCATTCACTCATTCAGCCCCACATTAAAAAGGCAATTGCTACTGTGAGACCTGTGGTAGCTTCTCAGGTAGGGCAGTGCTATGATTCCCATTTAATGATAAAACACTAAAGCCCAAGAAGTGAGAACAGGGC
This sequence comes from Platyrinchus mystaceus, assembly GCA_035041135.1. NCBI lineage: Eukaryota > Metazoa > Chordata > Aves > Passeriformes > Tyrannidae > Platyrinchus > Platyrinchus mystaceus. The sequence continues at coordinate 6,669,939 of JAWWLV010000024.1, read as the reverse complement.
AGCGCATGCAATTGCCATGCAGACAGCAGAGCCTGTCGCTCCTCTCATGCCCAAATAGTCCAGTTCCCAAGGTGAATGGGGTCAGGTGAAGCACCACTGGTGTGCTCCCCAGCCAGTCTTTTGGAGATGAGGGCAGGAGGGACACCTAAAGGACAGCTCAGGATAACCCCAAGCCCACTACACTGAAAGGCTCTGTGCAGGTTTTGGATTCCATGAGCTTGCTCACCCCTCTGTCCCCCCTGCCTCCAGCATATCCCTACGTGCTCTCAATATACACACAGCTTGTTAGCAGCTCTGCAGGGTTCCTGGGAGCAGTGAATGAACAGAAACCAGGATTGTATGATCATAACAACCAGCTCAGTTTCTTCTGTCTCCTAAGCCCCCCTTCCCCAAGCACTGGAGGAGTGGCTCTGGAAGAAAGGCCATGAATTTTATATTTCCCTGACCAGAGGGTGATTTTGCCTGGTCAAAGCTATATACATTGTTCCTCGTTACTAAGGCAACAGGTACCTTACAAATGCTGATAATACATAAACTAATACAACTCTGCAGTTTGCTCTTTCTTTCCAGTGCAGCTTAATAACCCGTGTGGATGCTGCGAGCTACCTCTCTCCTGCTGGGATAAATGAGCACTTCAGGAAGTATTATCTCCCTCCAGCCTGGACTCCATGGTGCTCACACAAAGAGGAGGCACTGAACTGGGGAGCTGGGCCACTATCAAAAGGCAGAGGGGTTTCAGAAAGCTCCAGGGAGGAGTGGGAACAGCTGTGGGAGCACCACACAAATCTGCTGCAGCACTGCTGCCTTCCTAAAACAGCGAAAGATCCCTAGTGCTCGCCTTCCAGAGGGAACACGTCACGTAAAGGAAATCCTGGAGCAAACAGTCCTTACTTCCATGTTGTGGCCCCATCATCAGCATCAAGAGCTAACTGGATTAAGTGCTGTTTGTTAAACTCCGCCTCGCTCCCCCTCTCATGTAGCAGACTCTTTGATACACATGCCCGGTTGTTAAGCAAACCCGCCAGGTCCCCACTGCTCTTGCGGTGAGAGCAGGGTTAAAATGCTTCACTGGTCTCCTTAATCCTTCTCACATGATTTAGTCAACACCAGTGGGGGAGAAGGACCTGCAGGTTTTGCCTCGGTGGCTCCCTGCTCTTCAGAAGTCAGGGAGAAGGGATGAATTCAGCACTGCACTTGGGCTGGATGCTGTGGGAGCTGTGGAAGTTGCAGAACACAGAGTGTACCCAAAGGTACCGGGGGCTGCATCTGAAGCACTCACAGGTTCAAGAGCTGCTCTTGCTCTAGTCTTGAGCCTTGCTTTTTTCACTACTCAGCACCATTTAAATCTTGAAACAGAAATTTAAAATATAGATTTCTGCTCCTGTCCAGAGCTGCTGTAGCACTTGCTCAGTGATAGAGAGATGGTCACTGTGCAGTAACAGATGGAAAAGCCACCAGGAAACTGGAGTGATTGCAAACTATTGTGCAGGAGCACTCTTCCTCAGGGGACCAATAAACCAGTGATTTATCTGCAGAATTTAAATTTTCAGAGGCAACACTTCTGTTAGAAAAATGGAATAAGTGGCCTTATTTCTGGGGACAAGAGGTAGCCTGAGATGCAGTAGTCTAACAGGAGCTCAAAAGGAAAAAGACAACCCACAAACCAAAGCAACTCAAAACACACCATCTGATCCTCACTTTTCCCCCCATGTCCTTTCCTGTTTTGGGAGTTTGTTTTGTTTAGTTTTTCAGAAAAAGAATCATAGGGGCATATATTTCAACTATTTTATGCTTGCTACCAGTCAGCCTCTTTGTCCCCAGGATCTAACAATAACACAAATAACTTAAATAATGTATGTTTAACTTCCTTCCAAAAGCAAAACACAGGATGGGTAGTGCGCTCTCTCTCAAAGAGCTTTACAAGCACAGAATAAGGACCGTTTTACAGACCCTATTCTTGTCCTGAATGACTTGCTGCTGCTGCAAGACAAGGGGCTTTTATTGAAATCCCAGCAGAGAAGTAAACATTTGAAATAAAGCTAAACAAGAGTTTAGTTGTTGAGGAAAAGACAGTCATCTGTCAGCATATGGCAAACAAGCGCTTCTTAAGAGTGGCCTTCTGTGGCTCTGGACTGGGACTCCAGTGCTTGGGTTTAACCACTGCAGCCTGAATCCCTTCCACCTAATGAGGGGGCTCCCTGCTGTATCAAATTTGCAGCACTGTTGGCTGCTGGAAGCATTATTCATTTGCCAAACAGATCTTAGGAAAACAAACCTGGGTTCCAAGTCTCAGAAACGCTGACATATGCTACTGGAGAATTCCCCCAGGGAAAACACTGAGCTCACCACCTCCCATGGACAGCCATTAGCGAAAGGTGCCTGCCCTAGTTGTGAATTTATTACCTTCCCATTTTATCCCCCAGAATTTGCCTGCACTCTCCTGTAACCCAAGCCAACCTTTCAGGGGACACGTGGAGATGTACGGAACAAACAGGTGGGCTGCCAGGCTTAGAGAGTAGTGGAGAGTGACTTGACACTCAACTGGTGGCTGATCTTCAGTGAGGCTCCTCTCAGTTTGGTACCGGGGCTGTCTGTGTTTGGCCACATTAACCTATCCAATGGGATGGACTACACCTTCAGCAGCCTCACACAAGGGACTAAATTAGTAGGAATAGCTGATATGCCAGAGGACAGGGCTCTGTTCAACTACATCTTGACTGGAAGGCGAAGTCAACTGACAGAAACCTCATGCAATTCCACAAAGCCCAACTCCTGCACCTGAATGAGTAATCCCCATGTGTGCTGCCAACCCTTTAAACAGAAAGCAGCTTTGCAGAGAAGTTGGGGATGAGGTGGACAGGAACTGAGTGTGAGCCAGTAGTACACCAAAGGTCAAACACCTACTGCTCTGAACTGGCGAGAACTTGGCCAGCAGTTCAGGGGAAGAGATTACTCTGTATTCCCATAGGAACATGCCTCCTGAAGTCCCTCGCAGTCAAGAAGGACACAAATATGGTCTGACCAAGGCAGACAAGGGATGGAGGACAGGACAGACTGAGAATGGCATTTTTTTCAGCCTGAAAAGGAGGAAGGGTACACCTAATTGCTTTCTCCAGCTACCTCATGGGTGGCTGTGATGAAAACAAAGGCAGATGGTCCTGCTTTGTGCAGGGATTGGTCTAAATGACCTGAAAATTTTCTTTCCAGCCTCAATTGTTCCATGACTCTATGAAACCATTCCAGTAAGAATTGTTTGCAGAACACGACATTTGAAGTAATTGACTCCTGGAGAATGTGTAAAGCTCAGTTTCACCATAAACTCAAAAAAAAAAAAAAAGAGAAAAAAAGAAAAAGTCACAGGGCTGCTTCTCATCTACGAAGTCCTTCCTTTGTCTCTGGGTTACTTGCCAACCCAAACACCTGTTTCATATGGGTAGAATGCAACAAATAGCTGACCCATATCTGTAATTAATCTTGAGGGCGTTTTGATTTTTCAGAGGATTAATGCGCCCAACGTCTTTAATAAAAAACAAAAAGCCAAAACAATCCAACCCTTCTTGAAATCAAGCAAAACCTAAAGCAGATGGGTAGACAACAGTTGCAAAGCAAACAAATATTCCATGGTTCAGCTCAACTTCAAATAAGTTCAGCACTGAAAACCTGAGTAAGCAAAGATAGTGTGTTACCTTTGGCAATCTGCATGGCTTCAGATTTGCAATATCATTTCTGATCTGTGCAGACTGCTAATCAAAAATGACTATTCAGATTCTAATCAAAATAAACCTTCAAATTACTTCAGATGTAAACCGCGGTTGAGACTGAAATGTCAAGTATTCGAAAAGGTTCTCTGTATACCCTTAGTTCAGTTAATCTTGTGCCAACAGATTATGCCTCAGTTTTTGGTTACATGGAGCATGTGAAAACTAAAAGAAGTGGCCTACCAGCCCTATTTCCCACTCTGCTTTGTCAGAACGACGCCGTCTGACCTCAGCAAAAGCAAGGCACAATCCAACATGCCCAGGAAATAGCAAGACCAGGACATTCTTATAATTGCATTTTTTCTTCATGACAAGGTTGGACCAGATGGTCTTTCAAAGATCCCTTCCAACCTGAGCTGTGCTATGATTCTATGAAGCATTTCTCGTAAACAACAAAAAAGTCTTACAGCAGCCGAAACTTGCAAGATACAGTGCCCTACTGAACCTCCCTCCTCCTCAACATATACTTTTGACTCACTTGTTCTAAGAATTGTTAGTTTAGAAATTACTTATAATGAAATAATTATTTTCTTCCCCTTCAGATTTTCAGGTGTTACGCACATTTTTCTGACAGGCAAATGAGTGACAGCGTGTCTTGTTACAAGGACAGAAGCGCTTTGGGAAATCCATTGCTGGAATATATGGAAGAAGGAGGAGGTGAGAGGAAGGGAGCATGATCACTTTATACCCTGGATGAGACTGGAATCATGTACAGACCCTTTACACCATGAATCCTGCAGGTGTTGACAGGCACAGAGGATTTCACCTAGAATGGAGCATGTGGGAGGGAAGGAATAGTTACGGCCCATGTTTGTCCATCTGACCTGCTTCAGATTGAAAAACCAGCTCTCTGGTTGCCATTGAGGTGGCTCTGGTGGAAATCCCTGTCGCCAGATATTCAAATTATCCTTTTTCTCATGCTTTTCAAAATCTACCAGCAACATAATAGCTTGCCTGTGCAGAAGTATTCTCCTCCCTGTGCCCCAGACAACATGAGGCCATCTATAGGATTTCTCGAACATCTATCTTGTTAAACTTTTTTTTGGTATTTTAGTACCAGCCTCTGACAAACACAGCTTACATTTCAGCATATTAATCAAACTCCTCCACACCCCATCAGCGCTGATCTTGGCACACAGCTACTTTTGTCTCAGGGACTTCCTGAACTGTGTGCCCTTAGTTTACAAAAAATTCCCTTTCTCCCAAACCTCAGGAGACAGTCAGGGTTATGTCCTGGTGAGGGGATGCTGCCAGTATGTCCTCTGAGGAGGAGTGAGCAGTGAGAGCTCTTGATGGTTAGTATTACTGCACTGGAATGTATGTTAGGACTAGAACAAAGCCTAAACCATGCAACGTGAATAACACTGGAAAATGTAAGGATGAGACATGTCATAGCAAAGTATGATATTTTTTTTTCCTGGTTCTTTGCCGTGTCTACAATGGAAAATGAGAAGCAGGGGGAGAAAGTACAGCTTTCTGTTCTCTCTGGAAGTCAGGATAGCTTCACATAACAAAACATGTCTGACGGTTTCACAGCTCCTTCTAGGTCTCTCCAGTTGTCTGAGAACTCAGTTTGGAAGAAGAACTGGAGGTATTCTGGCTGCAACAACATGTGTTTCACTCCTAACAGTGGGTCAGAGTGCCCAAGGCCTGAGAAAGGAGTGCTAAAGACCCATCTTTCCATCCCAACCACTCCTGTTTCTTCACTGATTGTATTTGCTGCTACAAGACACTATAGACCATTGCTCATAATCAGATGCATTGTACACATGAACAACAGTTCCTTTGATCTTCGAAAGGGTTTTACTTCTTTGATTATGAGTTTATCAGTAGCACATAATCAGGTTGCAGACACACACAGTTTAGTCTTATCCCATTTTGATTACAGGTACACAGCCAGCAAGTGTACCTTATTCTGTATCCAAGTATTTATTGAGATAAACTGCCTTAGCTTTTCCAGGAGACAATCTTTTCCTGGCAGGTGTAATAGGATGAGCTTCTCAAGATATCAAGAGCCATCACAGCTAACAAACTAGCTGCACTGTGACTTTTCCCTCAAGATGAACTTTCAAAGACACCATATCCCATGTTGATCCCAAACATAGTGTACTAAACATACAGCACCTTTGCACATGGTTTGACTCTCCAGCAATGTCTAAGCAAAGAGGTTTCAGGTGAAAAAACCCCCACAGCACACTGGTAACATTTAGAATTAGGGATAGGAAAGAATGTTCACTTTTCACTCACACCAGCTTGTAAACAGAAAGTCAGGAACACTAACCTGGAAACTGCCTCACAGGCAGGTACAGTCCCAAAATAAAAATAAATGCAATAACAGCAAAGAGAGAGAAGTACTCCAGCAGTAATTAATTACTTCATTTCAGTATTTGGTAGCTGATTGAATTTCTGACCCATATGGAAACACTGACAGGGCAGCCCAGAACACCTGCTGCTGTTTAGGCAAAAAAAAAGCATTAAAACAAGGGTAAAAAACCCCAGTCATTTATTTTGTGTTTGCCAGCTTACAGCTAATTCTATGAAATCTGATTGATTTTAATAGCAATCTACTCAGCTCTTCATTTTAAAAAAAGATGAAATTCTGTTTGAAGTGAATGTGATGAAGTTGTGTCACCCAAATGTGAAGAGGGAAAGAGGGACTTGCCAAGGAAGCTCTTCTGGCTGTGCCCTACAGTCTGATCCCCTTCCTGCTCCCTGTTACATCACTGATTTCTCCAGCCTTCTGAGCTCTTTGCAACTCTTTCCTGTGGGCATCATCAAGCCAAATACAAGGATTCTGTCAGAAAATGGACTTCCCAAAAATATTCAGAATCAGAAAAAAACAGGTCAGATTTCTTTTTTTTTTTTAAAGAGTTAAACTCCTTTTCAAGAGAGGACTAAATTTTTCAGGAAAGCTTAACATGCTGTTTAACTTATCCAAATGTCTCAAAAAAACCTGGTCTCCATTACAGCATTGAACACCTGGAACTGGACATGCTTGCGTTTGGATGTCTGCTCCTAAAAGCAACAATAGCTTGTGCTGTTGTGGGTAATTCAGTTTTGGAAGCAGAAGCCTTGATTTATATGAACTCCATGCTAATGGAGAATTACTTCCAGTTTGTTACAGATTTCAGCACTGAAATTAGGCGGTTTTCTTGCCAAATTTGGGCCCAATGTGATTCCAATCGAATGAGTTTGAAGAGCTCCAGTCCTTTTTTATAATACTGCAAGCAGGGCTTGCAAACCAGCATTTACATGTTTGGGGTTACCCAGCGCTACAAATTGTTGTTTTATCAGATGCAGCTGACTGAAAAATGAAAAAAACACTCCCTCTTTCCTCCCACTCTAAAAGCATTTAAAATGCAGCATTTCCGGGAACCTGGCTGGGTGGAGGGAGTTGGCAGAGTGGTTTGTAATGTGTAAAATACGGAGGGACAGATGTTCAGCTGATTGCTTTAACAGATACAACGGCAACACGAGGATGACAGCTCTATTAGATTTCAGGAGGTGATGTGTCACTTGTGCAGTAGGCTACTCCACATCTTCATAAAAAACAGTTTTTATGGGGTGAGATGAGAAAGATCCAGATAAAAGCGACGTAAGAATGCTAGTCAGCCATAATCATGAACTCCATTAAAGATTTGCTGGAAATCACATTAAATAGGAGCTCAAAACTGCAGATGAGCTCTGTGGCATTCCCAGTTGGCAACAGAGCCTTTCTCCTTGCAGCCCACTGCTCCCTGGTGCTTCCTTCAACCTGGCACTTCCACCCAGGTGAAGCTGGTACTCCTTTCGGAGTTAGAGAACTGCCCATTGCCCAGAGCATCACTACATGATTGACATTTAGAGAAGATCCAGTCTTGAACTAGTAATTATCACAACAGTATGGTATCAACAGTGACAAACCCCTGAGATTAGCTCAGTTGGTTAGAGCATGGTGCTAATAACACCAAGGTTGTGGATTTGATCCTTGTATGGGCCCGTTCATAAGAGTTGGACTCTTGTGAGTCCTTTCCAACTCAGAATAGACTGTGAAAACCCCGGCTGAAAACCTGTATGATCCATGAGGCAGTCACTTCTAACAATGTCTATTTCTCCATACTACTAGCTTTAGCTACCCCAGTCATTGCTCTTTGCCTGTGACCTTCTTCCACTTCATCTTGTATTTCCTTTTTAAATGTCTTTTTCAGCTCTTGGATCCCAGGTGTTTCTCTTTCTTCAGCTGACACTCAGGCTGTGCATCAGGCAGCCATCATGACTTGGCAAAGGTTTACTGGGTCAGTGAAGGAAGACCCTCGGATCCAGATTTTTGCTATTAGAGTTGTCAGTCATGCGAGTCCTTAGAGACCGTGAGAGCATGAAAATTAAATCTACGGATTGAATTATCCTGCACTTTTGTTTTTCCTCCCTTAAGTGCACATGTGGTCTTGTCATCTTGTCATTTTTATCATTTTTAGTGACAGTCCTCAGCAAAATAGTGGACAAAACCATCAAATTTCTTACTCTTGCTGCAAGCTGAATACCAAATATGAACTCTCCAAAGTACAATGACTTATTCTGCTTTGTCTGTCACATTCTTATACGGAATATTTATGTAGCATTTGCAATCAAAGCAGTTTTGGGTGATTTTGTTTGTTTCTTAATCTGTAGATAAGATTTTACCCCTCTGCCCCCCAGGCAAAAAAGGAAGGTTACTGATTTCAAACTCCAGTGATACTACGCTGAGATTCCTAAAAAATTAGACCAGTAACTTGGAACACGCTTGGAGAATTTGCCACAGGCAATAAACTACAAACTGTTGTCCTGATATCAGTAAGTAGGGAAACCTGAAAACATCTACATCCTGCCTGGCAATCAGTCAGAGGAGAAAGTAGAATTACTATAGTGATTCTGACCTGTAGATCTCAGTCCTTGGCCAATCACACTCTGTGACTGGGAATCAAAACACAAGAGCCCCTGGAGATCCAGGGCACAGAGTATACAGTCAACAGCTATAGAAAAAGGGATACTGTTTCTTTTAAAGGTAAAATTAATTTTCTACCAAGCTTTCAGTCCAAGATGTCTAGCCAACTATGGTAAAACCCAAACCCATGAAAACTTTGGCTTCACATGCATATTTTTCATCAACTTCGTTTTTGCTAACACTAACATAGTACCCTATTAAAACCGGCACAGAAACCTGTGCAGTTTTTGCTTAGGAAAGAGAGAAGGCAGATGAGAACCAGCTGCACTCAAGAGCTGTGCAAACACCACAGTGTGAGGATCCAGAAGGTACACGAAGAAGGGCAATGCAGGAGTACAGAGTTTGTGTCCCTCTGCTGCAGCCACGCACAGCCTGAACAGAAACAGGAAAGTCGCAAATTCCAGCGACTAAACAACAGCCCAGAGTTTCAGGTGTTATGAGTAAGTTGCTGACATGATTTTTGGTTGTCAAGTTTAAGACTTCTTATAAGTCCTGAGCAGCTGGAGCCCTCCACCCGTTCTGGAAAATCTGCTTCAAGCTGGGCAATCTTAAATAGTGTAAATAATTCACAGACTCTAACTGGGTCTGTTGCAAGGCTACATTTCCTGGGAAATTCTAGTGACAAAGGACAAGATTTTGGAGGATGAAGTTAGAAAAATCAGTGGGCTGAGGACTGTTGTGTTGTTCCTGGGAACCCTGTCTTCTCTGGAAAGTCAAAGCATGCTCAGTTTGTCTGGTTTAAAAGAAAAAAAAAAAATCAGCGTGAAGTGGGTCCACAGCTCAGAGCAAGAGATTTGAGCACCCTGCATACAGTGTCCAAGAAACACCTCATTAAAAATGCATCAGGTTTCGTCTTATTTTCACTTGGCTGGCACTTTCACCTTCTCAAGAAGTAGGACAAACATCTTATGCTGATAAATCACTACATCAATTCAGACACAACAGCATTTGCTGTTGTGTCTCTCGTGCTAAGCAGTCAATCCAGCATCCTGTGTCAGGACAAGTATTCATGAAAAACTGAAAAGGAAATGTTAGAAGAAATTGGGCTTGGGAAACAAGATAAGCAGTTCCACAAAATGTTTGCTGTACAACCTCATCCAGTAGAAACCAACTTCTCCAATGCACAGCAGGCTTTAAGGCTCATCCCTGCACCCTTGACTGTGGATTTACCGAGCAAAATCTTGTATGTAGCTCCCCCAGATGCATCCCTGTAACCATCCTGTGACCTGAATCACCTCTCAGCCTCTCCCACCCTTTCCAACATTTGTTAAACTGTGGTTCCCATCCATTCTGAAAAAATGACAACTATAACCCATAATGAAATCTGGTGATAGATAAATCCTGGCAAGTAAGAGACATCCAGCTCTGCAGCCTGATTACATCTACTGGCTATTAAGGGCCTGGAATAAGCAGGCAGCTGGCAGAGGTCTTGGTTGAGTTTCCCAGTTTTGACCCTCCGTGAATAGAAATTTGTGTCCAAGTTTCTAAAGCTTGGAGTAGCACACGGCGTCAATGCTAATGAAGTAGGAAAGATTTCTGCATATCAACTAAGTTGTTAACCAGTTCTATTCTGTTTTCTGGCACATGTCCAACATTTATGTTTATTAATTTAAGTTGTGATTTTTATCCATGAGTTGTATAACTGTAAAGCTGCATCCTACTTGCAGTTTTTTACGCTGCCACACTGGTGCTGGTTTTCTGAAAAACCCAAGAGGATGAGTACAGGGAGGATAGGAAGTGTTGTGCATAGTGTCAAGGCCATTTCAGTGGTAAGTTTCTTTTCCAGGCTGGATTGCAGGAGAAAGGTAGTCTCAAGGGAAAGAAAATGAACATATGTACTCAGTAAATTCTTGATCCTTCATGAAAAAGCTTGGCCCAGATACAGCTATGGCTAATAGCCCAAAGTAAAGCTAGTGGGAAAAAATTTCTCATACACAAACTAAACAGTTTAAAAGTTGAACTCAAAGCCTTCTCCTGAATAAATGTCCAAACCACATGAATTATTTCGTGCGTGAAGTAGCTAGACAAAGAGCTAAGAAACAACAGCTGAAAATCCTGAGAACAACAAAACCCTCCGTATTGAAACGATAACATTATAAATGTACCTCACCACTCACACTGAGATCTACAGAGCATGGGGCACCAGCAATGAGGTATGTAAAGGGATATGTACCTACTCTTCCTGCATGCCCCTCATTCCACAAAAACCTTCTCCAACATGCAATAAATGACAGTGGAGAAGCTTGGTGGAGATGTTTTGGGAGATCATGGAAGTAGCCCCATACGCAACCATTCTCTCAAGGGCAAAATGGTTACTGAGCAAAAGAGCCTGCTGTGAACTTTGATAAAAAGTCCATCAAAGCTAGAAATGTAAAAATCAAAATATTTTCTTCCTTAAAAAAACAAAAAAAGAAAAACAAAAACCCCCCACCAAAACCCAGCAACATAAAACTCCAACAACACCTTGAAAAGACCTCCCAAGCCCCAAATCTCTGTCATTTGAAACCAGCCAGAGGAAGAGTTTACGTTCCTCCCCATAATGGATGTGAGTTCAGCCAGGAAACGTGGCCCACAGGGAAGGTTTGGAGGATGAAGCTCTCGCACTCCCAGCAAGAAACAGTGGCATCATTTCGAATGAAAATGTTTAGGTTTTTAACGAAATATTATTGTGTCGATAGGAGACAGAAGCTTGAGCAAAACAAAAGAATAACTTTTACTAGAATAGTCCAATTTACTTTTTTATTAAGGATAATATTTAAATTAGGCTTTTTACCAGACACAGGAGAACATCACTTCTGCATGTATTTTACTTGCAGTTTGACCTGTCTCCATGAGGAAGAAAACCAAAAGCCACCAAAAGATGAATCCATCCAAAGTTGTATCCTCACAAAGAAAAAAAAATGTCTTTCCCACAGTTTGAGATCTCAAGCAAAAATTTCCATAACACAAGAAGGGAGAACAGCTATACCCATTGAGAGCAACTGAGATTTGGCCCACAAACATTCAGAAATCAAAAACACACAGCAGAAGCAATTATGTCTCACAGCAGAAATAAATATTCAACTTACTGCAGGAATGTCCCAATGGGCAACTTTTCTAGAAATAAATTTCAACTAGAATTCATTTAGTTTTGCAACAGATGCTTTAAATTTGAGTCTGCTTGTTCTCAAAAGCAGAGAGACAACAGCTGACCATAAGCCGTATCTTCCTATCACCCTCATTTGCATATCAATTTATAAACTGCTGGATGAAGTTAAGAATCAATTTCATGTTTAGGATTTACTAACCATTTGGAAGAGTTCAGCCCTCTCTGACTTTATTTAGTTCTCCTCACCAAGGCACATTCATTAACTACCGCTAAAGAATCCCTGAACAGTTTTTAGGGATCGTAACACAGCTATTAAAAGCCTTTTGGATCCAAACAGTAGTTATCCAACGCCAATCTATCTTTCCAGCTCTTGACAGGCACCACATAGGCAGACATCAAAAAGAGCTGGGCATTTGATGAAAATTTTACTGAACGATCTGGGAGCAGCAGGATGGTTACAAACTTCAGTGCTTGCACAGGGTTTGGCTTGTGGGGCACAAGCTGGAAGTGCCTCTGATGCACCACCACAAGATTAATGTTCAGTATCTTTAATCATTCCCTACAGTATTTGAAATATGAATAAATCTAAAGCCTCTTAAATAAACATTGTTTATAATCTTGGACAGAAAACAATGTGGGAGTTACTGTGCAAGAAGAATACAATTTTAAAACTCCCTTCCTATTTCCCTGTTTCTTTGAAAGGGTCCAAATGAAAATAGCTCTGTTCTCTGCTCTCTGAGTTATCTGTCAAAGGGAAATGTTTCTGTGAATGCCACCAGCTGCTTTATATCGTAATTAGGGGATTGGTTTGTTATTGGTACTTACAGAAAAATATATTTTACTGATAACTACAGAATAAATATTTATGCCTATTAGCTACAACTAAATAGAAGTAGTTCAGAAATAGCTTTAATCAGTTGTTACTCTACCTGCTAGCAGTGTAACTACTTAAAGTATCATGAGTAGTAAACAGAAAAATAAATTATGAGAGCAAGGGAGTCTTCATAGTTGCTCTCTCTATGGAGACAAGGAGAGACTCTGGCCCAGCTCATATTTTGCTCTGTAATACTTTTTTTTAACCACCGATGTGTTGAAATGCAAATGCTGTCAGTGAAAACTGAATGGCTGCTGTCTGTAATACCTTGTGTGCCTTTTTTTCTACCCTACAAATGAGTTTGCTTCAGTTTTGCTGCTCTCCAAGTATAATTTGTTTGCAAATCTTTCCACTAGGAAATTCACGCAAACGTTTCTAAGCAAATCTTGGAGCATACTAATGAGAGGCAATATTTACATTTACAAAATATATTCTTGAAACCAAAGTCCAGATGCCACAACCACTTATCCAAGGTTAACTTTACATGCACTAGAGATTTCACAGACCTCAGGACCACTGTGGTGCTCAAGTAAAATGACTCACACACGACCCTTCAAAAAATAACAGCAGCATGAATTTACAGTCGTTTACATCTCAGAGAAGAACTTGCTTACACCCTTAGTTTTAAGCACCTATTTAGTAAAGTGTTTTTAAATTCCTAGGTGCTCAAGGGTACAATCTAATCCAGAGACCCCATGAGATTAGAAAAACGCGATGAGAAGTTATTCACTCATAATTGGAAAGTTGTTTAAAACTAGAGATACACAAAACTGCTGAGTGAAAACATGGCCTGTTGATCTTACACTATTTTTTACTAAAAAAGAGAAAGCAAAATTGAACCAAAATTTGGTGACATGTGTGGACTATTCAAAGCAGGAGTGAAAACATACACTTGGAGGATTGCTGAAATTAGAAATTGTGTGTGGAAAGAAATAAGAAATCTTCAAAGCAACTGTCAGAGCAGAGAGGTGATGGAGCTTGAGTAACTAATGAGCACAGATGTGATGTCCACAGCTGTAACCACAGGCCTGACTCAGAGAACAAAGAGAAGACCTGCTTGAAGCCCCATACCTTCAAAACCAAACAACTGTTCTTAGCCAAAACAATTACACTGCCGTCAGGAGCTTCCTTGTGTGGAGTCTGATGGTTGTGGTGACCTCATCTGGGACAAGGTTGAGTGGTACCTTGTCCCATCAGCATTTTAAGCTGATCCAGCTGTTTTGGCAGTGCTGCTGTACCCACACCACATCAGACAACTGCTGTGTGATAGAAACATCTGCATTCAGGTAGCACAGGCAGAAGCAGTGAATCTGCATGCTCAGCGAAGCCAGCTGCTGGGAACTCGTCCCAGGCAGAGCAGATAGATAATGGGCACATTGAAGGCTGTGCTGGCTCCCAGGGTTACCAGCTGCTGGGGTGGTGAACACAAATCCTCTGCATGGGTTTTCATTTCCTTCCAGATGTTACAACTACATGAAATCCTACCATTCTTTTTGCCCTCTCAATCTCTAATTCTACGTGTCACCAAAGAGCATAACACCAGTGACTGAAGAAGTGATTGCCTTGCATTGATGGAAAAAGCAACAAAGAAGCTCAAAAGAGAACAAAAAAAAAAAAAAGATGGGAGAAAAAAAAGTGCAACCTCCTGAACAATAATCACCACCCAAAGCTTTTTCCAAGTATATTCCCATCCCCACAAGTCAAAATCAGGGCTTTCAAATAATGCCTCAGGACAAGCCTTTGTTTTTCTTGGAAGGTTTCATTTAGAAACCTAGACTAATAGATTTGGGCCATAAAACAGTCCAAGTTTTTGGATTCTGAGAGGATTTCCAACGAACTTTCAGTGAGCAGATATCTACTACCTGTCATCATTTCCCTGCTCTGTGCAGCTATTGGAGAGGGTTACCCCTTTTATTCTCCCCAAGACCTGGTTGTGACAGGTATCAGAACATATACAACAAGGCTGTGCCAGAAATCTCCAGCCTGCTGTGTTCACGATCTCACCTTTTCCTTACAGATAAGGAGCCTGCTGTGCTCAAGGTTGTGGCACAGTCTCAAGATTAATTGCCTCTCCCCCAAGCTCCTCTCCAAGCCTTCTATTGCTGTGTTCCCTTCCCTGCACACTGAAAGGACAATGCTGAACACTAACAGTGACCCCCCCAGCCTGGCTCCTGAAGAACCAAACCTCCAACTCAAGGTTTTCAGGTTTGGTTCCACAGAGTACTTTGGGGATGCTGAACATGTTAATCAGGGAGAGCTATGCAGTCACATAATTCTGGTATTCTGCACTGCCAGTGAGCCATCTTTCCCAAGAAGAATCATTCATCTATCTACCCTATCCACAAGAAACGCATGTCCAATATTTCCTATTCTAATTTAAGTCAGTTTTCATTAAGCCCTTTGTTTCCACCATCTGAAGCAGCAAGCTTTGAACAGGGTATTATAAATGAAGATCATTTTACCTTCACCCCTCACAGAATAGACTCCAGACTTAATTTAAAAAAAAATAAATTGAGAGAATGAAGTCAGACAATGATGCTATTAAAGAGTTCCATATCATTGTAACTTGAAGTAATTTTCTAAATGGATCAAGACAGCATAACAGACAAGTGGCTGAATAATACTGCAGATGACTGTCTTAACGAGAAATATTTTTCCTATTTTCATCTGTGATGTATCCACAGACAATAATAATGATAGCATGGAAATAATTTCTTTAATTACTGTGTGATAGAGTATAATAGAATAAAATGGCTATTGTTGGCTGGGATTAGGATCAGATGGATGCCTCAGAAGGAAATCCCCGAGATGTGGCTGGACAAACACCAGGCACAAATACATGCAGAAATTCCACGAAGCACTTTATTAGTGGGGGCATTCACTGAATGGCAGCTGATAAGGTTTTCAATAACATGGACACTGCTAGTTGTATAATGCTCTGTAATCTAAACATAATTAAAAGTGTTAACAATTTTGTAGCCTTTATCTGCACGCATTTTTCCCACATGCTTTAGGTGACCGGGTCATAATCCAAAGACAAGCAACTCTCTTGTTTTACACTATTAGTTTAGTGAGTGGCAATTTTTTTCCTGCTCACAAAGGTCATTGTACCCCAGGCAACATCTCATGTCGGTATCTTCCACAAATCCAGGATGCACCAAAACAAACACAGATGGATTACATGTTGTCTATTAACTCAGCATTCCTCTTCCTTTCCTCAGATGCCAAAAAATAATTAAAGAGCACTTGTGTGCGAGTGGTGGTAATGCATTCATATAATTTGGCAATTATCTTGTCAGCTACCTTTATTAGATTCTCAGTACTGTAAATTGCTTTAAAGTATGTGCTATATGGCTCTGCTTTGCTTACAACATCAAATTCTGCAATTGCAAGCTCAGGGATAAGTTTTAATGGTAAACAAGTTTTGGTGAAGTTCAGGATGTATTTATATTAAACTTCCTTTTTTTTTTTTTTTCATTTAAACTCAAGGAACTAAATCTTTTCTAGGAGGTTAAATGGGAGTTTCATTTGCTCTGCTTTTTCAAGAGGAACTCAGTTCCCTTCCAGTCACACATGCAAATAAACCAATTTTGAAAGATTCAGTGTGTCCCAAAAGCTCTCTTTTAGGCATCATTAGGCACACTAGCGAATTTTAAAATCTAGCCACAAGAATATCACCCCAAGCCTGGGGAATGGGAAAGGAGGTACATATGTCTGACTCTGTGGGAGCCCAACTTAAGAGAAGTCTTCACCCCAAAGCAGAAGGTAGTGATAGCAGACCTGGGCCATTGGCAGGAGGGGTATGGGGCACAAAGTTTAGAATCTCCCCTGGTAAAGTGACAAGATTGAAAACTCAAAAGGAGTAAAAAGAGTGAGATTTTGTGAAGAACAAAATTACTTCATAGATCAGAACTAACTCATGGACAACAACATAATCATGATCTTAATGTCCCCCAAAACACCTTTTCTTTTTTTCCATCCTCTGATTTGCAGTAACTGCTTACAAATTGCTTGTCTGGCTCCATTTCTCTCATGCTGGCTATGTATTTTGAGGAAGGATTTATTTGTCTCCAGTTTCCGATACTTATTGGCACACCAAGACAGACCGTAACAACAGCAAAGCCCAACTCGTGCTGTCATGCCAAGAGGCACATGGTGCATGTAAGGCATTAAAGCCTATTTCTCTGCTGCTTGGAGCACTGATGGATACTTGGAGTATCGTTAATAGCTCACTTTAATTTGCAACAGTTTCCCATGAGCCGGGATAATTGAATGCACAATAAAACAATCTGAATTATCTGAATAGTATGTTCACACTGCAATGTGCACCTAGAAATGCAGGTGCTTTGTAAGGTGTATACTCTCCTGCTCTCTTCCTAACATCTAGAAACATACAAAATTTTTCTGCTCTATAGAGGGTTTTAGGTTTATTTTTTTGTAATTATAGGTAAGACTGAACATATTATCTCTCCCCATGGAAAGTTTCCTTCCTGAATTACATACAACCGCATTGACTGGATGTAAGAAAAATACAGAGGTGTGAAGGTTAAGAGAAGATTCTTCCTGGCTTTGTGTGCATCACCCAATTCCAAATATATTGCCGAGTGCCTTTTACATCAAAACACAAAGCGTGAATATGGTCATATTATGCTTCATTTTACAATGAGGCACAATTACAGCACTCAATTTGCAAGGCTTGATTTCACAATGCCAGCAAAATCATGCACAGCAGAGACTCACATCTTCCTCACTCAGCTGTGTCTCCATCAGCTTCCTGCCTGCATGAAGCTACAGACACAGGGACCACTTCAGAGATGGACTGAGGCAACTTGGCCCTTCAAATAACGCACCTGAGCACACAACCTTGAGTTTTGGTGCTTGGGTACCCAACATCAGACACAACAACAAGTGGCCAGACTGGATGGAGCACAGAGGAAAATCATAAGGATCAACCAAGTGTAGAGGGAAAATGTTGTATGATCCCTATCTGGAGATGAAAGTCCCTGAAGTTGGGCATATCTGATGGTGGCTCTTTGAGAAATACACCAGCTATGAGCGTAATGGGGCTGAATCAGATGTCAGACCTCCGCAAAATTCAGCTAGTGGTTTTAAATATCATCCCTTCTCTAAACACCATGGCCATCAGAGAAACTTCAGAAAATTCATGGCAGACAGACAGTGAAGTTACATAAGCATACAGACAACCTATTTTCAAAGTTTATAACTAAATTAAGTTCAAAGTCAGCAAGAGTTTATTTCAGATATGAAGAAACAACATCTTTTGAATATTTAATGGATTTTGTAACAATACCACAGAGTTTCTCAATTTACAGATGATGTAATCTAACATTTTTTTAGATGGGTCATATTATTATCTTTATGTGAATTTTATTAGTGGCTTCTATGTATTGTCTATATCTGGAAGACCTAAATAGAAAAACAAACCAACAAAAGTGTTACCAAACGGGATAAAGGGTTTCCTTTCTCCCTCTTCCCTCTCCCTTTGCCACATGTTTTTCTTTCTTCCCTGTCCACTTTTCCATTGGGAATGAAAAACATTTTTGCAGAGGCAGTATCCCAGTTGGAATATTAGCTTGAAATTTATGAACTTTTGCTTTGAATTCCTACCCTATTCCAGGATGAGTGACATGAAAGTGACTTACAGGTAGGGTGCCCAGGAGTCTAAAGTCTGCTTCCATAAATGCCTTAGGAACATAAACAGTAAAGAGATTGTTATTATCTAAAAATGCCAACATACAGCTGGTGTTTCAGGTGTCCCTGATACTTTAGAAGAATCTCACTAGGACCATACCAAATTTAGATAGATAAACACCTGTTTTGATAGCTAAAAGTACCAAAGTATATGACTACCTTGCCATCACAGCAGGATCCAACAGTCTAGCCTAGTTATTTACTCTGTATTTAAACAATACCATGTTATTTATAGGGTCTGGATCCCAGTGTCTCCTCTTCCAGATGAGCATTCTAACCAACACATTTCAGGCTTCCTTTCCTCCTTTTTTAATTATTCAGTGAAATTCAGAACAATTTTAGCCATTGAGGCCTCTGCCATGCTTGATTCATAGCCAAGTGGTTTGGGAACATGAGACTGGAACACGATCCTGGTGTGGGCAGAGGAGAAAACTGCTCTGTGGGAATGCAGAGCCAGAGGGAGGACCTCCCCAGTCCTGGAGCCGGTGGGTTTAACAGGACGTGGCTAATGGTTGCCTTCACTGCCAATTTCACAAAGAGCAATAAATTATTTTTCCTGCAGTATTTTGACCAGCCAAAAATACAGGTAGCATTGTTATTGCATTAAGTGTTGTTAATTCCAAAGCCACTGCTTCCTCTGTGTGTAAGGGGAGGAAATAATGTGAACAAAACAGTTCAGCTTTTTCCTTGGCATTACTCTTTTCTGTAAGCCACCATCATTTATCATCACAAAGTCAACCCCTTTTATGATACTCTAACAATTGCAGATATTTCACAACTAGAACTGATCTCTGCCAGCTTGCTTCCAGACCTCAAGTTCAAACTTGAGTGATATTGTGTCTAATCCTTGAAATGTCATTAGTAGTTATGAGTCTATTAATACACCACTTAAGCCACTGTATTTTGGCTATAACCCTGTGAATCCTCTCACAATGTCACTGTCACTTAGACTGGTTAAACAAACTGACTGAAATATCCTCCCCCAAGATAAATTGTACCCCAGCATGACTGTCCTCTGCTCCAGTGAGGTAGTTCAGGTGGTAAACTTTGCCTTAGCAATACTACAGTTTGGGAATGGTATTAAGGGGCAAGAAACAACTATTGTAGGCCCTCTGCTAGGGGTCAGCTCACACATGCTTCCTTGGACCTGTCTGGCAGCCTCAGAGAGGCAAATCCATAATCACAGCAGTATGCAATCCGAATGGTAAGTTCAGACCAGATACAATTGCACCATCAGGAAGCAAATAATCATCACTCATTTGCAAAAAGCTGCATTAGGAGGGGACAGTCCTATACCTCCCCAATGATTTATAAGTTACAGTTGTAATTACCTCTTTGAAAAAACACAGATAATGGCCTCCCACCAAACTCACATACAACGCCCAGACAACTACCCTCTTCTTGGAAAAAAAACAACATGTAATTGATGATTTCATTCTAGCAACAAAGGTCTTGCACAGAGGGAGAACGATTCACTAAGTAATTTCCAAGTGGTGAGTAGCTCTGGAGGCAACAGCCCTGCCTTTGAAGGCAAGGGGGAAGACCTAGGATCCTGGCCAGTAGGCAAAAGTGTCTGCCTTGGTGCCAAAGACATCTCAAGGCAAACATGACCAGCAGCTCTTTGTCCAGATAGATGAAGTCTTTGAAGATGAAGGCATTAGCTGAGCTCTGACCTGGAGTTGTACCACTTTCCAACTGTTATTTCTGTTTGTACATGAAGAATAGATGAACAGTAGCCAGGAGACTGAAGAAGAGGAGGGAGCAGAACCAATTAAAATGTACTTGGGAAAATGTCCAAGAGAACAAAACAAGCTCATGAAGTAGGGGGGGCAGAGGTGAAGTTTAGGTGAGTTCCATGGTGAGGTGAGGTC
The DNA here is from genome assembly GCA_035041135.1 of Platyrinchus mystaceus. Classification (NCBI taxonomy): domain Eukaryota; kingdom Metazoa; phylum Chordata; class Aves; order Passeriformes; family Tyrannidae; genus Platyrinchus; species Platyrinchus mystaceus. Next base: position 6,649,676 of record JAWWLV010000024.1, on the reverse strand, counting down.
AGGATGAGCTACACGGTGCAAAACTCAGGCAGAGGAAGCAAAGATGACTGCACACCACCTTCGTGCTACACAGCTTCCCAGGGCAGCAGGTGCAGAGGATCTGTATGGTATGAGCTGATCCTGCCACATACGTGGCATCCCTCTAAGATTCCCTTTTCCTTTGAAGGGGAGGAGGGGACTGGAGCAGAGCCCAGCCCAGCATGTTCTGGCCGTTGTGCTCCAGGTAGCAGCTCCACCTCTCCACAGAGCCAGAGGGCGTCTTGCCCTAGGGACAGCAACTGCCTTGTCAGAACCATTTTACTAACCAACTTATTCAAGATACTCCAGTGGAAAGTGCTTTGTAGTATAATTCCCAACAGAAACAGTGAAATACCAACAGTTTTCAAACCTTGGACTCAATGGCTGAGAGCACGTTGCAGGATATTCCTTGGTCATGTTGTACTTTTTCATTGGATTTGTGTTATTCACTCACACTTAAGAGAATAGCAAGGAAGGAAATCACACCTAGGGTCTCTGCTTTAAAACAGACATTTACTATCACTACTTCCCACATCCCTGTCTGACTTGGGACCCAACAGGCTTCCCAAAGCCACCCACACTGCGTGTTCCATTAGTGTAACAAGAGCTTTTTTTTCAGGCAAAGAAACAATGTGTGAGCTGGAACCAGTTGAACAAAAAGTGGGGAAAGAAAAGGCTCAGCTACAAGTCACTTCATATCCTCATCCTGAGGGCTCACTAGACTTCTGCATGTTTAAAGTCAGACCCACCTTCATTAAATAAAGATAAGAAAGGATATCTCTCCTGCCTGAGGGACCAGCTTCCCTCTTCTACCCGCACCACCTCCCAGATCAGCCACTTAACAGCCAAAATTCCACATAGTCCTATATGCTACAAGAGCCACCTGCATTTTGAAATCTACAGGAATGTCCCCAGAATTCATGTATTCTCAATCCATTAAAAAGGGTCTGCCATAAGGACACGAAAAAAGAAGATATATTTCCAAAATACACTGAAAAAAAGAACCCCCCTCACAAATGCCAGACTGGGACTGTCAGTCCTGAGCTTACACCAAAAGCCATAATGGAATATTTCTTCCCAGGACATTTTTTCCAAGTCCAGAACCTCTCCCCGCAGTCTCTGCAGCAGAACTTTCCCGATTCCAGCTGTTCCAGCTGCTGCAGTGTGGTTTCTCTTGGCAGGCTGAGCCATGCCCTGAGCAGAGGCTGCATTTTCAGTGAGCTTCACTGGAACCTGTGTTCCAACACCTCTTGCACAAGTGATGTGAAGAGACTCCTTACCCTCACTTTTGCGAACCACAAATCAGGGAGGAATACAACATCCCTTGATTTTAATAAAAACAAAAGTTCAGGAAAAACCCAGGATGATGTCGGGAATGGCTCAAAGCAGCAAAGCTCCTTACTAATCCAGTTCTATTTGTTAATGTTTTCCCAAAAACAATAAGATTTTCCCACACAGTAAGACTTTTTTTAAAAAAATGAAAACTACTTCACTCATGTCATTCAAGCTGATTCAGAGTCTGCTCCCACTGTCAGTGACTTCGGCTAGTGAAGGGCTGGGGTGGACATTAATAGAAACTTCTATTCATAACTTGCCTGAAGTAATTTTTTACAGACATCACCAAATCTGCTCATCCTGCTCACGAGCAGATTCACAGGTGACTGTTTGGGAGTAGTCCCAAAAAGAACCTCAACCCTGACAGCTTGCTTTGATGGAGCTTTGTAGGGTACAGGAGGTAGATTCTTCCAAGGCTCCGAATCAGAGGCCTCCTCTCTGGTCACTGACTGTTCTCTGAGCAGCAGACCCCATGTCAGCTGTGCCATCTCTGGTCCTTGAACCTCAGATATAACCCATATGCAAGAAAATACTTTTGTCTTCAACAGGACAAAAATGACCAGTAAAAGCAGGGTGACTGCTTTAGCTCTGGGGTCCTGCCTGCCTTTCTGTCCCAAGTAGCCTGGGGAACTAGCCTGAAGTAAGATATAAGACTTAATAGTCCTTCACAGATATTTTGTCTTGCCTGTGTGTGTGTGTGCAAAGTCAAAGTTTGGAAGCCCACTGCAAGGTACTGTAAATATTACTCAGGGGTGCTATTGAATAAAGTCATATAAAAATGCACAGGGCTTACAGCTCACAGCTGGACTGCTGTGCATTTCTCCTAACCCTTGCAAATAAGAAACAAACTCTCTGCACAATCAGAGAAAGAAAAAAAATAATAAAAGAAAAGATTTATACTGGCACCCAGAGGCTTGTGGACATAGTTCAAGAATATGAAGAATTATGTGCAATATTCACACAGGCGTAAGGGCCTGCAACTTAATCATAAGAAACATCCATGCAATTCCACAACTGCAATGTATACAGGGTGAGCAGGTTAAAGGGGACCTTCTGGGGCAGGGAAAAGGAAGAGGCCACCAGGACTGAGGCTGAAGGGTGGGTGGGGATTGGCTTGAGGAAACTTCTAAAATTAATGCAACTGATGAGAAAGGAATCTTAAGCACTTTCCTTTGTCTGCTTGTCCATCTTGCCTCCCCTCAGCTACTTAGGGACACTTGGCAAAAATCACTCCAAGTTCTCAGCTGATGAGTTAAGACTGCACCAGACCTCTGGGCAGACATCTTTATCCAGAATGGAAGCTGTTTTACTGTAACTACAAGGCAGTGCAGCCCTTTTAAATTCACACTTTAACTACCCTGGATTATGTTGCCTAGATGTCCTCATGAAGGCAAACCATTAAACTTCTAGACAGATCCACCAGACACGAGTGTTTTCACAGTCCCAGCACTCTCACAGGGCTTTGTGGCACAGGAGAGGCTTTTTTTTTTTTTTTCCCCTTTTTTTCACTTTACAGAATATTCTGAGTTGGACTCACAAGGATGGTCGAGTCCAACTCCTCCAAAGAGGTCACAGGCAAAAAAGAGGGGTATCTCATTTCCAGCATCCAAAGAGGCAATTCTTTTATCCACTATTCTCTGGATTGCCGGGAAGTCACAGAAAGCCCCTGAACTCGTCCCTCCTCAGTGACCCGCTTGCCAGAAAGGCTGCTCTCCCTGTCTGGGAACCACTGAATTAAGTAATCGGGTCCCGAGGCAGCAGCCAGCCCGCCTTGAGCAAGGGATAAATAAGACAAAATCAGCTCAAAGCAAGAATCCACGACCACATGACGTTTCCAGACTGACTGCTAATGTATGTGTCTCTGGAAAGGTGCAAATGAGGGAATGGCCCATTCCTTGCTACAGTTTAAGTGCTCCTGCCTTTGAAGACAAGTAGTAGCTGGAGACAATGCACCACATTATCTATCGCTGATTTAAGATCGATGTTACAAAAGACTTTTGGAAATTATCTTCTTTCAAACAATAAAAATATGTTTTTGATATAAAACAAGCCTTCCAAACCAAAATTTTACCCTGGATAGAGCTAATTCAAGTGCTTTCCAACCATGAATTCACAGTGGGAGAGAGAGAGAACTGTTGAGTGTAAAACAGCAAGCACAGTTTAGCTGGGACCTCTTTAGATAGCTAAGAAGTGAGTCATAGAGACAACACCACTAAGCTGGTCATTCATCAAAACCAATCTGGCCACAGACACCACAAGTCCTGTTATCTTGCTGCCAGACACTACATTTTCCCATATCAGTCTGCCTTGCAGCCTGGTCTCCTGATGGTCTCACAGTCTTCATCATTTTGGTCTTCTATGAATTTATTTCTTTCTTACAAGCATTTTCACTTGATCCACCAGGTAACAGAGAGAGAATCCACGAGAATCAGACCAAATCCACGTTTCTTAAAATTCCCTTGCTGGCTCTTGGAAAAAAAATCCAAAATATTTTTTCGCCAGTACCTTCAGAGGCTAAAGAAAGAAATAATCTGCTTAAAACAATGACAGATTTATTTTACTGACTTTCCTCCTTATCCATTGAAAAGAAGTTCTCTCAGAAAGATCTAACGCATTTTAAGCAGGTCTCTGCTGCAAGAGACAGAGCAACAAATATTTCAGGAAACAAACAAAGAAACAACTCCCTAAAATCAAAACAGTAAAAATTTGCCCCAGATGAGCACACAGGGCCTGTATTAGCCATGACCCCCAGTGCATGATTAGTGAGCTGTTAGGTATTACAGCAACAACTGCAATAGCATGTGCAGAGCAAACAAGAAGAAAAGTTTTTCTTAACACAAACCTAAATTATATGAGTGGTTCTAGAAAGAGAGCTCTCACCACCATCTGAGATGGCTCCACATGCACATCTCTGAAGCACCCATTGGTGCAACAAGTTTTTCTTTGCAATAGGCCTTTTGTAAACAACAATGGGCTTTCAAGCCTCTCACTTGGGAGGACTTGCACCCAGAGCAGCTTTCAAACATTGCTTTTGCTGACTGAAAGAGAAATAAAATAACTCCTAAAACATTTGCACCAGCGTTCCTGATTGTTTTTTCTTGAGTTCACGAGTAACCGCTACACAAACACGCCATCTTCAGCTGGAGAAAGTGGATGTGGCTCCAGTGACCTGCCCTGTGCTTAAACCATCTTACACCCACTGATGCCTGGATCCAACGTATTTTCCATTATGTTACAGCAACTGATACAACTTCCATTCCCCTTTATAGTGTCTGTGCATATCTGATTAATTCTTCCTTCTCACAGGAAGTCCAGCAGCCACAGACTACCGTTTTATTAGGTAGAGTATAGCCAGATGATTTCAATAAAGCACTTAAAAAAAAAAAAAGGCTAGTTTCCTGGTATTACAATAAAGAAACTACTTGAAGGGAATAATTTCAGATGATAAATCTGCTGCCATTCACCAACACTTGCATAGCTGATTAAAACAGTGCATTGTCCCAAGCATGTCCCCTCCGACTCCCCACTGGGAACACTCCCAGCAGTACAGATATGAAACGTGTTCCCCCACACAGAGATACTAATATTGATGATAAATTGGTAACATTTATCAGCTCTTGTGCTGCATTTCTTGACAGATTGCACACATCTTTTTACATGCATTTTTATAATATTTAGGTCCAAGTATGTTGGGCACTCTCCTACAAACTTGAACTTTTTATTTGAAGTCTGGAGAAATTAGAACAATCCACTGTCAGCATCAAACCCATCAAAAGCCAAGGGAGTGTACTGAGGACAGTGGCAGCAGCATTATGGATGCACTCAACAGAATCCTACTACATCCATCATATAGAACAACCTGTCTTTGCATGGGTGTAACAGTAGGTTTTCCTTATCCAGCACGCTGGCACCTCATTCCAGCAGTACACAGGGAAGCATACAGGCTTCCCTGTGTGGAGAGAAGAGCACGAGAAAAATAAAAATCACCTGTGAGCATTATTATTGCATTTGAAATGAGCTTGTTCCAGCCAGACTTTTCCACTAGTGTTTGCTGCATCAGTGAGTGCAGTAAGAATTTTAAGCCTGTAAGCTCAAGCATTGCCCCCAGAAGTCACTCAGAGGGCGGATCACTGCTGCTAACATGGTACAAGGTACTGCTCCCAGAGCTGCTTGGGATTCAAAAGGGAAATTAAATGAACAACACGAAGGTGGAACACATATTTTCATGTGATGGCTGTGCAAACACATGCAGTCATTTTGCAGCCAAGCTCTGCTGGTCAACAATGGAATGATGTTGGGTATTGTTGGTTTGCTGTCTCTTTTTGGTGCATCTTACTGAATATGTGCATTCACAGTTTCTCTTGTTTCTCATGCAACACTGCCCTTTAAATCCAGTTTCCTGCTTTCATCCCTTTTTAATGCAGCTGATTCCATAATACTGCACATTCAAATCTCAGACCTGAAATATGAATGTAACTGATGAGAACTGGTTGATTTAAACTCCCTGTTAAGACTGAGCGTATGTGTAGTCAGAAGTCTGTGATTAAGTCCAAATATCCTTTAAAATAGTTTTTGTGAAAGTTTATTTGTGTGACAAGAGGAAGACATCCTCCCTGCTCTCTGATACTCCAAGAACAGAAGCATAATAAACTGGAAAATAGGAGCATCAGTCTAGCTAATAAAATATTGGTTTAATCCATGGGCAAACAACTGACATATGTTAACTCTTTGATTATCCAAAAATCATAACTCTTGAAAGAGCACCCAGATATCACAGGTTATTACATGCAGGCAGACTGCAATAAATGCATGCCTCTTTGGGCAGGTGCCTCCACATTGACCCGGAATCTTATTTTAGCATCAATAATCACAACTGAAAATCAGAGTCCTGAGTACGGCACCAATTTTCCATCGAACCTTGGAAAGCACTGCTTTAATTAACAATGGATTTAGATTGTTGTGTTTGTGTAAGTTGCTGCTCCAGGCCATCCCTGTAGCGTTGGATGTTTGTGGTCTACTCAACTTCCTGCCATTCCGTCACTTCTCGCTTGGTGCCTGCCATGAGACGTGTCGGCTACAACATCTGTGCATGTAACATCAAAGATTCACTTTAGTTTACATTCTGGTGAGATGATGTAAAAGCAAGTTGTTTGGGTCTTCTTTAAATTTATTTTTCCTCCTCTTATTTTTGGTCTTCAGAAAAAGACATGCCACTGATAGGCCTCAGTTCAGTGCTGGATTAGCATAGTAAAGCGTGATGGTTGTCTACGAAGGTTGTTGCACGTTCTCTCAATGGGAGGAAGGAAAGAATATTAAAAAAAAGAAACTTTCCCATCCTCAAGCATAGAGGGTCTTTCCAGAAGGAGTTTAATCTATTCAAACGCAGAAGTTAGAATTAGCCTAGCAATAACACTTTTCTTTTTCTTCCGTTCACTTTCATAACACTTTCAGATGACATGAGTTTACTTGGGGGAAAAAAATATTCGCTTCAAAAAACGTCTGCACTGAGGAAGAGGAACCTCACTGAAACACCTACAAGGTAAAACAATCACTTATGAACTGTTTTAGAGAAAGAAATTTGGTCTGCCATATAGGACACTAATATCCTAATTAAACTGCTGTATCCATTGTCATACAGGTTGCCCAGAAAGCTGTGGATGCCCCATCCCTGGAAATGTCCAAAGCCAGGGTGTACAGGGCTTTGAGTGACCAGGTCCAGTGGAAGGTGTCCCTGTCCACTGCAAACGAGTTGGATCTAGATGATCTTTAGAGTCCCTTCCAACCCAAAACATTTACCACTGTTCTGTCCTTAAAATAAATATGTTGATGAGTCTGGATGCAACTCCCACTGCTTTAATGCCACACTGATAAAATGAGGACAGGAGCCTTTCTCTACCTTCTGTATTAGGGGAATAACTATATTGAAAGCACAGATGCTCAGATATCACAGTGACAGGAGACATGATGGCACCAGACAGCTCTGCATGGTACAGTACCTGTCCTGTGTTCTTGCAAGCCTTAAAAGAAGCTCATATTAAAGCTACCTGTTTTCAGTTTCTCTCCAGAACTTATTACCAGTACGAGGCTCTTTGGAATATTAATTGTCAATAGAGGGGCAAGAAGAAAAATGAACAGAATTGAGCCACTTATGGCTTTAAACATACAACCTACACACAGTGGTTCAGAGGAGCAGTAAAACTCCTGCTGCTGGTGGTCCCAGGCATCCCACAGAACAAGCAGTGTGAATTCTGCCAGCAGCAACTAACAGGTACAGATGCTCCCAAATACACCATTAACTTCTACCCTCTGGAAAACGTGCTTGGATTAAGAGGGTTCTGCATTTCTCCCTTCATCCATAGCCACATACACACAGCAAAAATGTTGGTGTCAGGTCAGGGGGCACGAGGGCAACTTCTGGCTATTTTCATCTTACCAGGTACTGTAAATAAGAATTGCAATTGCTCAGCTGTGCAAGGCCCACATCCATTTGGGCAAAGCCCTAGTGGCTTTTTCAGTGTGTTTGTGTGGTTTTATTTATTTATTTTTAAAAAATGAAACAATCCCCCTAATGCCTAATTTTCCACTTTGAGGAAAATTTACATTTTTCAATGTAAATTGTGTATTTCTTCCTCATGTGTGTATATATACACACACACACATACTGCATTCTTTTATTTCTATGGCCAATTATAACCATTTTGTCTCTGAAACTCTCTTTTGAAACTTATAGCAGGAAAAAGCCACTGATTCAACAGAGAATATTGACTTTTTTCCTGCTGGCCTGGATATCTGCCCGAACAAAGAGCTGGTTAAAGACAAAATACAAAGAACCCTTTTGTATGGGGCTAAGTTCACCTGGGAGAAGTATTAATGAAGTCCCATGGGGGTGGGGACTCAAACTTCCCCGCTTTCAGCGATAAAAGAAGACAGGCTAAGAACACCAAGTACCCTGTCTTCCTCACCCCTTTCTCTTTAAACCACAAGAAGGAGTGCCAACGTAATTGAGAATTAGGGATCTTTCTGCCATTAATCCATAGGGTCTGTGAAGAAAGCAGGTAGATTTTCAGATGGCACGCCAGCTGCTGCATGGCAGCTGAGAATCTAAACCAAAGATTTAAGGAGGTCAATACATGAGGACTGTTAACTCTGACTAAAAGATCTTCAAAGGAATCAATAATTACATGTGACAGCAATACAAATGTCTGAACTTGAAATATGATTGTTTAGCGTGTATTAAGCCATTTGATCAATTTTCTTTCTACTGCAGAAGACGAGGAACAAGACCATTCCTCTGCCAGGAGATTAATGTCCATTCTAGTCAAATACTGTCCCTGGCATTACTGTGTAAATTATTACACTCTTAATCAATAATTATTCACTAGCTGTGCTGGGGAACATTCTTCTCTCACCTCATATATTTGATCATTTGTGTATAGCCTAAAGTTGGAATATTCAAATATCTCCATTTGGTTTTGTTCATTTTTAACTTCTCTTTGACTCCTGCTGGGCCTGTTGCCTTAACTGTTACACCACAGCAAGCTCCTGACTTGGAGCAGAATCTATATTTAATTTCAGCACTTCTCACACATAGAAAAATAAGATAATAGACTGCTCCTTGTTTGCACAGTCTCAGGAAAGCTTAAAAGGATGGAAGTCCATGAGCAAGGGGCAGCTGACATGATCTAGGTGGCACCTCCAGGGCCAGCCTTCTGCCTGAGCAGAGCAGGCAGCTGCACAAGAAGAATAGACTAAGGAAGAGCGACCTCCCAAAGGATGGGACACACCTGTCCACCTTGCTGATGCCACAGCCTCAGTGAGCCAGGGGTTTGGCTGCTTGTCTATCCATAGGAGGAAGCAACTACTTCTAGAGAGAAGGAAAGGACTAACCCCCACCTCCCCCCCAGCAACTGCAGAAGAGAAGAGGCCAAGGAGGCAGGGGAATAATTTCTTTCTTAGGACCAAGGAACTATGCAATGCCTGAACTACCTTTACACATTTGTGGGACAACTGTGCTGCCCATTGCAGCACAAACTCAGCCTTTCTTACCCGTTCCCTTTTGTGTCCTGTCTTTTGCAGCACAAGTTCTGCTGCTTCTTTAGTGGGACCTTCAAAATATCCCCCTGCAGTGTTTTTCCCGTGCAAAGCACAAAAACATCCAACACAGGGTATGGGGATTCAATTGCTTTTGCAACAGTCACAATTTTAATGAGAAGGGCATATTTCCAGATCATCTAGTTTATTTTGCAGACCACCTCTTCCAGCTGTCCCACAAAGCTCCTTCTCCACCTCCAATGCACATTCAACTTCCAGTAACACACTGCATCAGCACAGCTTGCTCAGGAGGGCTGTGAAAAAGCCCTGGGTTTGTGAATCACAGCTACTATTAAAGTTATGCACGTAGACATCTCTGCTGAGCACAGGCTACTGACAAAACTGCACACCTCTCTCTTGTGAAGGCTAAAAAATCACAACTGAATATTATTAAGAGAACATATTTTGAATTAATAGCTCAAAGCTAGGAACAATTAAGACAGGCTGCCAAAGCAGAAAGATTTATGACCTTCAGGAAACCACTATTTTGAAGGAATCATTCTTCGGACTTGCATTAAAAAATAAAGTAAAATGGTTTTGATGAGCCAATTTCCTTTTCCCCTTTCACACTTCCCCAACATACACATACTGCCTAGGTTTTCTATTACTTTATTTCCAAGAAAAAATTAGAAATGCTGAGAGCATACAAGCACTTGACATCGATACACTGTCATTTCAAATAATACTCATCATTCAAAAGAAATACTACAACAACCCTGTAATGTACTTTCAAGGAGGGGTCAATAGAACAAATGCAATAAAGGCATTTTAGGTTGGACTTTAAAAAGTAAAAGTCTCATCACTGGTCAAATGCTTTTCTCTGGGTAGCTCAGTTCTTGCTGATCATAGAACTAAATCAAAATGAATCTGGTTAGTGTTCTTAGATAAATTATTCTGTCATCTGAAAAACAAGTCTCTGTAGGCATAATTGAAGGTTACTACTTTATGAAACTTGATAGAGGGTGTAATGACTCCATTCTAGCTGCATTTAACAGGCAGTCTGTTATGGTAAGTCAATATAACATTAAACAGGATATATTATACTGCCTTTGTTATGAAAAGCCAATAGCAAAAAAAACAGAAACACAGTTTTTCAAGAAGTACAACCCAAAATTTTCTGCAAAGTCTCCTTAGAAGAGCAAAACAGGGCTGAGTATTCTAACTCCACCAACACTTTAGGTTAAAAGACACACACAGATTCATTACCTGGGAATCTTCTGTCTTCGTGCAAGAAAGGTCACGAGGTAGCCTAGGTGCTGAACTTTCTCCTGGGAACAGAGAAGTACCTCTTTGACCCCAGGCTCACATGCCACAGGTCACCCTCCAACCAAAAGGAGCCACCACGTGCATCAGATGGTTTCCTTAACCTCTCCTCTCAGAGGAAACAGCTGGACTCCTGTTGATCACAAAGTGAAAGCACCTTTAGCTTCCTTTCAGTCTGAAAAGTTCCCACTTGCTTGTTAGAGTTGGTTTGCAAAGGGCACTGAGTGGCTACAGGTGGGCAGCATTGCCTGCTGGCCAGGCTGCCCCCTCCCCATCTCACCTGCAAGCACGACCTAAGGAGACAACACTTCTTTTTTATGAGCAGGGGCAGTGCCAGTTTGACTTGTAGATTTATTGGGTCAGCCTATATATACATACGAAAAAATACATAAAAAGGTCTAAATCTGGAGTGACTGTAAACAACTGCTTCAGCCAGTGCAAGGTACAAAAGCACAGCAGTGAACTCAAACACAACTTGGAGTCACTTTGGCTGAAATGTATAAGTGAATAATAATCCCCTTACCCCTCAGACATAAAGCTACTTTATGATTCTGACAAATCACACCTGTGTACATATGCATACAAAGGCAAAACATGTAAACTCACCCCTCTGTGGCCAGACTGAAGACATGTAGGTAAGAAGCTTTGCACATCCCAAGCTAAATAGGAATCTTGCTTATAGTATGTAACAAGATTTGTCTCATGACCACTTTATTAAAACTTCAGTGCACAACTGTTAAAATGATAAAGTATCATCACAAGCTTAGCTTTTTTGGTTTAACCTGAAGACTGATGGATATGCTCCCAACACTTGCTGAAAGATTTTATTTTATTAGGTCACATTGCAGAAGTGTCTTCCCGAAGAACGAAATAAATTCATCTCCCTGGTGACAGCATGCTTGACTGACACAATGCACTCACCAACATCTTGTAGACAGCTGTGAACATTTGCGGTGGTGCCAATTAATCTACGATAGCATCAATGGAGACAGAGAAACAAAGAAGCCAACACAAAAAGCTCTATTGAATAACATAATAAATGAGTGATGCAGGTGTTCTGTGACTGAGTTTAATTTTTTCAGCCTTGCAGAAAGGTAACACTTCAGTCAGCCTTGGTCTAGGTGTATCCCAGTCATTGCCTCTTGGCTACCTCCTCTCAAATGGCAATACACAGATTACACTGGGAGTTTCACTCACAGGTATAAAGCTTGTACATGCAAATACTGTAAATAAATTTTCATGGTACAGCTGGGTGTAATTCTGTTTTTAAAATAGCCTTAAACTCTCTGAGTTGATGATATTTTAAAGATTTTTTTTCTGGCATGAGAAAAGCTTTCCTTTCAAATAACCCCTAGAAACAGTTGCAATGTCCAATGACCAGAATGGCAAAAGTCAAAATGATGAGCCTAAAACTCAATGAATTTAATGGTATGTGGGCACATTCTAGTTACTTTGCTGAATGGGGGCCTTGCAGTCTTAGCTTAATGAGTTGCTTTGTAAGCTCTGAGCTAAATGGAGCTTGGAATCTTTAATGACCAATCTGTGTAAACAGCAGCTACTAAATAACACTTTAATGCCCTGATGATCTTTTAATTCAATAGACAAATGATGAAGCAATTTTAACTAGCATCATAGCCTTAATGCAGCAGGGAATGCACACTGGAAAGAGCAAATAGAATAAGTAAGCAAGGATACAAAGGATGAATAATATCTGGTACAACTCAGATGCTCAGATCTGCTTCCCAGAAGTGAGATCTCCAACACTGGTTCCAGTTTAGAACGTACCTATTTTAGCAGAATAGTAGAAAGGTGGTCTTTTAATCATGATGTATAATAGGCCAGGGTTTTAGAGCCTTGTTTCCACTCATGCTAAAGGAGGCAACGTGATTAAAGCACAGTATTGAAAAACCATCTTGGCATGCTCACAGTGAAAATTGAGATTGTGAAGTCCCAGCCTGGTAATATCACAGCTGTGGCAGGAAGGGTTGTGCAAATGAGGGGTAATGGAGCAAGGTCGTTATGGTTGGTACAGTCATTTACAACCTGTACCCCTTCTGTCATAAGGATTGGGTTAGATGTCAGTCAAGTAGCGAAATAAACCCTTTATGAAAAAGATGTGGTTGAAGGCATGATGAAAGCAAGGCTGAATACTTACAACACATTGCAATGTCTTTAAAGAGGTGCCGACCATTTGCCTGGAAGTGCACGAGCCAGGAGTACACCCAAGGTCTGCATTTAATCTGCTGATGTGCTCACAGGGGCGGCATGTGTAATATAGCAGGCTGCAGGTGCAAGTGCTCTGTGAACCCACGCTTCTGAAACTTGGCCACTGCTCCTTTCTCTTCAAACAACAGTACCATTGGATCCTACCAAAGATGCCAGCTGCCTTATGGGGTCACTCAGTCTGGATCAGGCATATGAAAACACTTCCAGTATGTGTTCAGCTCTCCTCAAAGCTCTCCTGTTACCTGCTATACACTGAAGCCTCTCAGTTTAGTCTGCTCCTTTCCTTCCTACCAGACCTGTATATTCATTACATGCCTACTTTTCCCCCTCACCAAACTCTTTGTTTCCTGTTGGAGTCCCTGGTGCCTGTCAATGCTGTTCCATGGGGTTATGCCACACTTAGCAGTCTCCACAGGTCTGGTCCTTTTTCTGCTGTGGCTTGACCAAATGTTCTTCCCAAGCCTTACAATTTCTAGGACTTCTCTGAAAGAGCCATGTCTCAAATGTATCACCCCTTTCCCTGGGCTGAGGAAAACTGACCAGCTTGGCAGTTCCAAAACCAATGTCCATGTTCCTATTCAAATGGAGGTCAGGAGAAAGGTGAAGTTTCTGGTGCGTTTGCACAGGCACTTTCACATGCAAAGGGCTTGGGCCCAGTCCTGTGAACCTTACGAATCAGTTCCCATTTCTGTTCTGATCAGGCTCTCCCTTTCACAGGGTACACATATACAGTTTTCCTGAAAAACATAAGTCATATCTGTAACATTTCTTTCCTTGAAAATAAACAGCAGCAGCCCATGTCATGGTTTTGTAGGTCTCCACCATAAAGACATCAGTTTTTGCGCTGGCTAACTTCTGAGGTGGATTGTACCATCACACTGGTGATAAAAACTGTTCCTTACCTGTTGGGGGGCAGATGCAGAAGGTTTTTTTTCTCTAGTTGCATTTCAAGGCATCATGAGAGAAAAAAGGACTTGTACAGAATGTAAATATCATGAGTCAATATTAAGCAGGTAGGAGAACAGAGGGGCCTGAAGAGACACTTTTCATATTCCACAGAAGTGCAGGGTCTCCTTGAGTGGCTATTGAAGCATCTTGCTCAAGGAGAGTATTTGGGATGTGTCAGCACCTTCAGTGGACTTATGGGAGAGACCCGTATGCCAGAGGGAGGCCAGGAGACACAGGAGTGGCCAGGGAGAGGGCAAGTGCATGGCTGAATGAGAGCAAAACTAATCTTTGGATTGTCAGTGCAGCAGTCCATGTTACACCCAGAAGTTCCCTGCTTTGATCCATTTTGATTTCTTATTGTCTTAATACTCTAAAATATTTTATGTATCTTCCAACCTGTCTTAATTTGAGGCTGGTTTATACATCCATCCCAACAATGAAAACAGGAAGCTGACAGAGGGTTCTGAATCTGTGAACAATTTGTGTTTAGGCTTTTGGGCACAGCTCTTCCCTGCTCATCTTTCAGAAAGCCAACTCCCTGGAACTGGCTAGTGGTGTTGCTCCTGCCTGGCTGAGAGCTCCAGCAGCTGCTGTTGGTCTCTCAGCCACAGAATGCTTTTCTCCAGTCAGATGATCTGGCCTGCCCTGAAGCACTGACAGTGGTGAAAAGCTTTGGCTAAGTGGTTCCTCCACTTAGATAAGCTGCTCTTTACTTTTCCTAGAGGTTTTTCTTTCCTTTATGTGGCTGCTGATCCAGTCTGTGTTGGCTTTTATGGGTTCACTAATGACTCTGCTTTGAAAGTTTGCCAGTTCATTATTTAATGGCTCCATCAAGACTAAACAAAATTCTCCCTCAATCCATCCATCTCCACAGAATAAGGCCTGGCAAAGCCTTGTGCCCCAGATAAGGTGCAGAGGGACATTGTCCTGTGCTCAAGCTGCTTGTACCATGGTGTTGAGTTGCAGCCACGTCTGTGCCTCCTCCTGCACCGCTGGAGCTGACGCTGCTCTGTGCCAGCAGCTCTCATACAGTCCAAATGGTAACATACAGCCCAAATCGCCTGCTCTGGAGGTTTCTTATCACCAGGCTGAATTTCCCCATCGCCCTCAGAATGGTTTTTTTGTATTTTTTACATCCTAATTTTTTTCTGCTCAGATGATAGTCCAGCTGGCAGGGAAGAGGTGGTTCATTCAATAACATACATGCAAATGCAGACAAATGGTTGGCAGTCCTCTCCTGTCCCATGGATTTATTGAGTCTGGATCTGAACAAATTTACACTGCAAGCCTCTTCCTTTGATTTCTTTTTTTTTTTCTTCTTCTTTTTAGTTCTTGCAGTCAGTGAAGATTTGGAATAAGGTAAAGCTTTGCCCAGTAGCTCAGAGATGGACCATTTTTCTATGGCTTCTCCACAGGACATACTGCGACCCAACATGCTCATGCCCCCAGGCAGCTTCTGTTTGCCTTTTGCTTCCTCTGTTTAACTCATGTTGTTCCTTTCTTGGGATCTCTCTCCGCTTATCTCCCAGGCTGCTGGCTCTCAGGAGACATTTCTCTAGGATTAGAGCCGCTTGTCTCACCACTGGCTCCTGCAAGATGGAGCCCCACACTTCATAAATAACCTGATCTGTAATTAGCAAGATTTTCTGTCTCCAGACTTGCAGTTCTAGTCCTGCACACTCCAGTGAATCCCTGCTGGTTTCTTCTTCACCAAAGCTGAAAACACCACTCACCTCCTTCGGATTGATGTGCTCATGTGACCCCTGGCAGATGGGGAGATCCAGAAAACGGGGCTCTCCTCCTGAAAATAGCAGCTTGCTCACCTTGTCCTTATCTCCTCACTGTGAGATAAAGAGAAATATTTCATCTTTATCTTCCTCCGACCCCATTGCCAGTTCTGAACACAGACTTCTCTGTTCCTACTAAGTTTGTATGAGGCTTTTTATCCAGTTGTCTTGGGAGGCTGCTCCTCTTTCCTTCCCATCCTGCCTTTTCCCCTTTCCAGCCCTGCAGATGCAGTTCTGGGTTTTCCACCGTGTGCTGTGCGTGGAGGGTGTCAGGTCTGTTAACTCAAACCAGCACTTCGCCAAGTAAACATCCACAGACTTGCTTCAATCACCCGTCAGCCCCCAGCCAGGCCACTCAAAGGGTGAATCCTGCAGCCATGGTCTCCTCACCACCTTCTCTATGGATTTGTTGACCCCTCATATTTTGTAAGCACAAGGTGAACGATACTATAGTTGTGCAAAGGCTTTGGAGAGTTGAGCTGTTTGAAGCACTGGGCAAAACTGCGTGGAAGGAGCATCAGTTCACCCAGAGTCTCCAGCTTTGATGAGCAATGTCAACAGCTTTCTCTGACTTTTTCTTTTTTTTCTTTTTTTTTTTTTTATCTCTGCCATATTGATCCACATGTGTATAAATGTGTTATTACTTATATTTTTGCCTCTGGCAAGATTTGCTTCCTAAAGCTATTCAGTCTGCCAAAACTCCTTTGCAAATTTAAGTACTGCAGCTTAAATTGTTTTGTTATTCTTCAAAGGCTATTTATGAAAGTGTATGATAGAAGAAAATTATGTCCTATGTTCAAAATTCTTTTATAAAACCCTCAGGAAAACATCACTTGGATGTTTTTAAAACTGCTGACAGATTCCACAAGAACAGCTGTTTATAGACAAATTCCCCACCAGAAAAGCAATGACTGGGGGCTACCACATCACATGTCCTTTGTGAACCCTGGTACTGCTGGGAAAGGTGACTTCAAACCTGAAAGTTCAGATGAAAACAGCACAGAAAGATTAGAAACGTTCAAAATCCAAACTAAACCTGGATGAAAATTTTGCAGCCTCCACAGATGAATGAGACATCGATGGGCTTAGACAAATGTTTTCATCTGACCTCTTCAGCCTATCTCAGAAGTCCACAACACCAGAATACCATCCCTGTAAGGGTGTCCCCAGGTCCACAGTATGGGTCTGTACAAAATCCAGCAAAGCGGAAGAAGAACTTTACCAGCCCATGGCAGAGTTATAAATACACTTATAAATATATTAAAAAACATGCTAAGAGGACTTAAGTGACTTTTACCTGGCCATAGGTACATATAACCAGTATGCACAGGCAGAAACGCCTGTCAGTGGTGATAGGCCAGTGCCACAGTTCTATTTTGTCAGAGGCTGTCTAGTCTTCTTGTTGCAAGACAGAGAGCTGGGTGCTTTCCAGGGCTTTGCATGTAACAGAATTCTCAAAAAGCAGACAAGTACTGGAAGTGAAATACTCGAGGAGACTGGCCAAACCAAAGGCAGAATTAGCAGCCGTCTCTTTTGCTGCCATCAGTAGCTGAACTGAAGATTTAATTAGGGGATGTTTTAAATATTTTCAAACAAATGCAGCAGTACTTCATATATCTTTATTTCACAGATGTATACAAGATTTATAAAGTATGGCAATATTTTTATGGCTCCATAAATCATCTTTAGTCAGAAATCTTAGGGCATAACCAGAAATGAGCATATGAGGTATATTGGTGCTGGTAAACTGCACCAATAAGGATGGTAGGGAAGGGCAGATTCTTATAAAGGACTATAGATTTTTCATGCAAAACCCTGAGGTCTTCCCATTCCTACTGAAACCTGTGGCAGGTGGGGATGCAGAACCTGGTCTTACATGCATATCATAGGGATATTGAGCACAGCTCCCACTGCAGCATCTCACATGGTCCAAGGATCTCCTGGGAAGAGAAGCAGTAGTCTTCCCCACTCCTCACTCCTCACTCCACCAAAGTGGGTCCATCTCTGATGTTACAGTAGCTAGTTAGAGAAAAAGCACACTTTTTATTTTTAATGGCTGTACATGGCCAGGGATTTTTTTAGTTTGGAACTTAGCTCTCCTTTTCCAGAAAGATATATGGTTGGTTTTTTTTTTTGTTTTTTTTTTTTTTTTTTTTTTTTTTTTTTTTTTGTTTTTGTTTTTTTTTGCAATCTAAGCAGCTTTATTTAATATGGAAAGTAGAACATCTTTTAAAACAGAAACCAGCTGCGTAGTTTATGGGTATCATCATATGGCTCTGCTTTTTGTTTCCTTACTTAACCGGAGTTTGGGGTTTCCAAGTTGCCAAGCTGCTAACACTAGTAAATGGAGTTTATTAGAGACAGTGTTTGTTGAACAATAACATTTTATATAGTCTGTCACTGTCTAGTACCTTAGATGAGTTACACATTTCTGTTCTCTATTCTTGCCCTGATTTTTTTTGGCACTTTAGATCCCATTTTCAGCTGCGAACACCAGAGACTGAAACTGAAGACATGATCTTGTGCTTGCTTATGCCTAAAATCTGCAAAGCCATTCCTGACCAAAGTCACAGAATCAGACCTCCAAGGGTTAATCCCACAGTGCCTTTTGACCGAGCTTAGCCAGCAGGAAGGGATTGGATGGCAGATGAAATACCTCCCCAGGAGATCCCTTCCAGGAGAGGGGCCCCTTTGCCCAGTTGTAAAAGATAATGTGTCCATTCAAAGGCTGTCCCACAGCAGGAACACAGACTGGGGTGGGTGTGAGGACTGGGAGAGGCATGGACCCTCCCAAAGGGTCAGCTTCTTCCTGGAGCTTTGGAGGACAGTAGCATTAGGACCAAACAACATTTGCAGTCTAAGATGTCTCTGGAAGTTGCTTTCAGGGAGCTGTTTGCTTTTGGCTCCTACAGGCATCAAATTCAAACCCAGCGGGATGGGCAGAAGTGAGCACAGCTTCTGCTTGGCCCTTTAGTGGTTAACCTGCACATGTGAAGCAGGGGCATCACTCAGTTGAAATGTTAGAGGGCAGATGAAATGAGGGTTTTTCACAGCAGCATAGTTCCCCACTTCTTCTCTGTGCTCTGCAAATATTGTGAGCCAGTAGATATCTTTATCTTGTTATCTGTTGCTCTTCCTCTAATCAGAAAAGATTCATGCCCTGCCAACTTTAAACTGCAGGCTTGCTTTTAATAGCAGTAACTTCAGATGTCATTAGAGCTCCCTTTCACCAGGATTCCCCTGGGTTTTGGAGGAACTGAGCTTTTAAACCAGCGCTCTGCGGGTGCAGCTCGTGGCCAGCATGGAGAACAGGGGTTACACAGAGTTCCTTCCCTGCTCAGGAATTATGGCTACTTTGACTACTGCTAACTCAGCTCTGAAAAAAGGTGATTTATCTTCATGGTTCATAAAAATACTTCTTGAGAAATTTCCCTTTTCCTGTCCCCCTTTGGAATAACCAGATTGCAGCATGTCTCAGATTTAAAAACAAATACGGCCTGGAAAATAATATCTTTGGATTTCCCCCACTCATACCTTCTGCTATACACAATGGCTTCGCTCCCAGCTTTAAATTAGATGAGTGCTATGTTAGCAATATACTTCACATATGGACTGAGAGCAAGGCATAAAGAGTTCCAGCAAATGGGCTCAGCAGACATTTGTTTGCCAAGTATTAGCTGCTGCTAGAAGGTAATTTTGATTCCTAGAGTTGAGAGGCCCTTGCCAATAGAAGAGATATTGGTGCTTTGTTTTCTTTGAATTACACTGAAAAATTAAAAAAAAAATTACTTGCACCATGAAGAACTTGTGAAATTTATTAATATTTATCAAATTTTGCAGTGTCTTTGTTTCAGTGTAACAGTGATGCAAGACTCTGGTGCACTGAGTAGTATCACCTGTCTAAAGGAGCTTTTAGTCTGTATCTTTGTGCACAAGGATAGAGTGTGTCCCTGGGTGCTCCATTGCCTTGGCATACATCTATTTTGTAGTTGTTCCTTAAATATTTGCAGTTCGCAGGTACAGGATTTGTAGCTGAGGAATCTGCAACTAGGCACTGTAGGGACATAGAACAAGAGAATTTTATCTGTCCCAAGGTTAACAGCTTACTTTCTTTTTAAAAAGAAAGGTCAGAATAAGATTCTGATCCTTCCAAAAAAACCTGTAGGTCTAATGCAATATTGTGAATAGTCTGATGAAGTCAATAACAACAGTAACCAAGCAAAAATTGGAACATATGAATGTACTTCTGCAAGTCTGAGGAATGAGGAAAAGCAAATGCATTCCCCTGGGTTTTAGCAATCAGATAGCATGTGCATTAGTAATGTGCAATATCCAGTGCAGTGCATGGAAAACCATAAAAACGTGAGCCATTGGAGATGGGCTCCTACATACAGAATTCCCTTCCTCTCAGAGGTATAGCCATTGATATCTACACACAAATCAACCATAACAATAAGAATTGGTTTGGCACAAGCTTCCAGCCACTAATGGATAACACAGACCAAAAATGCTTCTCTTGCCTTTTGTTAGCTCTGGAATGCTGTTCCTCACTGGAGACATCCACAGCAGAAACCTACCCTGGGGCTAAACTGGGAGGGTAGCTAGAACTAACCCATCTTTGTCTACAGAAACCTTCTAGACACATAAATGTGTTTTACAGATGTCCACTGGTAATTTACTCAGCCCAGAAGAATACACTTAATAGCACAAAGAGGGGTGCTGGGTTTAATGCACAGTCAGGGAGCTGCTTGTCACCACCACCTGCAGATAGAACAGACACTGGAGAGCATTTTGCAGCCAAGCAGTCTGATCCACTCCTGCTGGCATGAAGTGGTGCCAGGCCCATCTCTCCTGTGGAGTCAATCGTTGGCCAGCACTAAGGGCTGATCCTGCCTTTGGTCCTGGGGTGTGAGTGCTGCTGGCAGAGCTACAGCCCCTTGTGTTCCACTTTTGGAGCAAATGGAGGCTGGACTATCATGCTCTAA
>JAWWLV010000024.1:6572485-6628923 GCA_035041135.1 Platyrinchus mystaceus | reverse complement strand
AAGGCCAAATTTTAGATATAACTGCACCAGGGAAACAGAAATGTCCTGCCCTGTATGGTCCTCTCACAGTGCTGCTCTAGATGACAGACAAGTTTGAGCCTTGCTCTCCTTCCAGGATAGGCATTTGTGTCCTGTCAGAATCTGGCACTCAGCTTGGAAAGGGAAATTACTAGTCCTTTCCTGAAAGTCAATTACTGCTGTTACAATCCCAGAAAAACTGGAGAAGGGCTGCCAAGAGGCCATGAGTACATTCAAGGCCAAGTTTCTACAGGTGTCCCTGCAGTTACAGTCAACGCTGAGTTGACACACTATGTATAGAGTCGAGGAACACACGCACCAGCGAGAGGGAGTAAAAAAAAAAGCAGTATTAAGGAAGCTATTAAATTCATGTCCATTTCCTAAAAACATGGAATGCAATTTGTGAAAACATCCTTGATATCGGTTGGAGCAAAAGAGGTATTTCAGATACATGCTGAGCAGTTGGATGAGTGTCTTCACTTCCTTCCCCCCAGCTTCTGGAGTGATTTACAACATCCTTCTAGTAAAAGGCCCAGAGTCATTTGGAGGGGGAAAAAAGACTTATTGGAAGATTAAAGAAATTTAAGCTTGCCAAAGCTAACAAATGGACTCAAAGCTCAGCTACTCCTCGCTGGAAGGAGAGATCAGACTTTGGTTAGCAGAAGTGTTGGTACCAGTTTGTACAGGACTTTATGACAGCAGCAGCAAAGAGGCCCTCAGGTTCTGCTCAGTAAAGGAATTGGCTTACAAAGCCACCCTTCACCAGTTGAGCCAAAGTCCAGGGGCCTTGCAGGAAGGAGATACTAATGAACAATAATTTAGAAAGGAGAAAGGCAAAATTTGCTCTGCCAGGGCATGTCCACACTCTCGCCCAGAGAGATTGTCTCGCCCAGAGACTGCCATTGTCTCCAGTGGGGCAGGTCCCTTGCTCAAGGTCCCAGGGTGACACAACAATGATGTGTGTCCCTTAATGGTTCCTAAGAGTATTCCAGCATTGGCAATTCCTGTTTCCTCTGGCCATGCCTATTCAAAGCATAGCTGATTGAGGTTTTCCATCCTTAGGTTCTCTTACATTGTCTCTGAAAAATATGCTCAAAATTATTAACCTTTTTGTCTGAAGATTTCTTTTTTGCTTCCCATCTAATGCTCTGCACTTTCTTATATCTCTGTATTTATCATTCTATTATCAATCTGTGGAGCAATTAGATAGGAGACTTCTAATGTCAGGGATTTCTCCTGCTGAACTGTATTTGCAATAATGCTTCCCATTCTATTTTCCATGGTAATAATATAAAGTTTCATTTTAGACACTATGGCTTTTAATGTAGTACATATTTCTTTTTGATAAAAAGGTGATACAAACAATGCAACCTTGGTCACTATTAGTCTTTCACAACAGCCAGGTACTTAGGATTGACTGTTTTTCTTTAAGAAAAAAAATAAATCAAGAGAATGATCACAATGTATCAGGGATTTTTCTGTTTAGCTTTTTGGATATAGAGCCTTGAAGGTCATGTTTAAACCTAGGAGGAACCCAACCATGAAGATTAAAAACTCTATATTGAAAAAGAGATGCAGAGGTTTTTAGGCAAGCATGCATGCTTTAAGAAGCTTGAAGTTACGGGCAGAACAGCAATAAGGTGGCGTGTTAACAACACTGTTCCAATAACACTTCAGGAATCATTAGTTTATAATAGAGTATATTCCAAACTTATTTTAAAAGGTTCAGTGACAGAGCACATATAGCTATGCATTTCTGAAGGAGCTGCAGGAGCTTCTCAAAGAAACTTATCTGCAAGTGAGTTTCCCCTGAATAGCTGTTATCAGGCTAAATAAATGTGTCTTATAAACTGTGCATGGAACAGGGATGTGAGGTAGAGGCGAATAAGGGTGTTTGAGCAAACAGGGGTTTTCTGTCCGAATGCATCTCTTAATTAACTATAAAACTCAGTGCTCCAGAGGGTAGCTGTAGGTGCTGGAAAGCTTGAGCAGTCTAACAGGAAACTTGTGTTGTCTTACACATGATGCCATGAAAGTACCATTAAAGTCTGAGAGACAATAGTAGAGTATTTGCTTGAACATCATTCAAAGTTGGTGTTTATACTGCTGCTAAGCCTCTTGGAGTGTTGTATTTAGAAGAGGCTGGGACTCTGCTAGTGAAATATCTACACTGAAAGATGTCAACTCACCAAAGACTTAGGGAGAATGTATGGATGCTGATGAGACTTTCTTCAGGAAAGGTTTCTCAGTTCCTGGGCAGTATTCCTCAGCAAAAACTCACAGTGGAGTAAGGAATTGCCTACTTCTTGGGCAGCTCCTCGGGAGTGTGAGAGAATCAAATTCAAGAGCCTGCATAGTGACTCAGAGCAAGCAGCACCTCCCAAAGCCCACGCAAGTGGCCTTTCCCTCAGGCTCACTATTATTCCTGAATAGGCTCTTTCAATCTTTTTTCTGCAGGAACTTTTGGGAGGCCTTGAGTTTCTGTTGATGCAGAACAGAAAAATCTCTTGAATATAGAAAAATCTTTGGGAACAGAAAGCATGTTTCTCTCCCAGCTCTCCATATTGGTTTCTTTTTCCTGAAGCCATTGAGCCAAGGAGAATTGGAGATTTTGGAGGGAAAGACTGCAAAGAACATCACTGCTGAATCCTCTCCTTCACAATTCACTTGAGAACATGAATAAATGCCAATATTCCAACTAGATCAAAGCACCAGAGCTATTGCTCTGCTCTCAGCTGCATGGTTACCCACCATCAATATCAGGTTATTTTGTCTTCTACTTTAGTCTGTCTAAAGAGTGACTCAAAGTTGCTCAGAAAATGCTGTTTGTTGTCACCAGCCCTCTCACTAGCAAGGGACCCGTCAGCCTGCACATTTGCAGCCCCTCACTCTGTGTGCTCTCAGTAGCTCATAGCTTGGCACAGGGACTTATGAGCCTCCTCCTGTATCTTGGCAACAACAGCTATAAACATTTCTGACATGCCTGGCTGCTTCTCTGTGGAGCAGGGCATGACCAGACCTTGCAGCCATAGAAAGAGACAGGCGTGGGGGAGGCAGGAGAGGGCTTGTTGCACGTCAGGGGAGGGGAAAAGAAACTGCAATCCATTAAAAGTCTCTTTGGAAGGCTATGTTCAGATTAAGATGATTTCCCTTGGCACAGAACCAGCATCAGACCTTGTCACTTCTCACCAGTTGAAGAGATCATGGAAGGATAAAGTGTAACCCAGAAATGGAATCAGATGCTTGCAGCATTGCCATCTTTGACTTGATTTTTCCACTTGAAGCTCAACAATGCAATAGTAGTGTTCACGGGAAATATACTTTTCCAGCTGCAGTACTGCAGGTATGTGATGTCTAGAACTGTAGAGACATCTTGGACTTGTGTGTTGCAATGGGAGCTGAAGGTATAGATCATACATGGCTGTGCCGTGGCTTTAATTAAAGGCCATGGCTGTTTCAGAATGTACAACACTAGGACAAAAGATAAACTCACTTTGTTGATTGTTTTTCCCTGGGCAGGATGCTCTCAAGTGGATTCTGATCTCTAGAAGGGTTTATCTGTTTTCAGAGGGTGTTTCAGCTCTAGTCCTTGGCTACACTCCTGCTTCATCAGCACGTGCAATCACAGCACTTGCAGACATGATTGATTGAGCTTTCCACTCGCTGACTCCCACATGGAGATCATGTATTCGTGTCAGAGCAGGATTTAGCTCAGGCACTCAGATCTCACCCTTGCCACCCTAATCTGGTGTTTTGTTACCATTTGAGCACTGTTTCTGGATGATATTTTGGCTTCATGCTGCTGTACCTGGTCCAGTTCAACTCCTACCCCCAACTTTTAGATCTACTGAGATTTACTCCAGCCTGGATCTCGGGCCAGAGGGTCAGAAGCATCAGACCAGCCCTGGTGGTACACAGCCTCCTTCTGCCCCTCTCACCCTGTGCCTGCTCCCAGCTCACTGTACATCCCACTTCCACATGATGGGGAGGGAATCACATGTTTTATGTCTTCTGCAAGGAATGATTTATGCAGATGGATAAAAAGCAGCCACGGTTGAGACCAGGGCTGCCAGAGGTTTGATCAGAGCATGGGCAGAGCACCCACGGCTACATCCATCTATGGAGCATTTCACAGCAAAGGCCAATTCAAACAACTTGTGGCCACTGTGCTGATGGATATGACCCTGCTTTGCACAGCTCACCTTACACACAGTCATGAAAGCTCCCTTATTCTGCAAGTTTTTGTTTCTGGAAACATCACAAGAGTTTTTTTTCCCTCCACAATGCAAAGCCCAATGCTTCTCCTCTAGAAACCACAAAAACTTCCTTGGTAACTCCCTGTGTCCCTACATCAGTTTTATTGCATTCCTCCTGGCATGGGGAAGGAATGAAAATGGATGATGGTGAGATATCTGCATGTTTTCTCCTTGCTGCTTTTGCTGACTCAGAAATTTGAGAAGAAGAACAACAAGCAGCAGCAGACAGCATAACCTAACCTTATCACGCTGGAATCCAATTGTGTGGCTTGCACAAAGCACTTCCAAGGCAGGCTATCACTCTTACTGTTTATGTTGCATCACAGAAAACAGCTGGAAAAACTGTAAACTCCTTAATTTTCCTAACTGTATGGAAAGTTAGTTATTCCACTCACAAACATTATACAGAGGCACAGACTTTATTTTTTTTGAGGTTCCAAAAAAAGAAAGGGGAAAGAAACCCCTCCTTTTTGTTGAGGCTGCTGCAAAGGTTCAGACTTGTTTAAAAAAAAAAAGAAATGCTGATGACTGCTAAGTTTAATTGCCAAAAATGTGCTTTCTGTTATTAAAGTCCTAATGAGGGAAGTAGGGGAAAGAACAGTTTCTTATTTCTTGCTCATGAAAGGAGAGAGAGGAAGAAAAGTAACAAAGAGCATAGCTGATTCTGTGGGGTGCAGATAAAGGAATGACCTACTGGTCAAAGCTTTAGAGCCACCAGTACTGCAGCACAAAACTTCCCATTTTTTACTAAGGAAATAAATTTACTTGCTAATAATGGTAGTGAGGTATGACCCAGTCTCCAGAGAGAGCACAGCACATACACAAATGGTTTCCCGAGGCTGCCGAGTGCCTCCTGATGTGTTAGGAGAGACTGGAGCGTGGAGGGAGGAAAGGAATGAAAATGCAGGTGAGGGACAGGCACGTTTTCTCATTTCCTGGCCACAGACTATTCCCAGCAGCTCCAATGAAATATGTTACCTCCTCTCCTGTGTGAATAACGCAGCCACAACCGAAATCAAAAGGCACCTGGACTAGACAGCAAGTCCTAAATCTTTATACAGCCAAGGAATTCCCATAGGCAAGTAGGATGGAGCCTTCCACTTAGCATTTACAGTACTTGTGTCACATCCCAGGACCAGGGGCGAGAAGCTCTGCTGAAGGTTTTTGTAGCTAAATGGCTTTGAAGGCCCTCTTAGTTTTTAAGAGTCCGAAAAGGGCAAAGGGTTTTGAAGGTGTGGGAGCAGAAGTAGCTTAAGGCAAGTGGAGATAGGAGAGCAGAAAATAGTAGGGCTACTTTAGTTTTGTTAGAAGTCCTGGTAGGCGGAAAATGCAGCAAGAAACACCAAATTGTGCCTTAACTCCAACAGCATAGAGACTGCTCTGCAATCAGCCATTGCAGATTTGTACACTGCAAGTATGACCTTCTGTTTGCAGTGGTCACTTTTGCCCTGATTGCCCCAACTCACACCTGCTGAGCCAGGGGGCAAGGAGAGCCCTCACTGCAGACCAACCCTGCTTTCACCAGCACTTGAGCACTTCAAGCAGCTTTTTAAGTGGCATATTGTTGTCTCTGGATATGACTGGAGATAAAAAGAGCAACTTCTAGTCCTCTCAGCCCATCCAGTCTAACCATCCACGTCCCTTCCTCACCAAGCTGCCCTCTCTTTGTTTGTGCCCAGTAAATGGCAATTTAGTACTTTGTTTCAAGGCCATTCCTAGAATTGGGAACTGGAACTAGCCCAGACTATTTAAACATCTTTTTACAATTACTCAAATAAATGCTTTTAAAACAGAATTTACTAGGGTGGATTCAGATTTCGTTACTTATTCCTACTTTTGTTTTAGCATTCACTAGCATTTGTGGGAGTACGCGTATGCCTGAGCTCACATGCTGATCTCTGCTTGGGGATTTGTCCCCGTAAAGCAGGGCAGAAGGGCTGATTTGCCATATGTTTTTGTAACAGGCAAGGTGAAGAATTGCTAAAAACAGAGCAGACAACCTCCGGAGTCTGAGCCCAGCAGGTCCTGGAGGCAGACCCATAATGGGAGGAAGAGGAGACGGGCGGCAGGTTCGCCCCTGGAGCAGCCCTCTCGTGCTACTGCCCACAGGGAATACAGCGGAAGGGCAGAGGAAATGCTGACAAGAGCATAAGCAGCTAGGTATAAATTAATCCTGGAACCATCTCAAGTCCCATACTGTTCATAATTACCTATCATTTTCCTGGGCCAAGCATTCACTCCTCTAAAAGACCCTAATCCATTACCTGCCACGTACTGCCCTGCTGTAATTTCCTCATCTGCACGGAAACGTTCCGCCGAGCTTTGATGTTCTGGCAAGACCAGGAAGGCTCTGAAATTTGGGATTAGCAAACATCCGCAGGCATCACAGGCTCTCCAGCATCAGCACATGTTTCAGCATCTGAATCTAATAATGGCATGCCAAAATTTGGGGAAGACAGGGAGGTGATTCCTTCCTCTTTCAGGTGGCAATGCCTGGGTCAGAAGAGCTGTTTAAAGCCAGGAAAGGTGGAAACACTTGTCATGTCAGCTACAGCTGCTCTGCCAAAGGGAGGTCACATATCCTGGTGTCCAGGCACCCCTGTCCTAGGGACAGGTATCTGCCCTAATACAGAACACCATTGTGGGGAGAAAGCTGTTAACCCTGAGCAATGCTGCCCCAAAAGAGGCATCATTCTGGGCGTGTGTCTGCACGCCTTTTGGGCTTTGGGATTTTTTTAAACACTGTACATGAAATACCCAGTGAAGTACATACAGTTTCCAAACCATGGTTTACCTGCCCCAGTCAGGGGCTGAGGAGCAGTGCTTGCAGCATGATGGTCTTTAAAATTCAGCTGCTCCCCCTGATGTGTCTGCAATCCTGTTTGCCGATGCCCAGGTATACATGTAGTAATTACAACAGGAGCACCATCCTGTTCGCATAAATTTGGTTTTAACAACAACATCATCCAAGAATCTGGTTTTAACAACACTATCCAAGACATGAAAAAAGACAAATCACACAAATCCGTTACCCAGAGAGTTCAGCATCCCTTGCATTAAAAGAAAATCCTTGAGATACAGCGTACTATTCATAAGGATGAGTATTTCTCTCTGAGCAGAGAAGGTGCCTTTGCTGAGCTCTAAGCTGACATTGAATATGTGTTGCCTCAGACCAGGGTAATGTCTGTTTATAAGGTTCACATGGAGGGGAGGTAAGCAGCTCTCCAATTTTGGGATAAACAGCTGCAACCAAAACACAAGAAAAACCAGTTTTGTTTTGCTTTTCACTAATTTGTATTTGCTGAGAGCATGGGGTTTGTTCCTGTTGTTGCAGCTGGAAATTTCAAGGCGGCTGCAAGGTAAAAACTAAAATTGTACAAGCAATTAGCCCATGGTAATGTCTAATCACTGCTGGCATCTAAAAAAAAAAAGTGAAACAGCAGGGATGTTTTAACTTTGAAAACTAACTACTGCACAGATGCAGGAACTATGTTTGTTGAGGAAGTTTTCCTTGGCATATCAACGTGAATTTTAAAAATTGGCTCAAAACATGCCAATATAAAGACCACAGAACTATGGAAAGTGTTATTGTTCATCACATCAACATTTGAGTGTAATTCCTAGGAAACTTATTCACACAAATCCAACAGTTTTTAAGGGCTAGTTCTCCACCAGATCAGTTAGAAATTAATTATTTTCAGCTGTCCTTATTATGCTTCAAGTTCATGCTCTTTTTATCCATGAAGAGTGCAGGTGTGATCCTGCATCCTTTGCACAGGCTCTGTGTGTGAGCAGGGGCCACCCCACAAAAGAGGTCACAATCCAGCAATCTGTGCTGGACTGAGCAGCATGGAAGAGTCTCGAAGAGATATGTGTGCCAAAACCTACAGCAAGAAGATGAAATAGAGTAAAAATAACCCTAACTGTCATGTCTGCAGTTGGGGTTCAGCTTGCTGGGAGGGCCCCAGCCAGGGGGCTGGAGGCTGTCCTGGCTGCCCTGCCCTGACCTGCTGGGTAGGGCAAAACACCCATTTATTTCCATGCATTTGGTGCTTCAATACCGAGTTGTCACCTCTGATCAAGCAGTGGGGTTGGTGCCAACCTCACCACATGAAAGAGTGATGGCCTCCCTGATGCAAGAGTAGGGTGCTACTGTCATTCCGTGCAAAGTTATGGCTGTGGTGTGCTGCTGTCTCCAGAAGTGCATCTCTCGGAGACGTGTTCTGGGATTCAGAGGTGCAGCAGTTGAGTCCTCATTTCTCAAAGTTAGCTGCTAGCTTGACTGATGGAAAATATCAAAAGAAGTCAGGATTTTCTAATTGCAGACACAGAAAAACATGCAATATTATTCAGGGGGTGCATAACACACAGGCAGAGCACAAGGGACATCTGTATCCCCATGGTGGTGGCACATGAACCAGCTTTAAGGAGAAGGGCCTGGCAATCCTTTCTACCCCTGATTCAACCCAATGCCAGCACTGATGTGTTTTACAGCATCTTACTTTCCACAGCTTGCTAAATCCATTCTGGCGCTGTTTTTTTTTTTTTTTTTTTTTTTTTTTTTTTTTTTTTTTCCCCTAAAACCTCTCTGGTACTGATTTAAATCAGTGCAGGGTAATGAACTGATGGGGGTATAACAACGTGTGTCTGCACCAACTGCCAACCCTAGACTTTCAGATGAAGCAAGAAAAGAATGGCACAGAACCAGCTAAAATTGTATTAAGAAATAGAGGAGCAGCTAAAGACACTCTGCAAACTTCTTACCTCTTTGCAGTGAGTGCAGCCAGCCTTGGTCTGAGAGGGTGACAAACCATCCACACCAGAGAAAACCAGCAAATACCCATGCTGACAATGGGGAAACAATCAGGACAGCTCACTCAAAGTTTATGTCCTTCCTCTACCTCCTCATGAGCGACCATGCTCGTGCCCAGAGGGATCCCACCTACCTGCTGGACTCCCTGATGAACACCTACACAGAGAGGATGAGAGGATGGGATCTCTGCAGCCCACAATACCTCTAAGGAGTCTCCTTACCCAACAAACAGCAACGGCTGAAGCATCGGTGCTTTTAAGGAGCTTCATGTGGTCAGCTCATACTCCTAATGCTCCACCCCAGGTAGGTGAGCTGTGGGTTGCTCCCCTGCAATAATTTACATCGTTTGGGCAGGTGAAGCATCTCAGTAATTGGGTTCAGCTTGGATGGAAATCTGTAGGTAGCAGTCTAGACCCAGCTGCTCTTTTCTAGTGAATGAACAAGGTACCATCTCAGTGTCACTCTGTGATCCTGAGGAGGAAGAGTTTCCAAATGTGCCTTTGGAGCCCTTCCAGCTCCATCAGGTGTAAGAGATGCACAGGATCAAGGAGCTGCCCCCGGGGGAGCAGGGTTAGCCACACACACACTTCCCAAGGTCTGCAGCAGATGCAGGTGGATATTGGTTTGCAAATCCACTAGTTACACTCAGTGCACACCCCAGGGGAGAAGGATGGACGTGTGCAAAATATTCCCATGTGGGAACTGACCAGAGGCTGGAACATGAGCTGCTCCCAAAGCCAACAGCAGTCAAGCAAGTGGATGGGTGAGATCCATCCACAGTCAGTAGCAGTCTGGGGAAAAAAAGAAGTGCTTGGTTTGTCACAGATTGCTTCCTCATAGTCAAAATGGGTCATTTCTTGGGCTTATTGCAAAATTTAATTAAAATAGTTTTAAACCCCCTTTTTTTTTAAATCCATTTTACAGCTCTCATTTCTGCCTTCTGGGATTTTATTGGCTCAGCTCTTTTTTTTTATTATTTTCATTATGTATTTCTGTTCTTCTCCATCAGCTATCATTTTTTTAATGACACAGTAAAGCTGAAAGTGGGCTTTGACCCATGTATGTCATGCCTTTGTTAGCAAAATAAAACTGGAAAAGCATCTTTCAAAAAATTTTATAAAGGACCACTATGTATATAGTATTAACTTTATTTAATCCACAGCTGGGCACTTTTTCAAAGCAGAGAAAAGGAGATGCAGACTTCAGTACTTTTAACATAATCCTCCAACATCATATAAATCACAGAAGAAAACGCCAGCTCCTGCAAACACCAACCTGAAAATGAACAGAGGCAAATCTGATGGTTAGACAAATCTGACAGGGTTTTGCTGAGCAAGTCAAATATGAAGGTTCAAGGTTGGCTGAGCATCAGTATTATGTTCCAGTCTACCTCTACTGTCATATATTTAATCTCCAGTAATTAAACTTTTAAATGAATCCATTTCACAAAAGCCACAGTGCGTAGAGTGAATCGGTGAGTAAATTTTCATAACCTCGGAACCAACTCCAGAGTGGGGTGGGGCTGCTCCCTGTGCAGTAGCCTATGGAGCAGATAGAGATGTAACTGTCAAAATAAGGAGAAATCCAAGAGAAAAAAATATAAAGAACTCCCTTGGCTCAAAGTTTTCAAGATCTTTCCTGTTACTAAAAAAGTATATTTAGGACACACACTCACAAGAGCATATTTTTTTTGCTGCAGCCCCTGGTTAAAAAAAATACAAAATTCTAAGGAAGCTGTTTAGAAACTTCTGATTAGAGGTAAAAAGTATCACTGATGACATCTGGGTACAAAGTAAGAATTTACACCATGGTAGGCCTGGAACATCTGGCACCTGGATTGTTTGTTTTGGTAAGGTAAAATGAGTTTTGCTATGGTCATACCCAAGACAGTGACAGGGACTGAATGTCATACACCTCCAGAAGGATGCTACAGCAAAAAAGGGCTGGCATGGTCCCAGGATGAACTGCCAGGAGGGCAGAGCCTGTCTTGGGTATGCAGGAGCAGGAAGGACAGTGGTCCAACACCCTGGAGAATGATGGTGTCTGTAGAAAGCCTGGAGGTGTTTTACTGGAGAGGATGTGCAGTGACCCGAGCTCAAGGGAAATGCTTCCTTGGCACATATTCACAGACCTTGCTCTTTAGGAGATTTAGATTTTCTAAATTAGAAGATTTAGAAATGCTTGGGCTTTAGAGAAGAAGAAACTTTGGGGCGAAAATACCAGGCATGTAAAAACTATTTAACAATTACGAAAGACAGCAAAAAGGACTATGTAAGGACTTTTAAGCCAGACAGATTCAGATGAGAAATGAGGCATTGCATTTTCAGAGTGAGGAGGCTTAAGTTTAGAAATAAACTACCCAATGAAATGATGGATCATTTGTCTCCTGATGTCCTTAAACCCCGACTGGATGCCTTCATGGAAGACACGTGCAAGCCAAACACGGGTTTCTTGCTTCATGCAGGGATGGATGGGTGAGGTTAAATAGCCTGAGGTATGAGAGGGCTGGTAGGGATAATCTAATGTTTCCCTCTAGTCTTTAAATTCTAAATGTGTGGCTCAATGAAACACAATATAACATGGAAATGCCCCCTGGTCTCTGGATTACTGCTTGTATGGGTTGTTTTGAATCATCCCATGCCCAAGAGGCATTCTCACTGACATCCATGGCCTGCAGAAGAAGCTGCTGTGCCTCATGGACAACCACAGCTCTGTCTGGGCATAATTTATCATAAAATGACTCAATTTGCTTCTCTGCAGAACAATAACAGCTAATGCATCACATTGATCATCACAACTAGGAGCATCGGTCCTCACCTTCCAATGCCAGCAGGCTCAGAAATACACAGAGCAAAACATTAATAAACTTTTCAGTGTTTGAAATGCACCACTTTCTGTATCCTTTATAGAGCATGTCCTGAACCCACCGGACATCTGTGTCCCCCTGCAAACAGCCCTCCCTCCTACAGAGGTGCTAACTCCCTTTAGCCCTCCCTATTAAGAAGATCAAAACTGGTAAGAACTGCCAGTAAATTCAAGCAAAATTTAAATTTCACTATAAAAATAATAGAAGAGACTAGGAAAAAAAATATCTTAGAATTCCCACCAACTGGGTGGCTCCATTTATTCTCCGAAGGGTGGCCCATCGCCAGTGAGGCTGGCAGTGTGCCCAAAGAGTCAGAGCTCTTGGCTGGCTCTGGAGAAAAAGGTGTAGTGCTTCTACCAGTTATGCAGAATGGCAGACCTGAAAACTTTCCCCCAAATGTCCAGAAAATCAGCAACACGTGACAAGCAAGGCCACGTAGTGCTGACTCCTTATGCTTCACTTCAGTTTTTATCCATTCCATATGTTGCCTTCTTGCCATTTAGAAACTTAGTTCTCATTTATCAGCGTTTTCATATTTCACTTCTGCACATGGCCATCCATGCATTATCCATCCTTTTTATCTTGCTGTTTGAACTGTGTTCTGAAGCTCCGGTTCAGTTTTACCGTTCATTCATCAGCATGAAGTTAAATAATTACTAAACAACTTGGGTAGCTGGCAAGCAGTGAGAAAGCAAGATCCATTTCTGCCTGGAGGGAAGAAGGACTCCATACAATAGCATGGCCTTTGTTTTGCATCTCATGGTTGATGCTACTGATGTGAAGGTTTTATCACATTGTGTGCCAAACCACTTGAGCTAGTTTCAGGTTACAGTTCCCCTCGGGGTATTTCCACTCAGTATATAAGATAACCAGATCTGCTCTCTGTCCACTCCCAGCCTGGACAGTGCTTAGTCAGCTCCCCAAATCTTGGCAAGCCGCAGCAAGAAAGCAGAGCTGCACTCCCCCCCTTAGTTATTATCATTTAATCAATGATCACTCCTCTTAATGCTATGGAGCACATGGCAAAACAATGAGCAAACTGCGTGTTTTCCTGTGGTGAGCAGAAAGCAGGGAAGTGACTGTAAACCCCAACATGTCAATACATTGTGCTTACATCTGCAGAATGGTGGTGCTTTAGTTCATGACCAATAAACTGATGAGTACCTTGCTGCAAGGAACAGGACTCTGGGTGCCTTACAGATGCTGTTCTGTTTCCCACACATCAGGAACATCAGAATTCAGGGATTTGACCTGGGTCATGTTTTATTATTTTGTTTTTAGATTTATCTCAACATTTCCCACTACTAGGAAATACAGTACAAATAACAGTGACCTTAGCTTTGCTTTGTAGACCTTTATGTTGCCCCCACCCCTTTCCCGCCTGACCTTTATTTTACATTGGAATTGTTATTTTGCACTATAATTTGTATTTCTGGCTTCCCAGCTTTCTTGCACTGTGCTAATATAAAATATGAGAGAGGGTTGTTGTTTTTTTTTTTTTTTTTTGGCAGAGTTTGATACCTAGTGGAAAGAGCAGGTACAAAGCATGAGGAGATAGGGTTGGACTCAATGATCTTAGAGGTCTTTTCCAACCTTAATGATTCTATGACTCTGTACTATGACTA
Organism: Platyrinchus mystaceus; assembly: GCA_035041135.1. NCBI lineage: Eukaryota > Metazoa > Chordata > Aves > Passeriformes > Tyrannidae > Platyrinchus > Platyrinchus mystaceus. The sequence goes on along the minus strand of JAWWLV010000024.1, from coordinate 6,615,345 downwards.
CTGCTGGATGACTTGGACTGAGCCATAACACCAGAAACTGTGTGAAAGGGGCCAGTCTCCTAAAAGCCACTCCACAGGCACACCTGAGGAGCCACGGATCAGAAAGCAGGATGTGTGATCTGGCCTGGGAATGCTGTCCAAACTTTGTGCTTCCAAGAAGATGGGAACGAGGTCTGCTGGGAAGAGTTTAGGATGTTGTTGATTTAACCCTCTCAAGCTGTTTAAAAATAACATTTCCTGTGCTTAAAACATATCTCTGCTATTCCGGTATCCCTTGGGGTTTTTATCACTTTTTTTTTTATTTTTTTGGGAGGGGGTTAATGAGCTCTCACAAAATGCCTGGAGCCATGTAACTACTCTAGCTTGAAGTTTCAGGTTTAAGGAACTGGACTTTGGGGCCATTCTGCCCAGGAAAAATGCCAGATACAGGATTTTGCCTTAGAGGGTCCCCAGGGGATCCAGAGATGGTTAGAGCATCAATAACCAGACTGGGTTTCTCCAGCACAAGCTGCTGGAGAAGCTGAGCACTGCTGGAGACAGCCAGCTTGTCAGATGGGAAACTGCTCTCGGGGTATTCATGTCAAACAAGTGTCACATACAGTAGGGCAACAGATCCTGCTCAGATTTTATCCTAGCACCCTGAGTCTGGAAATTTAAGAGGTCATACAGAAAATACCCTAAATTTCCAGGCCATTACTAAAGCGCTGAATCAAAATTCTCTGTAAAGAGCCTGAAAGCACCAAGCAATCCATCACCTGAAGTCTTTGGGCTGGGTTTATTAGTGACCAAAATCAAAACAGTCTTTTTAATTTGAAAAGTACACATGAGAGTATTCAGTGCAAGAGGCTCAGGTTCAAGCCCTTTTTCTGCTTATTACAGGCTTTTTGATTTTTTTTTTTTTTGTTTCCTCCTGCTAGAATTGCTTAATTTGTATAAGAAGTGGAGCATTCACCAGATTAGATACCCTGCCACTGTAATCTGGTTGTTGGGATGGCAGCCAGGAGTTGGAACCCCCCCATGCAGGTCTCCAAACCAGGCTCACTTAGGGGACGTGTCACAGCTCTGGGTGTCCATGTCCTGCATCACCCCCCTGCCACTCACTGCCTTTCTGAGCCAAAAATCTGTCCCCTCTTCCCTTCACAGCCCTGCTGAATCCATCACGTTCCTGTGGGTCAGTGTTGTGCAATGAAGCACCAATGTTTCTCACCAGTTCTAATCTAAATCAGCAGAAAAGAGATGGTAATTTCATCCCATTTTATGTGCAAGCTCAAAGGCATCTTGAACTTAGGGCTAAAAGTAGATGTGTCCAATATTTATTAGCAGTTAGACTGTATTGCTTATCAGAAAATGCAACAAAAATAGGCTTATTGTGTTTTCTTGCCTGACTCAATAAGTTTTTCTTGTTTATTTTGATTTTAGAAAAGAAACGATAGAGGAAAGTTCACCAAATTAAATGTTTGCCACTGTTTTCACAGAAATATTTGCCACTGGAGGTCAGCTCTACATTTCCAACAGTAATTTAATAACCCAAATCTATTATATCGAAAATCCCTCTGGATTCCCTACAAACTAGAGAAACATTCATAGGTCATTTTAAAAACATCAACATCTACTTTGAAGATGATTCCAGAATCCCCTCCATGCTATAAATTCTTGTTGGACAAATTGCCTCTGAATTTATTTATTTATACGTATTTTTTTGCAGCATTGGGGGAAAACATTGGTTTATCTAGCTAAAAGTGTCTCACTGTAGTCACACAACTGCACTGATGTTTGGCAGAGCATAGCAATACTGACTGAGAAAACAAAGGAATAAATTGGAAGTTACCTAGGAAAGATTTCCTTATTCAAAATCATTTAGTGAAACTCTACGATTTAAAATCACTTAAATATCAAGATAGATGCTATAAATAATTTCACTCCATTGCACTGCTCACCCTGCCTGAAATTATGATCTGTGCATTTCTTGAATGTCTTTTGCATCTTTGAATGCACACATTTTTATTTTCTTTCAAATGGAAAAAGCAAATTTCACATGAGTATTCTCAAAAAAATTGACATAAACTTTAGACAAAACACCTGTTCAAATCAACGTATGCTGGATTTATCAACCTTCTGGTTATGCTGGCCAGCAGGCAGGCAGCAACGGAGTGGGCACATAAAATCCTCCCTGGAAACACTCAAGGCCAAGTAGTGTTTTGGCCAGTCCAGGTTCTCCTGACTCCTGGTGAGGCGAGGCTGATGCCAGGGCTGGGCACAGCATGGTCCCATTGCTGGTGCCAACACCTGCATGGCTGCCATGGAGCAGCACTGCTGCACTGGCACTCAGGGCAACTTCACCCTACCATCTGCTACAGCAAACCCACACTCAGTGTGACAAACCCACACCCAGCAACGGAGATTGGATGTTTCAGGCCAGGCTGGAAGCCTGGCATCATTTCAGTGCCAGGGCAGAAGTGAGCATGCTGCACATGGAGCAAACCAGGGCTTTGGGCAGTCAGAGGTGCACCCTTTTTTCCAGGCATGCACTCAGACACATTTGTCTGAGACAATAGAGAGAATAAATTCAAGCAAGCAGATGAATCATATCTTTTTAAGCAGGATTGGGGTTTGCCTCGTGATGAGGTTTTCAGCAAGCAGCCCTAAGCCATGGGATGTTTCCTGTCCCGGTGGCCAGACAGACTATCCCCAGCTTGCTGAGCCTCACATTGCAGCGAAACCTCCACCTCCATCCTTGATGTTGCAATGGAGAGAGCAGGGCTGCAGGCCAGCTCTGACCAAGTGACCCAAAAAGAGCACGAGTGAGGAAAACCCTGACCTAACCCACTTTGTTCAATCAGAGTATCCAGGCAGGAGCCAGCTGCTCTCCATCCTCCCTCATACCTGCGACATGAGTTAAGAGTCACAGTTCATTTTCTTTCCTGACCCTACACCGACACATATGCTCATGCACATCTGACAAATATTTCTCCTAGCCCAGAGAAGACTAACATTTATTCTTGCTTTAAGAAAAGAGTATAACCTCTCAAGAGCTCCTTGTGTTACTCTGGCTGTATGCAGATAATTGGGGTTGAGAAGCCTGCAGATTCTGGCTGGAATAACACTAATAAAACAAGAACCAGGAATCTTTTGGTTGCATCAGGAAGAGTATCCTGCAGCCAGAGGAAAACCCAGCACCTCAGATGCTCCCTGACGGGTACAGAGGGACTTGTTCCTCCCACGCCAGTAGTGCTGGGTGAGCTTTACCATGTCTACCTCATCATGTGGGCAGAGCTGTCTTTGCTTCTGAGGTTGAGCTCCTTGGCAAGGCGAGGACGGGTTTCTCTGGGGGAAAATTGGAAAGTGTTTGTGTCCCTGGATAGTCTGTGGAAGTGTGTGGGTGTTACTGCATGCTTTGAGGGCCCGGCTCCACAGAATACTTAGGCACATGTGTAACCAGCAGTGACGTCCAACAGAGCCGTGTAGAGACAGACACTTCCAGCCTTCCAGCTCCAGCGGGATCCAAACAGTTTTCCACGAAATCTCAATTATTTTTCTTTTGTTCAAGGCACCAATATAGCGTTCATTCTGGCAAGTCTCTGTCCATGTAGCAGCTGAATTAAACTCACTTTGAAGTTTAGCAGGTCCTCCCCCTCAAAACAAAAAATATCCATAATACAAGGTAAGGGATCTTGCACTGCTGAATATTACTTGGCTATTAATGCGAAAACCAGAATTAATTCAATGCCAAAAAGTTGTGAGAAAATTTGCACAAAAGCAACATCAGTTATAGGGACCATCTCATACCACAGCTATTTTGCAGCAATTCCTCTTTACATTCCTTGGCCAGCACAGCTTATTGAATAATTAAATGGCCAGATGACACACAATCAGATTAAAAAGCCTTGAATGTGAATGAATATCAGTTTCCCAATTCTGAAAGGAATTTAATCATGGAAACTTCCACCTACTGTCCAGTTTACCATATTCTGGAGAAAGCTGAAAAGCTGTGATATCCATGAGATCATCTTCATGGTGTTTTTTCCAGAAGAGAAGGAAACCTGAGCTATTGCCTCACAGGGGAACTTGGTCAGAGGGCATAACTCCTGAAGATTTGGAAGGAAAAACCCCCTCTTCTCATCTCCATGTAAAGAAGACTTTTTCCAACTGGGATTCACATGTCATTAAAACAGACACATCATTAAACCAAACACTTCACTAAAACTGGAAACACATTTAAAACTGAGAGTGTGGAATAACTTCCTAGAACTACACAGAAACTAATTACAATTGTAACAAAAGACACATTTTTTCACCTAATATTATTCAATACGCATTGAATGTATAGTATTCAATATGCATTGTCAACATAACAATATGCTTTGTGTTATATAAAGGCACTGTGTTTCTCAGCATATAAGCATCTAATTGCAATAATGACTCACATTTGAGCTGCAAAGCTAGACATGTATGTTTTCTGAATGTGCCAAATAGGCAAGACACCAACTAGCCTTGGTGTGTTTAGAAGAATGTGTTTAAACCACACGCCAAAGTAAACAGGAAAGCTAAACTATTGGTTGGGGGGTGGTTTTGTTTGTTCGGGGGGGGGGGTTGCTGGGGTTTTTTTTAAGTATCCCAATGTTTTATGGAGCCCCAATACATATTAAAATGAAAATACATGAAAAAGTGTTACTGATTTATCTACAGAATGAACTCACACATCCATCTGAGAAGACACTGGCAATTTTGAAGGGTGTCAAAGTGTCACTTTGCTCACATATATTTTCCTCCTCCTGTTTAGAAATCCAGAATGTGTCTAAATAAGTAACAGATTTAGTTAGACAAGTTTTAAAGTGAAATTGCAGAAGAGCCACAATTTTGCACTGAAAACCATCATACAGAGGAGCTGGGCTGAGGCAGCTTGAGATCTGCAGGAACTCAAACTTTGTGCCGAGTGGGCTCTGTTGAAATGAACAGTCAGCACAAAACACAGAGGAACTCTATTCTCAGCCAAGGCAACAATCTCTATTTGCAAAACTGTTGAACCAGGTAAAGTGAAACTTTCCTTGATAAATTTGCATTTTCTATGAGTAGAGGACCTTTCACATTATTGACTCAGCTATATCATGTCTAATAAACATACTTTTCCATCACACCCTCTTGGACTTCTTTAACTTCAGAATTAAAGCCCTGACCATTTGAATTGTAGAGCCAGTGTGAGGGAGATGGTGGGAAAAGGATCACCCCCTTACAGCAGCCCAGGCTTGTGCCAGATTAGTGACTGCATTACCATGGCCTGATGTAAACAGAAAAGAAATTTCCTGTCTTGGATTACATGGCAGGGGATGGGGGATTTGACGTGTAAATGAGGGGAGGATAAAAGAGTAAAGCCCCTAAGTACACACAACAGCAAGTCTGTGAGTAATGAGCCCCAGTTTGAAACGCTCCTGGAGACTCACGCTTCCAATGAATTGCTTTATAAAAACTGGTTTGCACATTTGTCATAAGTACACCCTGGGATTGCCCTATGAAACAGAAATATCTTGTCTTCCAGCCATTCCAAGGAATAAACAGACTGGGCTTTAATTCAGGCGGGTGTTAGCTGGTGATGGATCTGCGTCCACCTACCAGCTGTGTCTGTTTACAGGGGATCTGCTCTGGTTAAACACGGCAGGGTGATGCTGCAGTTCCATGCTGTGGGCCAGCAAGGCTGGTGGGAGGCTTTCCTGCCTGCCCATCATCCATCCCTGGATGAGAAGTCTGCGTTAGAAGGTCAATTAACCCAGTTGGTGCCTATTAACCTGCTCCCTCAAATGCAGAGGCAGGATGATCTTGGCAAGGAATCCTAACAGGCTTTGGGTAAGGCTGTTAAGATCAGCACCATCCAGAACACCTGGCAGGAGATAACATCCAGACTTTTGGCTGAGAGGAGGACTCAGAGAAAAGGACCAAGGAAGAGAAGGGTGGTCAGGACCTCTCCACCAGCATTCCAGCACAAGGAGGCAGGAGCGCAAGACAACTTGTTCACATTAGGATAACATTAGCTGCATTGGATACCTGGGAATTGTTGCCACAGAGAAAACCAGTATTCGCTGGTCTGAACTGTGCAGTACTGTGAAGATCTTCATTGTTGGGAGTGTCTGAAGCCTGCTCTTAGGCTTCTGCCTGTCTGATTCCATTTGAAAACTGAGTTTCTTTCTCACTTTGTAGATGCAGCATCTGTCTCGTTTGTTGTATTGGGGTAGGGAGATGCATAATTAAGTGCAAATAGTGTTCTCATGATGCAATACAGACTTATATAATACTTCACAGGTACCACCATCTCAAACAACTTGGCAGGAATTTCCCAGTTGTGAGGCTGGGATTTAGGAACAGCAGCAAACTTGTGTGGTCCTGCAGAAGTGCTCCTGACATACAGGGCTCCGATCCTGCCCTTGGGAACAGCTGTGCAAGTCCACATTTATGGCTGGGCTGGTATTTTGAAAGGAAGCTTGGTTTAGTTTTTGTGTTTTTCCTCCTCTTCCCTTAAGACAGCCTTCACTTTAAAAGCAAGAACTCCACATTTGTCACAGGGTGATAGTGCTGTCAAGCCACTGCAAGCGGCTGGTTTGTGTTGTGTTCAAGAGACTCAGCACAGGACTAAAAAAAAAACCCCTTAAGTAATGCTTACAGAAAGTGTGGAGGAGTACAGTAAGTGATGTTAAAATACAAGATGGCCATTTATGAGCAGCTGGTTTGCCAGCTGCAGTTGTGCTGGAACGAACAGAGAATGAACTGTCACCAGAGTTGTGAGATGAGAGATGTGGCACCTGAGTATGCAAAGAGATCAAGAATGGGCAATGCTGAAATTTCCATCTCTCCCAGCCCTACCATTTCTCCTCTTCCGTGATCACATTGGGTAGGATAGGCTCTCTTTTCTAGCAAATGCTCAGTTGATGAATTTCAGGTGCTTATCAATTTTTTTTTCTGCCTTTTGGCTGGACCACCAGAGCATTTTTGGCTCATGGCAAAGGGAATTGGGATAGGTACTCTTCTATTTATTTATTTATTTATTTAAATAAGTAAAAGTACAAGCTAGAAATTTCCCTCCAAAATGATTGCTCATTCCAGACTAAGTTCTTGCTACTGTTGCTCCTGGCTCAGTCTTGGCAGGTGGCTCAATAAATTGATAATATGCTGCATAATCCGACAAGGAGCTTTATCAATCAAAACAAGCCCTGCTGTTCAGCTCAACAGGAATGTTCAATCACTCTTCTCTGGTGGAATCAGCCTATACGTAATACTTTCATCCAAGATAATGTTAGACTGCAGATTTGGATCTGTTCTCACTGCTCCAGGGCTATTTATATCTTCATACCTTGAGGGTTTACTAATTAGCAGCCTTCTTCCACACCCTTTGATATCACTAAAGTAATCTCAGTGTAAGCGACTACTTTCTGATGATATCTCTGAGGGAGTGGAGAACAGCTGGAATCATTCAAAATATGAGGCTTTGAGCAGTTCTCCAAGAGCAGTAATTGAAAGATGGCAATAGGATTGTCTACGCAAGCAAAGCACCCTGACTGCTTCAGGATGGCTGTGGCTGACAGGATATGAAAGATGTTTACTCTCAGCTCAGTCCAGAACCAGTAGATAGCAGGGTGACAGTCTGAGCTTTTCTGAACCATTGCCAACATCACATTATCAGACAAGCACCTCTCAGTCATTTTTTGCTCCCCCCTTGCCCACCTGCTCATTTGCCTCATCCTGTTCAGCATGTGGGATCTCACATGGCCAAAAGACTCTCAGCATATTGGGGGCAAAATAACAACAAAACCAGGATTGAATATGAGGGTTTCATGAAGACTCTGGGAAAGCAGCTGAGAGCTTGGGACTGCCTGCCTGGAATTACTCAGTGATTCCCACACTTCACAAACCCTCTGGTTCACTGTTTCTCACATAGAAGAGCTGGGATAACTTGTTTGAAAGGTGGATTTTACACTGCTGAATTCTCTTTTCAGGTAGTTTCTAATAACACGGTGGGTGTTTATTTAAAACATAATTGCTTGCATCTTTTTTCCACATTACTCGCTTCACTGCTCCACAACGAGCTAATTTAGAGGCCTGTCATTAACTTAGCAACTCATTCTGCAAAGTTCAAAACTGGAGATGGGAAAAAGTTTTCTCCATGTTAAAAATGCAATTCAGACCAGAGTGACTCTGATGTGATCTGATGGCAGCTCCTACTCAAAAGATGAGGGAAACAGCCAGTTTCCAACAGCCCTTTTGATACCTGCCATTAATTGCCTGCTCTCGCTTGCCTGGTCTCAAGGCAGCCTCCTGCCCTTTGCTCCTTTGTGTTCCTTTCCTGCTTGAGCACTTCCTTTTGTTGCCAGTCTTTTGCTCCCCTTCAGGATCACTTTAGAGAGGTAATAAAACCCTTGTGCTGATAGAAAGAACCAGATACAAATATCTGTGTGAGTCTATTTATGTTTATAACGTGAAGCCAGAGAACAAGCTGTCCTGGGTTCTGGTTTCCAACTGCAGCATAAATCCATCAGCAAGTGTGTTACAAGCCCAGGGACGAAAGCAGAAAGGTACCAGCAGACACTGCAGGACATCCACCAGAGCTGCATCTCAGAGGATCCCTATCACTTAATTCTCCAGGATCGTGAAAGATGGAGGCTTTCACCCCAAACTAAATGAGCTGTCATTCTGTTTTGTTGGTGGGGAGTGCAAAACAGGAAGCAGGGAGACAATATCAGATAAGGAGCATTAAATACCTGGTTACATGCTTGATGTCCTCCCCAGCTGAGGAAGCATCGGAGCACCTTGGAGCAGAGTCCTGGGTCACATACTGTGCTTGCTGCCCCTCACCTGGTTGCACTGCTTGCATTGCTGGGACTTCATCCTCTGGTCTCCCTTCCTTAAAGCAGTTATTAATTGAATAATATCATCCTTTATAATAACACAAGGCCAGGTTGGATGAGGTTTTGAGCAACCTGGTCTAGTGGAAGGTGTCTCTGCCCATGGCAGGGGGGTTGGAACAAGATGATTTTTAGGTTCCTTCCAACCCAAACTGTTCTATGATCCTTTCTCAGGCACACAGGGAGAAACATTTAATTAATGAATATAGAACAAGCTTTCCTTTGCCAAGCTTGATGCATATTGCATTTACCAAACTCAACCCTATCTCAGGGTGATAGCGATTTCCTTCAGCAGATAGGAGTCTCCAAAGGGAAAGCTGGCACAGGTGGCTTCTCAGAACAAAGGAAAAGACATAGCAAGATTGGTTTCTTCTGTGTATGTTTTGTTTGCAGGGCCATGTTAAGTACAAAGCAGATGACAAGCTAAAAGGATTGTTTTGCTGGCGCAGGAGTCCATCTCTGTTCTGGTGGAAAGAGATGACAGCAACATGTGCAAGAAAGCCTGGCTGAACTGAAGCTTTAACGTGAGATGTTCACATCTCAACAGACTTCAAGATAAATGGCCTTTATCTTGTCTCCCATATGGTTTTGCTTTCCATGTAGTAACTGAATCATAACATTGGCTGAAGGAGAGGAACTGATTGTGCCAAGCTGGGAAAGGAGGGAAGAGGAGGGAAGAATTTGGAGGGCAGAGAGAAACCCTCCCTGAAGAAGCCTGATGGAGGATGACAAGATGAAAATGATGCAGAAGTAATAGCTGCATGGGAGGCTGAAGAGAGCCTGCCCAGCAGTTAAGGTGAAAGGCAGTTAAACTGGATGAGAAGGGATCATCTCCCCAGCATTGTTCACTCTCTTCACTGGGTTTGCTCCAACTCACTGGTCAGTTGCTTCAGGCCAAGCACAGGGAGCTGCTTCAGGGTCTTGGAGGAAGGTTAAAGGGGAGGTTCCCTCATCACCAGTGACATCAGTGGGAGTTTTGCTGAGGATGTCAATGGGACTGTGCACTCAGGGTTGCTCTCAAGGAGAGGCAGGATCAACATGGGAACAGGACCTACTTCAGCATTGTGGTTACGTTACTGAGACTGCACTCACAGAGAGAGTTAGGAGCTGCAAACACAGTCCTTCAACCTAGCAATATTTTATACCTTAACATACTGGTTGCCAGGGTTAAAGAGAAATGAAATACATACTAAAAGCCAAAGCAAATGAACTCAGTGAGAGGGTAGATCCATGCTTCAAGAAGTCTTTGGTTTTATAAGACAATTTAGCCCAGGTCTATTAAGAGCTCTTCCCAGTGAAAGAGTGAGAGTATTTTCTCTGCTACAATCATATCAGCCTGTATTCTGGGTTAATGGAGATGAATACTACTGCCAGATTTTGTTCTTTCCCTGCATGTAATCTAATGCCAGATGGTTCTGAATGGGTATTAAATCCCCCATGTGCATGACCTCCCCAAGGTTTTTATCATTAGAACCTTAAAATAATTCAAGGAAAGCTTTCCCAAAGCTCGATTGTAAACCTTCTAATGAGGGACTAAAGTCACAAAGAAAATCCTCTTGTTAATTCCCATTTGGCTTTTTTTTCCCCTCCTTTATGACAAATAAGCAAGAATTCACAGTAACAGAGATTCTTTAAAAATGTTTTAGTAGAAAACACATAAAAAATGAGAGCTCAGGTTAACAGTTCAAGTTCCCAGCAGGGTTCAGAGATGTAGAAACATATCAGCCATCTTCAGCCCCTAATACAGGGCCCAGTAACATCACCATCCCTCAGGGTATGTAGAAGTTACTCTGTCAGTAACTGACTGTTTTATTCACAGTGCAACATAACACCTTATATCAGAACAAATATGATCCAATGTCGGACGAGAAGTTGAAATGGGACTTAATCTATACAAAGGTGCAAGGACTCACATGAACACCACCTTCACACTAACTGGAGCTCTGCAAGAGCAGCTAAATTCCCAAAGATTTTCCCAGGAATTTTCTGTCACTCATTTGCATGGAGTGGAGGATACATTTTAATGATTTTATCTTTGGTTTTCTACTTGCTGCACTGCACCATACCTTACTTGCTGCCTGTTACTTGAGCACATAAGAGAAAATTGTTCACATCCTCATGGGTTTTCTGTACTTCTCATCAGTGGATCATCCAAAAGCCACATAAGTATTTCTGCAGCTAAATCACATGCTGTGAGAATAGGGAGGGGTGAGAAATAATAAAAATAAAAAAGTTTTACAAATTTTGGGGTATCCAAACTGCCCAGAAAACTTGTTTCTCAGGAGCCTTTACACTGTTCACGTAAGATCCAGCTCTCATTAATATCTGTTTCAACTGGGAATATGCAACATCTGCAAAGAAACCAATCCTTGGCCAACACCACAGAAGTAATCATCCTGAAAGAGTTTAGCTCGGGTAACTGAGGAAACTGAACCCAGTTCATCAGGAGGGCATTCAAATACAGGAGACCTTAATCATGGGACCATCTTGCTTTGCCCTGAAGTCCCACACTCACTTCCCATCACCTAGGAAGAGGAATCTGAGAGATAACCTTCTTCCAGGATCTAACACTAGACCAGAGCCTCCCAGCATGGCAGGAGATCTATAGAAATAAATAAATTAAAAATATGAGTACAAAACCTGCCTCAACTCCCAGCAGTACCTTACCATGTCTCCAAGGATTTTATCACTGTGCTGTTTATGATTTCTCCAAAACAGAGTCACTCTCTCACACTTCTTATCATACCTGCAGCCACACAGACAGTGTGTGTACAGGCATATGCTCCACATTCTAGCAGAGATACAGATGGCAACTGGAAAGGGAGAGACAGGGACCCTTTGCCAGAGCTCAGAGCTGAACCAGGGGCACTGAGCTCGAGTCAGCCACTGAAGTAAACAACATCCTGATAAGTAATGTCAGTTCATTAAACTTCTGAATGTAAGTTTGCCCCTTCTTACCTGCAATCCCAAATGTCCTGCCCTCCCCTCAGACAACTTTGTCTTCTTCATCATAATTCCATTTCATATCCACTGCTTCTTCTGGATCTCTATACCCAGTCTCTAACCATCTCTCTGGCTTAATTCTCACTGTATTTATCTCCACACACTCCTTATCAGTCTTGTTAGCAGCTCATTAGCTCCCAGCACCTCCCTGACTCCCTTGCTCTAACCACAACCCCTTTTACCTTATTCTGGTCCCTGTCCACCCACCCACTCCTCACTTTCCCACTGCACACTGCCTTCCTTGGGCATTTCCACTGAGGGCAGCTTGACTATGATCTGGCCTGGAGGAGGTGTCTGGACGAGGAAATTGGTCGTGTGGTGAAACACTGACAAAGAGTTAGGGCCAAAGCCCTGTCTGAAATTGGAAGGCACCAGAACTGGGAATGGAGCACAGCCAAACTCAGTGACAGGTTATGGTACTTGTCCCCGTCGCCACTTTGTGTAATTTTCCTCCCTGGCACCCTGGCCATGCCCCAGCAGCACCAGCACGGGCTGCGCAGGAGCAGCAAGGAAAAGGCAAAACCGGGTATGGAAGAAACTAATGACACTGTGCAGAGCTCTTCATCCTGCAGCCAGTGAAACCCTGCCCGAGTGCAGTGTTTTACAGCCGCATGCAAGCTATTTGTTATCCCAGGCCAAAACCCAAATGAGCTGTTGGTTTCTGTCCATTCCTTAGATGCCACATTTAGAGCGAACAAAGGAGCAATGCTGCCACCAGCCCTCGCCAGAGAGGGACCTGCGGGGGCAGCAGGACAGGCTGCTTGTCCTGGGGCAACCTGACGCTGGACTGGGGTGTGGGGTATGGGCTGTGGGGGCCCGGGATGCTCCGTCTCTGGGGATGAGGAGCGTTCCTGGCACGTCAGTCTGGCACCTCCAGCGGGCCGACAGCGAGGAGGGGGGCAGCGGGGTGAGCAGGATTTGCTCCACGGCACTTTCGAGACAAAGCGATTTTACTAAAAAAGGAACTTGGAGCACTTCAGTCCGTCGAGGCCGTGCCAGCTCTGTCTGCATCCCGCCGCGGTCTCCCGTGAACGAGAAGGAGGAGGAGGCAGCGGGAGGAAAATGGCAACAGGAGCTCTGCTATGCCCCGAGGGCTCAGGGCCGGCCGCAAGAGACCCCAGGGCTCTCGGGCAGCCCCAGGAGGGTCGGGAGAAGCAAATGCGATGCTGAACTGGGGTTTGGTGGCGGTGACTGCGGGGAATCGCCCCCCCACGCTTTGTTCCCCCTCCCGCTTCCCACTGAGACTCATGTATTCTTTGGGGCATGAACCGACTCCTGCTGTGTGTCTGCATCACACCCGCACCCTGGGATCTCAGCCTTGACAGGGACCCCCCTCCCCGTGGGGACTGTCGTGGGTAACAGCACTCTCCATAATAAAGTTCTGGCTACATGGATAATATCAACACATTATAGCGTTTCCCTTTATAGCTGTGCTGCAGACGGAGTTTCCAGATCGACGTAAAGCATACTCGCTTTTTCTTTCCATCCCTCAGTGCAACTTGACAAGTCCCGTGGTTCTTTTCCTAATATGCAGGTTTATTTTATGTCACTGAGCACTGGCGAGGACAGAGAGACTTTTAAGTCACAGTAATCTGAATTCTAGAAATAACAAGCTGCAAAGATCTGTGATTAAATGTGGAGTGCGCGAGAGCGGCAAAAACAAGTACTCTGTGTTCTTTAAGAGATCGTTTGGATAACAGTGACATAACCTAAGTACCCGGTCGCGGTCCAATTTAATCAGTAAATATGCCTCTGGAGCAGAACCATCTAACTTGGGATAAGAAACAGAAGTACAGTCACCACCAGTAGGAGAAATTAATGCATTCCACTTAGACAAAGATTAATTATTATGAATCACTCCAAAAATACGTTTGCCCCAAGTGGGAGTACATGATCTTCTATTCATCAAGTTTCTTTTAAGTAATCATTAAACATCTCAAGGCGGAAGACAATTTAGTTTGCCCAAAATAAGCACTACAAAATGAAGACCACCTTTTTTAATGTCTGGAGCATTTTGATCAAGATGAGTTGCTCCAAAGTGGGACAGGCAGAACATCTGCTAGAATAAATGTGTGTAGGTGCAGAGGACTCTGCCTAAGAACAGTATAAGTTTTTCTGTTACAGTTTTTCTGACAGTGTTGATTTTTCCATATAATTTTTATCCTAAGTTCATAATTATAATTAAATTTATATTTGCTACTAATTTTGTCCTGTTAAGGCCCTCAGCTGTAACCTCAATGTCATCTCAAAGGGTCATAAGTCAGATTTAAAGCCAAAAGTCACCTCAGTTGCATGTTTTGGAGAAAAATAAACATGGTGGTTTCAGGAAGGGCATGGGTAGCTGTTTTAGTAGGGTCTCCCTTTGCACAGGGGTTCTCCTTTTAAAAATACCTCAGAAGGATGATGATTTTCTTTGCTTTGGTGGGACAAGCATGTCTGAAACAGACTGGGTTATTAACAGCAGGGTTGGCTCTGCTTCATCGCTTGCATTTGACTTTCCATTTGTCTCTGGGCAGTCCCTGGTAGACACATTCAGGAGCTGATGCTCTAGTAGAGTGTTGCTCTGGGTAAGGCAACGTGCAAGAATAAGAACACAGTCAAAATAAAATTATTTTGTCATTTACAAGGGAAAAGAAAAAGTGCAAAATTAAAGGGCTGCAGGAAGCAACTATGTTACCAACTGGAGAATATTATTTTTTATTAAATTTATGTATACAAAAAGTTTCTTCTGTGAAACATTCCCCAAACCATCACTTCATATTAATGGCTCAGCATTCCTGGTGGGATAGGAATGAGAAACTTGCTTCCATTTACTTTGCAGGGCCAGGGTGAGGCGCAAAGAAGACAATTAGCAGCTATAATTTAATTACCAGAACCCCAGATATTGCTGAAGTTGACTTCACAGAAATCTTTATCTGGGAGAATAAGAGGTGGCCTTCTAGGTACAACATTTTTAGCAGTCTTCCTTTTCTCCAGCTTTAGAGACTCTTACAATTTAAGGCTCAGTCCTCACCCAGCCCAAGAAGTGCTGATAGGCAGCGCTTCCACTGACACTTTTTCCATTACAAAATAATGTTCTACCCAAACATACTTTGTTTGACACCAATAAATCAGGGCAGCTCTTTTAATCATACCCAAGACTGAACTAGGCCAATTTTAAAGCTTATAAAATTTGGTGACTTTTCAAAGAAAACCCTTTTTTTTTTTTTTTTTTTTTTTTTTTTTGTGGCACAGTCCAGCACTCCCTGTTCCTGGCAGCAGCTCAGAAGTGCTCTGAGAAATGCATCTTTTTGTGGCAGTTCTGACCCAAATGAAATCAAGAAACCTTGGAAATCTCACAGGAGATGGATTTTTGTGAGCTTTCCAATTTAAACAGGTGGAGATAAACCAAGATAACCGTCTGAGACAGATCTGCAACATGTGGAAGGTTCATCTATAACTAGATATGTCTGCCTTTATTTTTATGGCCTTACCCTTTTCTAGAAATATGCCTACAGGCATTTGATTAACACTGGAGTAGTTATGTAAATGAATGAATGGGACAATAGATGTAGTAGAGAGAAGCCTTCATTCTTAAGTCTGACAAACTCCCTTTCCAAAGGAGAGTTTGTTTCAATTGGCCAGCCAGTGCCTCAGGACGGGTTTGAAATGACAGAGAATCCTCAAAAGTCCAACAATTCTGAGGCTTCTCCCAGGCAGCAGCAATGATAAAACCCCCATATTGTGGTGTTGTTTCTGTTGCTTAGATATTTCATGTATGTTGCTTCAAATCAGCTCTTAAGTTCTTCTACCCTATCCACATGGCAAGAAGAGAAATAGACAACATCATTATCTTCAGAACAGCTTGCTCACATCACACCACAGTTTATTTTATGATTCAAATACTCTCTGTATTTCTTTTCCTCCATTCCTTCGTTACCACCTCAGCATTAGCAAGTGTTGCCAAGTAACGTTCCACAGGCTCCTATAATTTCACTACATGACTGCACTACAACCACGCGTTAATACTTCACAAAGGCAGTAACTATCAGCAATAACCACTATATTACTTTAAGGGAAATCATAGTACTTTCTCATTATGGCTGTGTAGGCTTCCAAATTACACCAGTCATCAGGATAATTCATTGTTGCTGGAGGTTGGGATGAATAAATTCCCATGCTGGATTTACAGAAATCCTGATGCTTCTCCCGTGTAATGGATGTGTGCAATGAGTTTAGCTGAGACTCATTTTGCTTAGAATCATAGAATATGCTGTGTTGGAAGGGACCCATCAGGATCATTGAGTTCAACTCCTGGCCAAACACAGGACACCCCAATAATCTCAGGCCCCGTGTGCCTGAGATCGTTGTCCAAACATCTGAACTCTGAGAGGCTTGGTGCTGTGCCCACCTCCCCGGGGAGCCTGTTCCAGTGCTCAACCACCTTCTGGGTGAAAAACTTCTTCCTGATATCCAAGATGTCACCACACAGAGTGGCTGGGAAGAGGATGATGTTGGGAGGCTTGGTCCCTCAGTGCTTCAGTCATGGGTCAGACCCTTGAGTGTAGACTAAAAAAGTAGTTGGAAAGGGCAAGAAGTCCTGAAGAAGGTCACATTCAGAAACTAGGTATCCTAAAAGGTTCAACATCAGTAGGAACATGAAAAGATATACCAAGAAATATTTTACCTTAACTTCTGCCTGAAATGATCCACTGGTCTTATGCGGTGAGGGCAGAATGAAAATCCACATCTCAAACAAGAGGCGATGGCAATGCTGAAGTGGGATAAAGCAGGACACTTAAGAGCTGGGTCCCAACACACAGAGTTCAGAGGAAGTTTTCTGCCTGCATAAAATTTGAGAAGTCAGACATATAATTACCATGAAAAAAAGAACAATTTTTCATCCTTTTCATTCTGTGGTAAAAGAAATTAAAGGAAAAACAAATACCTTTAATAATTTCAAAATGTTGCACTTTGTCATCAATCTCAATTTGCCATAATGAGCCTTACAGGAAGTTCAAAAGTTGCAGTGGGACGAAAATGGGATTGAGGGATGTTGGGCATCTCAGAAATGTGGCTCCAATTGCACCAGATAATGTCTGTGTCAGCCTTATGATATTTATTATGTCTGTTCTAAAGTGGAGGTTGTATGCATGTATAAGCATGTGTATATTTATACATATACATTTAAGTAGAGAGAGTACCCATGTTTAAATGAATGTTCATACACATAAAGGCATCTGATGTCAAAGGGAAGAGTCCTTTAATAGCTATATAAAGGTTTAATTTCTTATCTAATGTTTTCCCTGTTTTGCTTGGTTGAAGGCCTAGTATTTAGATGTTTCATTATCTAAGGTTTCCTCTCTCCCAGGGAACACACTGGTTTGCCGTGTTCAGTGAATTAATGAAACATAGAATAAATCTTTCTAGTGGCATAACTACATGATGCTAAACCCATGTTTTATCTTATCCTCACCATGTACTTCAGATCCTTTAAACGTATCTTTGTAGCAACCAAACTTGCCATAAATTAGTCATGATGATGTTACAGCTGAATTTAATTTCAGTGTCTCTCAGCAAGTTGTTAAGGGTTTCTTGCCTAGGTCACTGTTGAGGAAATTTGAAAACTCTGATATGATTTATGAATATTGCTATATTAGTAGTGTATAAAAGGCTATGGGGAATATGAGAAAACAAACCTTTGCCTAATTCCATTCCACTAAAAATTTCATTTCTTATAGCAAAATAAACAAGTAAATCAGTGTTGAATGATTCTATTGCTTTATTACGTAACTTATAATCTGGCTTTAAACATCCAAGCCAAGTAAAATCTCAGACCTTGCTCACTTTTGTTGAAACATAATAGTTAACAATTAGAACTATTCTTCAGAGGTTGCTTCCTTGAATGACATTCATAATGTGATGCAAGAGAAGAAAATCCAGGAATAAAAGGCTTGGCTTCTTTCCCCCAAACCCAAGTACATTAGCCCTGTTATTAGCGAATTTTTATTAGCGAATTTTTCAATGTAAACCTCTTTTCTCCTGAAATTTATTCAACTGTTTAAGGGATGATTAGTTTCCTAAAATTTCTGCAACATCAGTGTTCACTTCCAGAGATGCTGTTACCTCAAGACTTGTTGCTGTACAAGTTGCATGAACGTACAACTTCTGTTCCTCATCAGGTAGCTGATCCTCATAGCTGAGAAACAGTCCCATCAGTATAAACCCCTTTCAGCTCATGGAATGGCAAATGCCCAATAGTGAGGAGACAAGGTCAAAAGAGTCAAAACTGTGGCCATTTTTGCCAAATCATAAGCTCATCACAACTTATATTAATCACCTGCTGAAGATTCAGCTCTCATTTCAGAAACTGCAGTCCAGGGGACTTGCACATGTAGGAAACATGACATTCTTTTTCAGGATCTGGCTGTTGCTGTCTAAAACACCACATCCTGCTGGCTTTTGCAACACCATGCAGTGAAAATGTCTCTCAGACTGGTGAATGAGTAACCTAAGACAGCATAATTTCTAATTTATCGTAGGTGCATACGCATTAGGTTCTCAGTGGAACCAGTCAGTGGAAGGCAGTAATCCCCAAGCTTAACTAAGTTTTCTCTTGGACATACTGCTTGACCTTAGGTGGGTCACTTAATCTTACTTTCTCTCTTTGTTTTGTTGTCCATAAAAATATGATAATATTGGCTCACAGCACCAGCTGAATAAGCCAATATTCAACAGACATAGATGATGTGACATTAATATTTTCAAAGTACTCTGTTGCTGAGAAATGCTGTCAGTCCAAAATGTGCAGTACTATAATTATGGTATACAATAGAGATCAGGCACCTCGGTGGATATTCTTGTGCCAGCCTCTATATCTGCTACCTGACTTCACATGTACGTGTCCAATGGAAAAGAGATTTGAAAATTCAAGTGTCCTTGAAACTAGATAAGAAACTTTCAGCCAATGAGGAACGTCCATCAACACCTGTCTGGGGCTACTGCTGGTTTTTTCCAGCTGTTTCTGTCTGATTTTGTTGCTTCATGTACCTAAATCCACCATTCTGGTGAGTAAAGCAGGAAGGAACAGCTTTGAGAAAAGGACTGTGGTAGGTCAGGGTGCAGCAGGGTTTGAAAAGACCCTTCAGGGTTTTGGTTCATGATATCTGCCAAAGCCACACACCTGGTGATGGTGGAGCAAGAGGTGGCAACAATCCTGCCATCCTCACACACCTGTCATCCCATGCCCAGCAAGGGGACCTAACAATCTGTGCTGCAGCCCACTTGCCAATTATTATAATTGAAATACATGACCATTGCATTTGGCTGGCAATTCCCAGAGAAAGGGTGACTGGCCCATCTCTTTTCCATCCTGAGAGAAAGTATTAGCTTGATTTTCAGAGGTGAGCATTACATACCTCTTGTCAAAACCTTGTACAAATCTTAATACAGCATCTTTTGCCACAGATTAGGAGGAGAAGGAGCTTTTCAGTATGCCTGAGAGCACAAACGTTTTTTTTTCTTTTAAACTAGAAAGTCATCACAAAGGGCTGAAATTTTAGAATGAATGAGATTGCACTAATACTAAACAACGTCTGCCTTGAATCTTCTCCCTCTCTCTTCTGTGTCTCTTTAGCTCTAACTTTCTTCCACCCGGAAAATGCCCTGAACATTTTGGGCACTACCAGGAGCAAGAAACGGCCTGTGTACCATTCAGTCATAGATGGGCCAAGAAATTTCTGAAAAATAAGTCACTTTGTTCTCTCTGTTGGGCACAAAGTGGAACAGTGGGTGAAGCAGGTTTTCCCCCCACCCCCAACTTCACATTTCCCCAGGGAATTCCTCCAGATTTCTCATCATCCACTCGAGCAATGTCATAGTGCAGCTGCACTGTGTTGTATCAACTGAACATGTGTCCCCACTGCCCTCCAGGTTTGTACACCTTTGAGGGGAGGACAGCAGCACACAGCTGCTTTGGCTAAAGCGTGGGTTGATTTGTTTGCATGCTGTTTTATTAAGTCAAAGAAAAACCATGAGCTGTTAGCTTCCTGTAAAATGAAGAAAAAAAAAAAAGGCAAAATAAAA
This sequence comes from Platyrinchus mystaceus, assembly GCA_035041135.1. Lineage (NCBI taxonomy): Eukaryota > Metazoa > Chordata > Aves > Passeriformes > Tyrannidae > Platyrinchus > Platyrinchus mystaceus. The sequence goes on along the minus strand of JAWWLV010000024.1, from coordinate 6,595,393 downwards.
GAACAGCCTGAAGATAAAAAGGTCCTAAGGTTCTAGAAAATGTCAACTCCAAGAAATGTGGTGGGTGTAAAAACCACAAATTAAGCTTTACATTCATATACAGTGTCTACGTTTGTTCTGAACAATGCTGAATGGTGAGAGCTGGGAGCCCCGTGAGCGCTGCCTCCCACTGAGGACATGCTTCCCATTCCTAGGCCGGGCAGCAGCCACTCCTTCCCACGGATGCCCCTTCCCACGGACATCCTTGCAAAGCCGCTGTCTGTTCTGCGCAGCAATGGGCGGGAGTTTTGCTTCCTCTTTGCAAAGCCCCTTCCAGCAGGATGGAAATGGGCTTTGCTCCAGGAGCTGGGGGTACATCCCTAGGCAGTGTGTGAACAGATACCGGGCCAGGTCACTGATACAGCGCTGCAGAAATTGGTGGGGAGCTGTAGAAGCCACTGCCTCACTCCAGATCCAGCCAAGGACTGGGGCTGGTTCATTAGTCTTAGCCGAAACTACACAGAATTCACCCAGAACAAGGGGAGAGATAATAATTCATCCTTGATATTCTATAATAAGTCAGAGAGGACAGAAAATGTCAGCTATGTTGCTCATATTTGCATAATGCCATTCATTAAAAACCCACTGAAATCTGACTCAATTTCCAGAAAGTAAAAAAAAGTAAAAAAGAAAGTAAATTAGAGATTTTTTTCAACCAACCCTTCTCCAAAATTTGAATGACATAGATTTATTTTTTTTTTTTGAGAAAAATTCTTTTGGCAAACTTAAGGAACAAAATACCAAATCTATTTAGCATGAACATCCTCAGCTGTGTGAGGTCTCTGTAGCAGCTGAAGGTATTACAGTGACTATAATGCACAGACTGCTGTAGGGAGAGAAAGTGCTTTTGAATGGATTTTAATTCTTTTAAAACACTTGAAATGTGTTTTAATGTGTACAGTCAAAGCATTAGAAACTGTTTTAAAAGAAAAGTTTTATAAATATTGGTTTGTTCAATCGGCATAAGACCTCATTCAGTGAGTGGAAATGAAAATTACTATAGAAAACTACATTTTATATATCATATGCTGGTTTGGAAGTTAATCAGAATGCTATTACATCTTGAGGAGATTACAACTATACATTAAGAGTTAAAATCTTCAGTTCTTCCAGAAGACATTATACAGCTCACCTGTACCGTGGTGTTTGTGAAAGCTAAATGCTTGCCCACTTTCACAACTTTCTCAGGGAGGCTGCATGGCAAGTGCACATAAATCTTTCAACCAAGACTCAAGCAGTGAGAAGGAGCTACTGAGGTGCTGGCAACGTGAGCTAATGTTGAACTAATATGAACTTCATGCAAATTTTTGCTTTGTCCAGGACTGCTGGTTGAGGCGAACTTGTAGTAACAGGCTCGTCGGAGACCTGTCAGGGGAGTCTCTCTGGCAGGCTGTGAGCTGCAGCTGGAGCTGCCTTTCCTTCAGTTTGCTCTGAATTTAGGACATGCTTGCACAGCCCAGCTATAAACTTTCAGCTGGAGAGGAGACAGAGAGGAACCCAACAGCCCTGAAGCAAATGAATGTCAGAATAATCCCGGTGCAAAGTCAGACTTTCGGTGAAACTGCAGAAGTGAAAAGTTTATTGAGGCTCAGACTGGGTCTAAGGCCATCTCGTCTGGGCTGAGGAAGCTGTGGACTCAGGAGAGATAAAAGCACGCAGTTTGCTTGTTTTAATGACTGTCTGGGCTGCCTGCCTGTAGCCAGAAAGGCATCTCCACCTCTAGATGAGAAGACCCACAACCTCCACAGAGCCACACAGATGGAGCTCAGTTCCCACCAGACAGCAATGTCAGTCCATCCCTCCATCACTGCCTACTTGACCCCTGTCACAGCAGTGAGGCAAATTTCACAGGGAGAAATTGCACCTTAAACCTCCTAAAAAGCAAAGAAAAATCCCAACAGGACAAGCTTCAGCAGCTGTACAGCTGAGTCCAATAAAGCACATCGCTGTCCTCACAAACTTTGTCTCAGCAGTGACAATATCTGGGCTTGTCTTGTTTTCAGCTCTCCCAACTACAGAAACTGTTGTTGTTCCCTTAAAAAAGCTCTTCCCAGTTCATGGTCAGGAAGACTTCCCTGGTATTTTGCCAAGAGTTGTATAACAAATGGCTGATGAAAAAAATAACAAGAACAGGCCAGAAAGAAGAGGAAATATCTAAAAGGAGGAAAAGGACAAATGAGTCTTCAGAGAATATGAGCTACAGAGGATGCGCTGAGTTTATGTCTGGTACATTTTGCTTCATTTCCAGTAATTCATGCCCTGTATGTTTCTAGAAACAGATAGATGAAGTATTTATGAAAACCACACCACTGGAGCCATAGCAGCCAATGAAAAAGTGGATCCAAGGTGTGTTGGGAGAAAGTTTTTAAGTTTTGACAGTCAAAATGGATTTGTCACTAGGCCAACACAGAGAATTTTCCCCTTCTAACTTGGACTGAAAAAAAGCAAATAGGATCATTGTTTTTATGCCTGATCTCTCTGTCCAGAGGATTTGCTCCACCCAACACTGGATGGTCCATGGACCTCAGCCTGCACCTTTGGGTCAAGGTCTTTATTTCCTTTCAGGAGTTAGTGCATGGACAGGACTGTCCAAATCTCCAAAGGCAAAGTCACCCAGTGGAAGCTCTGAAGGCAGCAAGCATTTTGGTCAGGGGTCTCCCAACAAGGTGCCATCACTGCTATCAGGCACTCTGAGAGAGACAGCAAGTGCATTGCTGCACAGACTAGAGAGTCCAGATCTGACACTGGAAAAAACTTTGGAGGAGTTCAGAAACAGAAAATTTAGGAGAAGAAAGGGGGGAAAAACCAAAGAGGAGACAGAAAATAATGAAAAAGAGAGAATGACAAAAAAACCCCTATGCTGTGTAAAATTTGCATATAAATAATAATAAAGGAATGCTCATTTATAGAAACATTATGAACAAGCAGTAGCTGCTCATTAGCGGCATCTTCCCAGGACCATTTCCCACTAAGACTGAGTAACAACCTCTGGAGCACACATTGTTCCATGTGCATCTACCTGTGACTGTGAACACCAAAACTGCCTGACAAATATTGGGAAATAATTCCCTAGATAAGCTGTGCATGTATTCACAAGTAAAATATGCAGCCATACCAGTCTGCATACAGGAAACACTCAATTTGTATGTGCAAAATAGGAGCTTGAGGCAGGTCAGTACTTTAGAGACCAAGCTCTGAACCAGCAACACCAATCCTTCAGGACTGTCACTGCCAAAAGAGAGTGTAACAACCTTCCCAGAAAAGCCACATCTTAATTTTTGTTTGAGCTGGTTTCACCAACCTTCCTCAAGTCCCTCATCCATGAATCCAGAATATAACTTGGACAAGCATATTCTTATTCTGATCAACTAATGCATTGTTCAGGGGAGCTCAGGTGTTATTAAGCCCTATGGCACATTACTACCCCCTTCTGAAAAGAGTCACCTCGAGTGTTTAAAGCAGTATCAGCAACACAGTTATTTTCCTAGTAAAGTTTTCATGTGATGGACATTTTGGCTGAAAATTCAGTAAAAAGGGAGAGACTCAAACTCATACAGATGGAAACTTCAGGTGATAGATGTCAGCTGGTCACCGGGGTGTGCTTCTACAGCACAATCTGATGCTAAAGGATGGCAAAATTCCTAGTTTTTGCAAACATATTATAGCTTATTAAAGCAGTTCACAGTTAACTCAGCAATTCTCTGTTTCTGTACAGTGATTTTTTTTTCCCTTGGATTAACAATATCCATAGCAATTTTATGGGCGTGGTTCAGATCAAGAACATGGGCTGGTAGCTGGAAAATTGCATTTGACCTCTGCTTTTCCTTATCTCTTTTCAGGTTTTATTTTCTCTTAAGTTTAAAGACACTTTCATTAAAGAAATTATTTCCTTTCTTTGGGAGGCTGAATCAAAAGTCTTTCCATTAATTTAGTAGGGCTTTACATTAGACTTTCAGTTAGAAACAGTAAGTGTAGAAGTATAAAGAAACCGAAGATAAAGGAGAGGGGAGCAGGAGGTGGAAATGTTTCATGAACATTTACAAACCTCTAAGGTTTCATTTGGCTTTATGTTAAGTTTAGGTCAAAGGTTTGGGTCAGCTTTTGTTCTCCTCAGCCCCCATTTTCTCTGATCTTCTTTTCCAGAGCGGGATCTTGACAGATGCACTGTGAAAAGGGAGAAATCGGTTTGAAAAGCTGGACTCAAGACCTGCTAGAGGCGGAATGATGAGGCAACTGCTTTGCAGTTTGTTTCATGTCACAGGGAACACAATTCCCTCAGATGAGGTAGCGCAGCGTTGGAGTGAACCCTGCAGATTATTTTAGGGTAATGTAACGAGAGGGACCCATCACAATTAATGTTCTTGCTTGGCATCTCTTGCAACTCACCTCAAACCATAGAGTTTTAGGGTGGTGTGATGCCCTGAGGCAGAAGCATTGGCTGCCAGTTGGCTGCTTGTAAAACTATTTCCTTGGGGACAGTATTTTGTTGACCGGTGGCAAGATGCCAAGACTCCCACAGGGAGATGGATCACTTGTCCTTCAAAGGTCACAAGTCTCCAGGGTGGCAAAGCCATCATCCCCACCAGCCTTTGCCTGGCTTTGACAAGAGAGGGGTGAGGCAGCAAGAGGAGGATTTTGGCCCTCATGACACAGAGGTACGAATAAGGCAAGAAAGGTCAATTTATTATGGTTTTTTATACTTTCTGGATAATATTGCAGGAAAATCAGAGCAGCTTCCTGATATATCTTCTGGCTAACTTCAAAGTTGAAAACAATTACTGAATTTAAGTGAATTATGTTAATCAGTCGGACAATTTGAGAGGATGGGAGAGGAGAGGAAAGGGTAGCTTGTACCTGGAGTGGAAAGAAGAATGTTACAAGTGGAGGTGATAAAATCACTAGCCCTGGGGGACAGCAGGAGAGGCAGGCAGCTCTCAGCCCTGGAGCACTGAAGGTTCAGTCCAATTCATTCTGCTTCATCCCCAGCTACCTTCTTCTGCCTGTGTCCCTGTTCATCCCTACCTCAGCCACACCAGCACAGTTGTGTGCAAGGCCCCTCTAGCCCAGACCACTGAGAGCTGAGTTAACACCAAAACCTCCTGCACTGCTTGGATCCCAGCTCACTGGATGGGGCTGGCACCTTACATGTGCTTTGGCTCAGATTCACCCTGCTAAGTTTAGGTATTTAACCACAGACTAAGTCTCTAATTCCTTTAAAAATCTTTCTCCAGCAAGCAGAGAGGGATGGGCACTTGCAGGGGCAATCCCTGCTGTTGGAGATATCATTATTCTCCCTTGCCACCAAGCCCAGAGGGAGCTGGGGCCCAGGACACCCTGCTCAGTCCACACGTGCAGGACAGGTCTGTTCAGACCTTCCCTTCTCCTCACCAGTGTGGGGACCACGATGGGGCCACAGAAGAATAGAGACAAAAATAGGTTTCTGACCTACTTCTTGGCAGCAGACAGCAGTGAGAGCGGCTGCTGGAGCCGAGGGGGAATAGTTCATAACCACACAAACCTCACGGATGGGTTGGCGAGCTGGGAATGACATTGCCTCTCCAAGCTGGCTTTTCCAGCTTTCCTGTTGAAGCCTTTCTCTCTCTTTTTGACCATCCTTGACACACAGACCTGGACGATTCTCCCCCCTTTCATTTCTGTTGATATCACATTTTCTTCTGTGTTTACGTGAAACAACATTATTTGCCATGGTTTTGAAATCAGCTCAGGACACAGTTGCTGTCTTGCAACATCTATTTTGGAAACAGCATTTAGGAAACATTTTCAGCCATGAATATTTGAAGATTGTTAAATTCAAATCATTTCCAAATATGAGATTTTTGGCTTCTCAAGAGAATTGTACTGTAATACTGAAATCCGTTATATCAATTTTTTCCCTTTCTGATTTAAATTTAGACATACTGTAGATTTATATTATTACTTTTCATCAATAGCATGTACTTTCCATGCTAGCAGGCTCTCAAGTGGTGTCTGCACTGAACAACCAAAAATACCTATTCCTTAGAGGAGTTTTCTCTTGATAATTTTATATTTCTAGTCTATGCTTTTAATTATCAATATTCTCTAGTGTTTCATCTTCCACAAAAACTTCAAATATTTTTAGGCTATCTTCTTTTCAGACACCCAAATTGTTTCCTCATGGAGGCTAAGCTGGCTCCATGGGATGGTCAGCCCTAAATGCCTGACACCTTTTACTCTTGTTTTCTCCCAGGAGATGGTTTATACCAGCTTGACTGAAGCCCTGCTCTGAAGGAGGGATTGGATGCTGCACACTGCACACATCCAAGCAGTCTCATTGTAATCAATTAGTAAGACTGGATAATTTAAAAGAAAATGTTTCCTTTGTTCCATGCAAATAACATTTTCATTACTCATTTCAACCGGCTGTTTAGCAAAACCAAGTATTTTTTTCTTAATAAAAAGTGAATGGTCTTAAAGCGAACACCACTAAGAGTAAAGATGCTGTAAATTTGCTTGCTGGGAAGGCATGGAACAGAAGTTTTATCCTAGGGTCACAGATGCTTAGAGCCAACCGAGGAAATCTCTCAGAAAAAATTAAAACTCCTCTGAGAAAAATAGTGCGTTATCCCCGCTGACCGATTCCAAAGGAGAAAAAACCTGCAGTTTTACCCAACACATCCTGTTTGGTCCCTTTCATGCCTGGGAAGGTGAATTTCCTTCAGAGTGAGCCCGTTGCTGCCACATCCTCCCATGAGCTGAACACAAGGGGTTTCTCTCTGTTGTGCTGCCAGGATGCTCCTTATGCCCCTCCTGTAAACACACAGGACAGGTCTCAGCAAACTCAGCAAGATACTTTAAGTTTCATTTGCACAGAGAACTCTTCTTCCACTACAGGAAATCAGGGAAAGAGGAGTCAGGCCTCCCTTTGGTTGAGAAACACAATCCTTGGGCATCCTGTACACGTGGCTGTTTAGGGTACACTCAGAAGATCCCTCTTTGCATCCGCAAAACAGTTCCTGAGCTTGCTTAGCCTTAAAAAGCACGTGAATATTGTCACTGTTGTTGATGCCATTTGTGCTCAGATTTATGAAAAAAAAATACTTTTTAATTAAATAAACTCATACCTATACATATACTCACACTTCAGAGGTCTGGGGGAATTAGATGAAAGTGGTTGTTGATGAAACTCAAACACCATGCGCTGGTGCTGGAATTCAGAGCCAGCTTTCCGGGATTAGGTGTCCCCGGCTAACCTCAGCTGTTAGAAATTATTTTGGAGCTTGGCCTTGGCAGGTGAGGGGTAACCAGGAGGAGGAGAACAAAAGGGTTTCTCTCTCTTCTGCCCCAGCCTCCCCCCTTTGCAGAATTGGGCAAATGTGGTTTTAATTCAGAAATACAAATGTCATCTTCAAAGTCACTCTGTGAAGGAAGGGTGGAGAAAAGGAGAGCCAAAAAAAAAAAAAAAAGAAAAGAGAATTGGACTGCAATTTGTCAAGATGTTTTTAACTGTGAAATTGAACTGGAAAGTCTTAACAGCTGAGTGATGAGCAAGTGGGGGAAGTAAAAGGACTGGGAGTGCTGGAGCTAGTCTGCAGTGCACTTGAAATGCAACAGACTTCCTTATTGTCCCAAACAGCATCTAATATTTTGCTTTCTTCAAGGCCAGCCCTTTTCTGATGTAAATAATCCTGTGATCCCATACCACCAGGAGTCTAGGGAAAACAGCTCCACCTTACGTGCTGTTCTTGGAATGCTTGAGAGCAAGGCAAAAGTGTCACTGAAAGCTGTTTGGGACCATTAAGTAGTAAAGAAACATTTTTTCCCTGTGTTATCCCCCACCTTGTGCTTTTGGAAGTCTCCAGGCCGGGAAGTATTTTTGCTTCCTCCAGGTTAGAAGAGCAATGGCTGCATACGTGCTACGGCTCTGACAGCAGATGTGAATAATGCAAAAAGGGCTACGAACACAAGAAGTCACTCTGAGCTCTTGCTGTACTTTCTTAATGTATGTGACATTGACATAATACGCCCCAGGGCATTTTGGATCAGATGGTGTTCGCCTGTTCCACGTGCTGGTTTTATGAACAGCAATCAAGTTGTGAAACACATGTAGGCAGCGTGTGTGGCGAGTGGCTTTCCATCCTGGGCTGGGGTGGGAAGCACACAGCCGTGGTGAGGGCAGCACTCCCAACAAAAACACTGCTCTGCCATCTGAGGAGAGGACTCCTGCTCCCTGGCAGGGCTCGTGGTGGGATGTTGGGTGGTGGTGGTGTTGTATCTTCATTTTGTCTGACTGTATCACACACAGAGCACCCAGAAACAGCTTTCATGGTGCACAGAAGCTCGACCAGATACACGTCGCAGGAGCTGACATGCGAGCTGGATACCCTCCTCACCAATATAAAAATTTAAAGCCTTCATTTCCCAAGCACAGGCGGAATAGGAGGCTCACAGCTCAGTAGAGGGTCAGTCCAAACCCCTTTTCCTCACACTGAGGGGCAGCAGCCCATCAGTCAGATACACATTTCAACAGCACTGAGAAGCACGTCTCCCCCTTCCACATCCCTGTCCTTCAGAAGGAAAAGTCCATTTCTGTAGGGACAGAAAGCAGGATTAACCCCTCTGTGATTTCCTCCTCTAAATCCTTCTCCCTGACACGCCATTCCACCTTTCATCCTACCTGGGCTATTTAGTCTAGAGCAGGGAAGACAGAGAGGAGGCATGATAACAGTCTTCAATTATGTAAAAGGCTTATGCAAAGAGGAAGGCAATAAATTGTTATCCACATCCATGAGGAAAGCACAAAAAAAAGGTAATGGGTTTAACTGTGGCAAGGGAGACCTAAGTTCAGCCCTGGAATAACTTTCCTGCTGCAAGGGTCACTGGGCACTGGAGGAGATTGCCCGGGGGATCTCCACGGCTGACGGGGTTAAAGAAACACTTTAGACAAATGTGTCAGGAGTGTTTTGTGTGGGGGTGGTTGAGGTGACCTGCTCAGGTCCCTTCTGGCCCTATTTTCTCCTGCATCATGGAGATAACTATCCCAGTCTCACTCCTTGGCAGACAACCATGACAGAACTCCCCTTCACCTGTGTTTTTTGGTATAAGATGACAGTCCTGTGGCAGCAACACACTTGGACCAAGGAATAGATGAAGCCAGCAGATAGGATGATCTCCTATCACACAGCAAGCACAGCTATCAGGTTCTGAAGGACCCAGACTATTACTGTGCCTACTCCTAAATAATTTAATTCTCTCTTAAACAGCAAAAGAAACTCAAGCATCCTACAAGTTCTCTGACTGCAGAGGACATGGGCTCACACACACACCCCCACACTCTGACTTCAAAGCAGTGATGTCTCAGCAGCCTCCCCACAAGCAATACAGAGAGTTACTTTGCCCTGTGCAAGAATACCAGAAACTTTGGACTGTGCTCCCTTTTGTGACTGGTACAGCCTCATCTTGCACAGCCCTTGCAAAGAAGCAGCATGCCTGGAGATGCTCTACTCCGAAATGCACTTCCCACCAAGTCACACTGAAAATGGGACTGATCGTATGTTTACATAAGGATATCCCTAAGTGCTTTGCTGGACTGGGGCCTTGCCCAGCTATGTTTCAGACTCCTGGAGGTCAGCAGGGATTGATTAGCCTCTCTGCATGACCTGAGCATTGAAAGCCTACGTATGTCAGGACGAGGATATTTTACTGAATGTTTTTTACCTCTGAGTTTTACATATTGACATAAAAGATGGTCAATAACACAAAATCAGAAAAAAGACTCCCTCTTTCTGAAAGAGAGGTGTGAGATGAACCCTAACAGATGTAATTTGTATCATTACTGCTGATGAAGTTACTAACCTGTAGCAAGGAGAAGTGGGAGAAGAGGCAGCTGCAGATATCCAAATGGACACAAAAAAGGAACTGAGGTGTAAAAGTCAATAGCTGAATATTTAAACCAGATGAAAGTTGTAAGGTAGGTTAGTGACCTTGAAAGAACCAGATAAGTAAAAAAAAAGTAGAAAAGGGCTACAATGATTTATATACTTGCCCTGCACAAATATTGCAATGCTTATTGAAGGGTGTAGTAAATTATGAACAAAGTAGAGCTTTATTAGATTAATGACAGCGTAGTTTATACAGAAAGGTTGGCAACTTTGTAAAGGTAAGAGAAATTCGTTTTATTTTAACTCTTTTTTTTTTTTCCCAGGCTTGAACATTTCTTTTTCTGACATACAGTCTTACACTTCACAGTCTGTTTCCAGGTCCTTTGTGACAACAGTAGAACTCAATATATGGAAAGCAGTGGAACACTAGGAAGTGTAAGGAGACATTGAGAAGGAGATACTAAGTGCTAAAAGCTGACAGTTCACCAAGGTTCTGTTTCTGCCACTGTGGAGAGAGGTGGGAATTTTTGGAATTGACCAAGAGGCTCTCAAACACTTATCATGATTACAGTGGTGATATGCAGAACCCCTGGTCTTGGATCATACCATGCTGATGTCCATAAAAAAGACAAAAGACAACCACCTCCCACATGCTTTAAATCAGGCAAAGTGAGGCAAAGTTTGATAGGACAACAAGGGGCTGCAGCACAAAATGGTTCACACATGGTTGCACAGAAAGGTGGGCCAGGACCTCCAAATCCCATTTCCTATCCAAGTGCATAATTTAGACTAAAGGGAAGGATGTTTCTGTCTTCAAGAATAGACATTTTAAACTAGCTTAAAGGATTTTGTTAAGGAAAAAGAAAAAAATAAAAAACAAATGAACAAACAAAAACGAACAAAAAGAATAAAAAAAAAGTCCATCCTAAACAGTTTTCAGTATATGCAGTTTGGTTTGCAAAATACAGGTATGAATCCTAACTTGTTTATACCAGTGGAAGGGACAAGTCAGTCATCACAATACTCATAATTACACGTGGAAATACATTTGTAATCATATCAAGTCCCAGCAGTGACTCTAACAACTTCTTGGACCATTGCCATCAACACAAGAGCCAACTCCACAGAGAAAACATTCGGGGGCACAATTTGCACCAGTTAATCAGGGCACGGTCAGCTGCACTACTGGGACACACCAGCCTGCTGATCATTAGGGTCTGTGACTGCCTTTAGCTGCAGAGGAGGTGACTGACTGAGCTCTCCCCCAGTCCTCAGACTGCACTTGGTGAGATCAGTGGCCGAATTCTTACCTTCATCAGCAGGGTAAGGCCCGAGGAACCGGCATTGTGCATTGTGCTGCTCATTATTCACCACTTGCCATGTACAGGTGACCTGAAAACCTGACCCACAGCCCAGTGAGTCCCCTTTGGATTTCTCTGTGCTCTGGATCAAGCCTCAAGAGAACAATTAGAATGAATGAGCTCAAATAAAAACGAACTTTTGTGAGTGTGTTTCTGATCACTTTTGCAAGCTGCCCTTTGCCCCCTGCAAGAGCCCTTGCCTAACGTGGCCGAAGAAAGTTCTAGCTAAGAGAGGATTGCAGGTTAATAACCATACTCAAAAGAGCTGCTTACAGGGGGAAAAAATGCCTGAGATATAAAAAATATTCAACAGGAACACCACCCACAGCGAATAAATTTCACAGGTAGGATAATGCAGATACAGCTATTATGGAAACATGAATCTTCAGCTCTTTTACATTATCATGTTTTTCCTTCCTTGTAAGATTTGTTGAAAAAGTAGAATATGCTAATAAACCTCTCTGATTTGTCTCCCTTGAAGTTTTGTGTGAGCAGAGTAACACATTCTATTTGAACTCCATAATTCATATGTAATTATTTTTAGTTATGTTCTCTTCAACCCTCCACAGGCAGCTAATGAATTTAGGAAAATGTATAGTCACCTTGAATTACCCCTGTAATTTCTCACCAGCATTAGCTTGAGCTTCGTTGGCAGCTACACTCTTAAAAATCATCATTAAAACTTATCCCAGTCCATGTGTGACCTGGACAAAGAGTTTTCCCTCATGACCTCCTGCCCCTATGCTACTCAACATCTCATCCTAAGCCATTCAGGGCTCTAGTATCTGAAGATCAGAGTATTTCAGCTTTTCCACCTATGAGAATTAAGGGATAAATATATATTTCTTGGTCCACAACAGCAGCCAACCTGTGATGAGCTAACTATGCATATGAAGGTATTCCCATGGGACTTGGCGTGAACAACTTGAATTAGACTGGAAAGGCAAAGGCTGGGATGGGGTCTGCTGCCTCAGCACAGCAGTGACACCATCTGCAAACACACTGTTTTGCCACAAGAAAGTGCCAAAAGGAGCCAGGAGAAAAAGGAGGACAACACCCTTCACCCCAAGCTCCATCCCTCCTCCACTGCCCCTTCAGGAGCAGTGGAAACCGATGGCTGCCCAGCTTCACCCTCACACCTGCAAACCCTTCCATGGCCTCATTTCCTCTCTCCTCCGCATCCTCCCACAGAAACTGGGCTATTTGTTAAACAGAAAGACTGACTTCTTCTGGTGAAATATTTTAAGGTGGTCTGTGCCTGTATATGAAAATGGAGGATTTATTTTCTCAAAGAATCTGCATTTTCTGAAGGCTTCAGGAAAATATTTTTTAAAGGAAATTCATAATTATTTGAGGATTTTTTTTTTTTTGCCCTTAGTCTCCTCTTTCTTGCAGGCAGGGGCTCGTCCAGATTTCTTCATGGGACATTCAATATGTGCATTCATTTTCTGATTTAAATAAGAAAAAGATCCAAATGCTGTAGATGTTAACAGAAACAAATCTTTGTGTCCTGATGGTGCAACAAACTTTCACAACAGTGAAACACAGAGTTAAAAAAACACCAATATGGAAAAAATGTTGTCATTTGAATCCATCATAGTCAAATAAACTAGTCAATACCACCTTAACACAAAACATTACAAACACCAAAGTAACACCTGCCTGTGAAAAGCTTGATTTTTATGAAATTGTTCCTTGAGAAAATGGTCCCATAGAACTTTTTAACTCTACTTAATCAGCACAAAACAAATCAAAGAAGATGATTCTCATTTCCTTTTCTAAATGAAAAATGTCCATTTCATGAGGGAAAGGTCAGCTGTTAGGCAGAGTGCTGGTGCACTTTAGAGAACTTAAAATCTGCACCTGGACTTCCTCACATCCTAAGTATTCCCCTCCCTCAGCCTGGCTGAGAATTGCTGATTAAAACCACTTTTTTTACTCCTGGTCCCTTCATTACTCTGATGATCGTGTCTTTCTCTCTTAGAATTTACACTTTCTGTAACATTTTCTGGATAATATGCAATAAATTCTGGTTTATGTCATATTCCCAGCTAGACAGCTATAGAAGTGTTAAACAGCTACTGTGTTATGTCTAATAAATAGCCATCTAACCACATTATAAATAACCTCAAATTCAGCCCAATAAATACTGCAATAAATTTGGTTTTGCCAGTACATCTGTATAAATATCAGTAATAAGGTGGACCAGAAAGGCTAACCATACTAAAGAGCTTTGACTTTGGAAAAAGGCCATGTGTAATACTTCATTCCTCTTAGGAGAAAAAAAAAAAAAAAAAGAAAAAATTTGTTTAACAAATAATATAGCATGGGGAAAGGAAGAGATTCTTGAACAACCTGAAGTTTATTTAGATGAGAAAAAATGAGATGCGAAGCAGGGCACGTTTAACTGAATATCTATGGGAGTTGCACAATTTTTGCATACCTTAAAAAGCAATAACTTTCCAGTTATTAGTTAACTCCTATTGCCAATACCATTACCAGCAGCTGGAAACATCTACTGAACAAGACAGACAGGTACCTTTTCCTTCTAGACTGCAATCCTGTGTTGTCTGCCAAAAGTTTTGAAAAATATTCCAAGCATTTGGCTGACTATTCAGTAGCCTCATCAATATTGCCCTCCTTGACATTTTTTCACCTACCACCCACGTTTTGCCATTCTTTGGATGACAAAACCCAGGAGCATCTCAGCTGGAAGAGGCTGGCACGGCCCTGGCAGGAAGGAGAGTTCTGTCCCCCACCTCCCATGCCTGATGCCACCCTGTTCCACTGGATCAAGAGCTAAGCTTCTCATCTGTGCTTTACTGCATAGAAAAATATTTTGCATTTCCATTGCTCAAGTTTGGACATCTTTAAGGTTCCTCCCTAGCTTTGCTTTCTCATTAAGCAAAAGACCATTCACTCGTGTGAGCAGTGATGACAATACCTGCCACAGTTCTGTGTTTATTCCAGTCTGTTTAGTTTAGCTTGTTTAAGTTTTATTTCTATTTATAAACTTAGGGAAAGAAAAATTCTGTTCAGAGGAAGCTTTTAATACCACTGTCCATTCCCTATTTATATCCTCCTGGAGCTCTGTGATCAGAAGATAATACTACCAGCTTCCCCTGTGTCAGTTTGCTCATAGAAAAAAAAGACAAGTTACACAATAGCTCTACCATTACACAAAGGATGTGCATAAACATCTGCATAATCTAATATTTTCCACAGGGTCAGACTAATGGGTCATGTACTCCACACTGGTTTCTAACTTACCAGTTCTAGCACTATGGAGGCACACAGTTAAATTATGAGAAAAGGGGAATATTTCTTCAGCATTCAGCTTTAGTCATCAGTGATGGATCAGGTACGAAAGGTTGCCCATGGAAACTTAAATTTTGAGCAAAGCACTACAGATGTGAAAACAGCCATTTTCTGGGAGCCTGTGGACCATGTCAAAAACACATTGTACATGTTTACACTGAAGTGTAGTTACCTTGTCTCCTGTTCCTTGGCACACTACCATGCAGCAAGCTTGGAGTTCTTGCATCAGCTACATTGATTGACATGAACTTTCCAGGAGCTGATGTACCTGCAGCAGAAGAGACCAAAGCTGTTTGCTCTCTTAAGTGATACCATCACTCTTTCCATTCTACATGGTGCCATCAAAATCCACTCCATCTTCTCTATTTATGACTGCTTTTCTGCCTGAAGAGAAACATGGCAAATACACAGGTGCTGCGGATCACATAAGGTAGTTTTCTCCAGATGGGATCTAAGCTTTCAATTTTATAATTAAATACAACACAGACAATATTGACACACTGTCCTGTTCTCTTGCTGTGGTATTTCAAAGAGGGACAGCTTTTGGGGAAAGCCTGAGCTGCCTCTTGATGGAGCAGTGAAAGGGACTCAGCAAAGCACAGGATGGGCAGATAGAAGCAGAAAAGTGTGTGGGTACAGAAGGTCCCTTTTCCCTTGACTGCTTTAAATCACAGTCTCATTAAATGTAGAGAGTAAATGTAGGGAACCATGAGACTCAATTAATAGGTCATAGACTGCACATATCTAATTATAAATCCATTTGGCCCTAGCCTAAACATCCTAATCTTAGTCCCAAAATATACAAGTCTGCCTGGAGCGACGCAAAGCAGTGATAGCCCATGCAGGGACTTGCCAGCCTCAAACTGTCCATGTTGTTCTTTCAGTTATCACAGTTTATTTTTTGGACACTGAAACCCCGGGGGCTGCAGAGCAGGAAGGCACCACAAAGGATACAGTGATTTGTGACAAATCACTTCAAGGACGAGGGGAACCTTCTCAGTGATATCACTGTCTGTCTGCCTCCGCATGATGTACTGCAAAGGTTAATTTGTTTTGAAATCCCCAGTTTTAATTTGCATTACTGATCAACCTAGCAATTATAAATGTTAATCTATTCTTCAGTGGCCTTAAATTCAGAGATCGAGACTGTTGAACTAAATAAAAATTCCATCCCTTGCTGTGATTTATTAAAACTTAAGTGATACAGAGAACCCACTGAGTCAGAGCACTGATAGAATCATTCTTTCAAGACACATCATTAATTAGTTTTAAAGCAGGATGGACCAATTTATACCACTTTGATTTGAATCAGTTTTGTTAATTGTGATTTAAATAACAACTAGAATAATGAAATTTGATTTGCAGTTGTGCTTTATAACAGATATTCTTGACAAAAAGTTATTCTCAGAGACTGACAACTAATATAAATGTTTAATTGCAAAGAAAAGTAGCTCTGAGGTTGTATTTAATATTTGTTTTTGTTAACTAAGAGCACACACTAAAGCCACACTTATATCACTATATATCTAAATATTTATTTTGGTTTTTGATTTTTACACTTGATTTGTGAGAAAACAGGACATGGTGCTTTTAGTCACCTGATTCAGTTTTTAATGTGTGCTTTGTGTCATGGTGCTTCTGAACAAAAATATCCAGAAGAACATAATTGTTTAAATGAAACTACATTGTGTCCTGCATATTTTAGGAAATATTATCAAAATATTCCTTGCATTTCAAGGCAGCTGATGTACTGAACAGTGCAAATATCATCAGCAAGAAACCAGCTGAGCTATTTTTTCCTTGCTTCCATGTTCTTCAAGATCAGAATTGGCTGATCTCAAACTCTGCCCCCCCCGCCCCTTTTACTCACAAGATGGAAAAGGATAAGCAAATTTTCCTGTTCTTTCAACTCCCAGTTACTTTCCCAACTTGGAATACTCTAGTCATTAAGTGATGTAAAGCAGATAAAATAAAAAGAAGAAAATGTTCTTTTTGCACCTGCAAAAAAGGCTGCAGCTGTCAAAAGCTGGTTTATGACTCAAGAAACTCCAATTCCAGGTGTCTAGTTAGTAATTTCCCCCCTTTAGTAAGCTGACATTCTTCAGAATTTTGGCAGTGAATATATACTCAACTGTTATTTTTTTGTAAGGGTTTATTAATAAAAATATAAAATCTTATTTTAGGCATTCATAACAAATTTAGGCTGTCATCATTTCAGAATACATGACTTCAAGTTTAATTTTTAGCGGAGAAAAATATTAGTTCAAAAATTCAAAGATGCATGGATATGTGTTGTAAAAATACACACGGAGTTCTTGGCACTAAGGAACCACAGACAAAAGGACAAGATTGTCAGTGGGTTAACTGCTATCTATTTTGGAGGGAAACACAACAAAAACACTCTAGATTTATTTTGTCCAGAGGATTTTCCTCCCACCCTCATCTGAGAACTGAGCCTGTCCTGGTCTGAGACATTACCTCCATCACATAAATGCTTTGCTGGTATATGTGATATCATCTACCACTATCTGAATTTTGCAGGGGAAGCTATGCACAGAGCACCATTGTCTTGCCAACACAAGGGAGAATTGGTGAAGCTCATGTTTCTGTGGTGTGATAAAGTATGGTTTTTATCCCTTGCACCTGGATAAAGACCTTTCACTTCCCCAAAAGGAAAATGCCTGGCAATGAACTCTCTTCTCCACACACCATCATTCTCAGACAGCATGACAGAAAAGGCACAGCTCTAAGCCAAAGTGTCCTTTCTTAATCCAAATACTTATTCTAAATTCCATCCAAACCTCTACCTGATTAGAAATTAATTAATTAAGTTAATACGGCAGCTGGGTAAGTAAGAGAGATTTTCCACTCAATTACTTGACACAAGTCTAACAGCACAGTTTCTTAGGGCAATGCCTTGTCTTGGTGGACTCAATCTAAAGGTTGGATTCTATGATCTTAGAGGTCTTTTCCAGCCTCAATGATTCTATGATTCCCATCCCTATCAGCAGGGCATCTACACTGACTGCTCAGGGAGGCTGGCAGGAGGGCAGGAGTAGGGTCTGCACACCTCCACCTCTGGGCAACAGCACCATAACACCTCCAAATGCACTTTGGAGCTGGGTAATAATTCTTCCCCAGGCTATTCTCAATATTTGGCTCTAGGAAATTCCTGTTCCACAAGCCAAAAACTCTGTGGGGTAACAGATGTCAGGCAAGGGAAGTCCAGACTGCAGTCTGCAATGAGGGTTCACACTATGTCCTTTGTGTCCTACTCAGCCCCCAGAGTATGAACCCTTATACTCATTTTCAATCAGTTTTCTGAAATAGGAGATATTTGTTTTAATTTTTCTGTGAAGTGCTGAAGGTGCCACCTGGTACTTAGTTACCAGTGTTAACCAATACCAGTAAAAATTGTATGTTGATCCTTAGCTCCTGGAAAAGAATTAATTCCCCAGTATGGTAAGAATTTGAAACTAAATTAAATAAGCAAGCACGTTAGTTTTTCATCAGTTCTGAGTTTGCAGCACAGGAATATGCACATCCAAGATGTGCAGGAATGCTGGGACCAGGCAGACACACACCTGGGAGGGAGCACGACAAAACACCCAGGTGACATTTCCATAAGGGCCTGCAGAAGTACTTCCCAATCAAAGGAAAACTTGTATGAAAAAAAAAAAAAACCTCAATTGAAAATTTGATAAGTAAACAGAAATTTTACAAAAGGTTAAAAGTGTTTCTGTGGAATGAAATTTTTGCTTACTCTAAACTTCAGAGCAGGCGTAGATTAAAGAGGGGTGCCAAAAGCAGTAACTGAAGAGCTGTCACTGTGCTGCAGCTAAGAACATACACCCACGAGTTCCCCTTAGCAACGTCTCCTTTTCTGTTCAAAACCACCATAGTTCACATATTCCTCCATGCTTACCTGGAAATGGCCACTTAAATGCGCAGAACAGACAAAGGGGATCAGTAAATACCTCAGTCCTGTATTTGGAAAGTTGCACTACACATTCAAGACCAATTAAATACTTTAAAACCTCAGTGAGCACCTGAAAGAGTTGCGTCTGCTAAGCCCATCAAGTCTGCAGAACTTGCACAGGAGAATCATAGAAGAATTTTGCAAGGGGAGGCTCAAAACACACTGATGTAATTTTTAGTGTTTTGGAAAACCTAGGAAATTCGAGCAATCATTGAATTAAGTCTGAATTTCTTTCTGAAAGATATGCATTAGGCAAATATAAACCATTCAGTAAATACGTGGAAAAAGTTATGCCCTGGAAGAAATAAACAAATGATATATAACATCAGACTAAACAAGCTAGTGCAAGGCCAAGAAATAACAGCTATCTCTGAAATCATTAGGAAGTAATAAAAAATAAACATTTGAAATATTAAATAAAATAGAAGAAATAATTCTTTTCCCCTATCACTCATGTCTAAGGCAGTGCAGACATGCAGCTCAAATGTCACTGAATATGGTAGGTTTCATCCCAGCCTGATCTGTCTCTCCTGACACCAGCAGCTCATCAAGATGTCTGTGCTAGCCAGATACTGCACCTCCTGTGTGGGTAGGGAAAATAGAACAAGTAAAACTAGCTGACATCAGGAAAATTGAGAAGCTGTAATTCATACAGAATTGGCCCAGAAATAATCAGATTCCTAACTCCTTTATTTGTTCCTGGACCAGGTCCATTCTGACCAGATAAACTCCTCAGTGCACTACACAGCTCTGGTGTAATGAAGTGATGGGTCATGCTGGTGCTATCGTATCCAGGATTTATGAGGAGACATTATCGCCTCAAATTGGGAATTGGAAGGGGCAGAGGTATTTTGGTTCAGCTCTGCAAACAAGTCTTTAAGGCATGTTTAAATGGGTGGGATGTAATCAATCAAATTAAGGTGCTGTGCATGGGTGTATCTCCCCTGACCTCAGAGGGAATTCCAGCGTACATTGGTACAGGATCTGACTGGTTAGGAATTAATTAACCATGCATGTCTATTAGCAAAAGCATGCACACCTCCTACAGGCAATTCAGAATATTTCTCCTCCTTCCCTGAAAGGAAAATGCTCGGTGCAGATACCAAAGCTGCCTTCCCCGTTGATCCCCTTTTGTCTCTGTTTGGCATGTAACTTGCATTCTCCATTCAGCAGCAGCTGTGCATAGTTGGTCAAACATTCCAAGTTGTTTGTCAAAGTTTTGCTAAGGCTTTTCATCTCCCTGCTTTCCCGTGGGGCGCCCAAATGTAAGTCATCTCTGTTGGCTTTTGGAGCAGATTAATTCAGAGCACAGCTTCAGAACTGGCAGGTAATCAGTTAGCTGGAGGTTAAAGTGGAGGATTTTTCCCTAACAAGTGCAACAAAAAGGTGGGGAGGTAATTCTGAATTAGGACATTTTAATTCAGGTACTATGTTTCCTAGAGGCACACCTCCAATGCCACCTCATGGGCAACTCTTTCAGTAGATGCAATCTGAAGAACCACTGGAGGTGGAGGAAAGCTAATCAAAGCAGAAGGCCTCATTTATCACTTCTGAAATCCATGGTGGGTATAACAAACTGTAGCCTCAAGGTTTTGGGCCCTGAAGCACATTGCACCACCTGGGATCCATGATAACAACGAGAAAATGTCCTGCTAACATCACTCACACTTATCTCCAGCCTGCTGGAGATGTTACTGTAAGGGGTTGGCACAAGGAGGAACCAGGGTCCTCCAAAAGTGAGGGCAGGAGTGCAGGGGTTCTCTGCAGCACTCAGATAACTGGCAGTGTGACAGAGGAAAAAGGATTTTGGGGGTCTGACCACGCCGGTTTTGTCACACAGTGAAGAGGGAAATAGATCATATCTGCCACATCTTGGAGCCTTAATCCATAGCCAGGTAATTGGTAACAGGAGTTTTCTGTAAAGATGAACTCCATGGAATTTTTTAACATGAATATCTCTCAAATAATTTATTTTATTTTGAGCTATCTCCTAGGAAACAGTCAATTCGTGTCAGCATTAAGGAGTAGGATGCCATGCATAGTTAGGAATGTCTGTTAGCTTCCACCCTCAAAATGCTCATCCCTACAAGACAGGAGGAGAGAGGATAGCATGGAACCTGATCTCAATGGACCCTCAGTGGGATCCCAGCTCCTATTTGTGCTTCAAGAGTTCTCACTCCAAATTTATGCTCAAGTTGTATCATGTGGTGTCAGTCCAAGTGGATGCACAGGTAGCTGAGTGGGGTCAATAATTAATTTGACACATCATGGCTCCAAATCCCACAATGATTTATGGATGTGAAAAACTTTCTTACCTTAATCAACAGGAATATTCATGTGCATGAAATTAGATAGGTAAGATCAGGATCAGTCTCCAGAGAAACAAAACGATGTAAAGGCTTTTATTTATCATGACTATGTTGTTTTTCTGAAAGGGAAAAAAAAAAAGAAATATTTGAATTATAGCTATTTGATGGGTAACATTGCAGTAGACAGCTTAGTTCTTGTAATCTGCTGGCACCATCAGCAGAGGACTAAATCAAATGTGTTTTTATTCCTCTTGTGTATCTATTTATGCAATCCATTGCAATGGTTATTCAATATTTATGTTGTCTGCGTGAATTACTGCATATTTCATTCTCTTTTGAAAACTAGGATAGTTGAAATAGTACAGCATTGCTTTTTATCTGACAGAGCTTTAATCTTTTGCTTATCGTGGTTTTACCTGAACTTTTGTTCAAAAAAACTAAATAAATGAGGTTTTGGCAAGATAAGGAGTTCCCATATTAGACCCTGGTACCATTGGTCATGATATCATGATACACCTGACATCCCTCATAAATAATAAGTGTGTGAAGATCTGTTTTTTCCTTGCCTGTATTATTTTGAAGATACAGCACTCACCACACTGAATAACGTTCAAAACTGCTCATACTGTAGCCAAAGTAGTCAAATTGATCCTTTAGGAAGTAAAGATAATCACTTGCAGAGGTCAGGAAAGACTTTATGCTCTACTTACAGGAATGAACATAGTGTGTGGCTCTTCTCAGCTAGTCATATCCATCATGGCACTCTCGGTTTGGTACAAAATATCCCAGAGAAAAATAGGTCAGATTTCTCTAAATCATTAGAATATACCTGCTGCTGCACTCCAGCACAGAGATTACAACTCAGCATCTCCTTCCACTTGGCAGTGAAGAACCAGCTAAAAGTTAGATTGGAGGAGAAAATCTGCAAACACAGACTTTGAGTAAAAGTCACCTGTCACCTTCCAGGTACTCACCATCTCCAGGGTGCAGGAGATAGAGGCTTTGCAACTTCTGTGACTAAAAAGCCTTGCTCCCTGACCTTGCTCCTGAAGAAACCTTGTCATATACTTATTAAGATATCAAGAGGAATCAAGAAGACATCAGGAAGTTCCAGGAAGACATACGCATGGATCCACAATTCAGATTTTAGAATCAATAGACATTTTTCATTGCATATTCCATACAGGAGCATTGAAAGGAAGAGCTTAGAATGACCTTAAAAACCTGAAAACAGAAACAGGAGACAATTCTTGATGCTGCTGTGCCATAATCCATGCTACCCCAAACCATTCTCCAAGGAAAGAAACTGAAAAACCCCATCAAGGAAACAGTGCCATAAAACAGAAAAATAAAGTATAAACAGAAAAATAAAACCAGACGCCACTGTGGTACCCAAAGGAACTATTACAAGCAAAATGTTTGTCAGTACAGGACGCTCCACTGCACACATCTGGTGTTCTCAGCAATACAGAACATTTCTTTAATTGCTACACCTGAGACTGAGAGCAAGAAATAAATCTAGGCACTGATCTCAATGTATTTTGAGGCAGGTGGAGATGAGTAGCAGCATGAGGATTTCATTGACAATAATCAAGCCGTTATACATTACCGCATTGAACAGACACACTCACGATACTGCTATGCCTTTGTAATTTGATGTCTGTTTTTTAAATCCTTCTGGTGCCAGACATTGTAGAGATAACTGTAATAAGCCTCCCATTTGGTATATATCATCCAGTACTTTTTTGCACAACCCAAGATGTCAGTGCAGCAATATCCAGTGGAAAAGGCAATGGACTAGATGTCAGAGCAGCTGGACTGGTTCCAGTTTGTTGCTTCTTCTCATGGACTGTTGCGTGTCACTGAACTTCTCTGTTCCTGTTTTATTTATTCAGACTGTAAGTACTAGCTACATGTTTAGATATCACCTTGCATAATAGATCCTCATTCTCTCTCAGGCCCTTAAAAACGTGCAAGTTAGTATTATCCACTCAAATTCATGACTTAGACTTTTTCATACAACAAGCACAGTGAAGCTGATG
>JAWWLV010000024.1:6524283-6547039 GCA_035041135.1 Platyrinchus mystaceus | reverse complement strand
AAACCCCGCCCCCGCCCCCCCCCCCCCCCCCCGGAATCTCCTCCTGAGAAGCTTGATTGGTTATAGCTCTCATGAAATCCTTACAATTTCCCACTGTATGTATGAATGCAAATAGGTCCAGAGGGTGCATTAACAAAGGACATCATCCCAGCCCCAGTGATGCCATTGCCTTCCAGAGTGGGGATGACGTGTGTGTGCCATTCCAACTGCCTTCCTTAGGAAGGCTGTTATTGTATGAAGACAAGGATTCTCAGCATGGGCTTCACCAGCCAGCATCGAGGAGCTGCGCCTTTCCTTTACTGCTCAGGACAAAGTGCTCTTGGTAAAGCACAGCTGAAATGGAAGGAAGTTTCAATCAAAGCATGGGAAAGAAGAGCTTTGCTGTGCTGGGAGGCTGGGATGCTTTGAATGGAAAAGGCAGGGGGAATAACGAACAGCTAAACCAGCAGAGAGAAGAGGATGAATTCAGCTCCTGCCGACAGTGTTTCACCAGGGTGATAAGGCAAAATGACTGGGGTTTATTTTAACTTGTTTGGTCTCCAACCAGAGAACTGTAACTCTAAAGCCCTGGCCAACATGAAATAAGTTGGAGTTTCTGAGTTTATTGAGCCTCTCACTAAAAAAAACCCAAAAACCACAACAGGAGAGACTCAGGCACTCGAGTAGAACTTCTCATAATAATGAATTCAGCGTTCAGCACACAGGGTAAGTTGCAAAAGGAGGTTATCAAAACCAGTGGATACAGACAGTTTTAAAGACACATCTGGACACTGTTATGACAAGAGCAGTTTGCAGCACGCAAGGATAAAGTTTTAATGAAATATTTTTAACAAGAGAAACTCGCTACGCCTAGTCAGTAAAGGCCACAATTCCTTATCTTTGCAAGTAATACATCACTGAAGCCAAAAGCTCCCCTCTAGGAAACCCTGGACTAAGGAGATGCTGGCAGAGGATCAGGCAGGGACAGCCTGCTGCTGTTGCAAGAACAGCCCTTTGGCATCAGGGAGAGTAACATATTTTTTCCCTTTATTAAAGAGTTATTTATTCACCCCGAGGGGTCTGTTTCTCTCAGACAAGGCATTAGCACCAACTGAGCGGACAGGAAGGAGACAGAATAAAGGGCACCTATAGGTTTTTATTCTGACACCAACTCACACACCAAGGGAAGGGGATTAAGCAAAAAGAGAAAGAGATCTTATCAGAAACGCAAGATGAAGGGAACTACTGAGCAACACCAACAAGACATCACTGTGCAACAGTTCTTCCCAGCCTCTAGCAGTGTCCAGAAGCCCCAAACCATTTAATCTGGCAGTCAGAAGCAAAACTATCCCAAGACCACTCATCATAGAACTAAGAAAATATATGACTTTATCTAAATGCAGGAGAAGATACATTCTGAAGTCACAGAACATAATGCATTCAGAGTGCTCAAGTGTTATGGCCCAGCTCCTCCACTGTTTTTGTCTGATGTGAACAAGACCTGCAGCTTCCACAGGCAGACACTGGATCAAACCCAGTGCTCAGAGCACAGTTGCTGTGATCCAGGTCTGAATTTCACAGTTAGGGAGGGCAAGGTTGGGAGAAGCCCAACAGCCTGCTCTGTGCCTTCAGGAGTGTGCATAAAGGTTTGCAGCTTTTCCCAGGGATTCTTGGACTTCCTATGGGGTGCCTCTGTCAAATTTTGCAGGAAAAAAACCCCATCTCTCTTCTCTACAGCTTCCCACCAGTACCCACAGTTTATTATTTTGGGCATGGGGTAGACAGTTTCAAACCTATCAGGAGTTTTAGCATCCCTCTGCACTTCTAAGGGTTATTTTTTTTCCTCAAATGAGCACTTGGAAAATCATTGTTGTATGCCGAATACAATACATGTATAAATCATGTATTACCATTTCTCACAGAGTACCACTATGAATCACAAACCCCTCTTCCAGAGGCAAAGAGCAGAGCAGCAATCCAAACCACACAAAATGACCACAGATCCCAACATACCTAAGAACTTAAGAAAAAAATTTATGTTCGCTCAGGGCAGTGAGAAACCCATATGCCCTGTCCGTGGGTGTCCCATGTGAATACAGCAGCTGGACTATTCCTTAAGGGAAATTCTAAAGGACATTTCTCATTACAGAGACATTTCTGTAAATAAAGCAGACTACTGTATAGCATCTCCATGCAAGGCAGACGCTTTAATGCAAGCCCGAGAGCAGGACTGCTCAGGATCAGAATGTGAGTTAAGTCCTGGGAAGGGATCTGGAAAATGCCACCTCTGACAGCAGAGAGGAGGGAGGGGAGGCGAAGGAAGCTGATTTTAAATCACAGAAGCAGCAGACTACATGTAGACTACATCATGCTGTGACAGAAGAAAGTGAGGGGCACTAGTGTTCAATCTTCATCATTGTTAAATCCTGGTTTACCGCTCCAATGTGTTCCTGCCCTGAGCAGACCTGAGCTCGGCTTCTACTGCCTGCTGCACACATGAAAGTCTGTAGTCAGTTGCAAGGCACTCGTAGTCCTACTTGTTGTACATTTATTCAAGGTAACAATCTTTTCCCTCCACTTCAGGGCACCATTCCCCTTCCACAGACAAATCTTTTAGCTGGAAGGTGACCTCCATAGGCTCAGCTGAAGTTAGCTGGTCTTAAAAGGGGAACATTACTTTATTAAAATCACCTGAAGTTTATCTCTGTGGCTCTAAATAATCAGTCCAGAAGATACTTTAGGCCCTAATGCTACCCTTCTTAATCCTGTTGAACAGCATTCTTCCTTTGCAATTGAAATCCTTCTTCCACACAGGGACAGCAGAGACAGAGAGGAATCTCCCCATCTCCAGCCAGCTAAATGCAAGTCATTTAGTGTAAAACATCAGTATGTGCCCCTGCTACAGTCAGGCACTGCAGAGAGAGAGAGAAATTTTCAGCACATGGGTTTATGAAAGACAATGAATCCCACTGTGAAAACATCTCTTTCTTGCATTGCTTACAGAAGATGTGAGAGGCTTCCCATTGCAGTACTGCAACACACAGTAAAACACACAAGAACTATTTCCACATCTACCAAAGTTCAGCACATACTCAGTTTCTTTGTTAATCTGAAGCCCTACAAACAAAAGCGCAAATCATTTTCCCAGCATAAATCCCCAAAGGCCAAGTGACTCCAGTTTATTCCAGAAGAACAGTTTGTACAAATCTAATTAGATAATTTACAAATTTTACAGCAAAGCCCTGAGTCATCTGTAAAGCAGTGTCATCAAGAAAGTTACAAAAGCTTTTGAATAAGGAGAACCTAATCACAGCATCAGGGAACAAATTCTTCGTTTGACTTACAACAGAGATTCTTTTTCATCAACTCCCGTAAAGTGACCAGTAGAATTGGTTTGACCTCAAAAATGGAATTTTGCCATGGAGACGTAATTTAATAAAAAAAAAAAAGTCATCAAAAGAGGCACTGAGAACAGACACCCACAAAGTATTAGCAGCAGTATAAAAGCCACATGATGCCAAGCAAAACTGTGATATACGAGAGACACAAAAAGCAGTGCACACAAAAAGAGAAAGCCTGGAGAATCCTGACACTATATTTCAAGCTGATACTACTCCAAGCATGTCAGGAGGTCTGTGCAGTGAGAGATGACCATTTTAAAGCAAGTGATGCTCTCCACTTTCCCAATACTTCCTCTAGCAAATCCACAGACAGGGTTACTCAACCCTTTGTGTGATTTCCTTCACTCGCAGGAGCCCAGAAAATACTATTCCAGTAAGGGTTCACTTTCTGTCTGCAGCTGGGACAGGATGAAGGAAACTTCACTCTTAGATACTTCAGCTGCCCATAGATTTAATAGCTTCCATTTCCAACATGTTGATTGCTTCAATTAAAATGAAAGAACAAAAAAATTGAGCTGTATCCAAGGTTTCAGATTGGGAATTAGAATACATGGTTACTGTGGGTGTTCCCTTTCCTAAGAGGAGATTTACATCACTAAGTTTGGCATGTCTCTAAAGTGTTTGCTTCTCTAAGAGCACAGGATTACTGGAACAGCCTGTGGTGTGCCCCTACAGCAGTTAAGCATTCCTCTGGAGCAGGGAATTAGGCTCAGCCTAGCTTCTGCCTGGACAACTTAGGTCCAAAATATGATTTAAAGTTGTGCCCTACAAACCCTGTTCTAGGTAAGCTGATGGGCTCTGCCTCCCTACTTGGCCCTGGAGTGTTTCACCTACACTGCCTTCAACATCTGAACCAGCAACCCTTTTTCCCCTGCTGCTTTCTATTTATTTTGTCATACTTATGTAATTCCTCTAAAATTAAACATGCACTATTTATTTTCTGCAGTACCTACCACATTACTTAGGAGTTATTATTAGCAGCAAAGAAAAAAAATTATGCCCAAGATAACCTATGTAGAAAGACTGGATATGGCCTTCTATTTATTCACTCTCACTAGGAACTAACTAAAAATAAAAGTGCAGTGAAGCTGCAATAAAGCAAATTTAAAATGCTAAACACAGGAGTAACTTTAGGTAATTGGACTGCCATCAAATATTTTTGGAAGGTTGTGTTTATAAGTTTAAGACAACATCAAGCGTGGATTAATATTAAAGTATTTCCAGAATAATAGTATGAGATAAAGTTTAACTGAAATGTGTTAGGAATAAATACTAAATTTTTATTTAATTGCTCAACACAACAGTGTCTTGTGTAGCTGCCTGTAGGCATTCCCTATCAGCACCAGTCCATAACCCCAAATATTGAGGTATGAGGACTCATTCAGACTCAGTTCTTCCCCCAGTTTGGATCCCATTTGTGGGCTCCAGATGTCTGCACTGCTCCCTTTCCAAGGCATGTGTAACCCCACATGCCATCAGCCCCACTGGCCTGGAAACTCCTTTCCCTCAAGTGGGCATCCACACTGCTCTACAGGACAAATTCCGGCTTCTGCTTAATGCTGTGTTTATGCCAATGTTTCTTTTCTACTTCTATTGACTGACAGTTGGTCTTTTTCCCTGTATAGTCAGGAATCAGAGTTTTTAGATACAGCTTCAATTATCAGGATTTCTGTGGGTGGATTTGCCGTTAACCTCTGGTGTTGTATTCAAGGTATTCAGCTGTTAAGGTGATAGTAAATTGGAGTAGCCCCAGTCTATTCATAATCCAACCACTTTTCCACAATTAGAAGTTTTTAATGAATGAAAAGGAAGAAAAGACTATGTCTCTTCTCTTTAAAAGCACTAAGAGTGCACAGGCATTAAAATAACTATATAACACAAAAATTTCCAGCAGAAATAATTCTCTTTCAGTAGTAGCAGATGAATAGCCGACAGCAAAGAAATAATATTCTCAAAACTGCTAATTAATTGCATTTTTCCCCCTCTAAGTGTGTGATTACCAGCTTTACAGACCTTACAGCAACCACCCAGTTACACTGAAACACAAGCACACATGACTGCTACAGAACAATAAGCAGTGTAGGCTGGGTACAATTACAGGGTATTTCCTAAGAGCACAGTTCACCTCAGGATAGAGTGGTTCAACCCAGCCTACTTTGTGCTTAAGCCTTTTGAGACAGACAAGGGAAAATTTAATCTCAGAAGAGCAGAGACTCTGCAGTCTTAATAAAAGGTGACACAGAGATAAGCACGTACTGCAGATATCCCTCCAGTGACTTGGTGCAGTATCATGGCAAGGATCCCCAGTACATCCCAACTGTGAATATTTTTGAGTTTTGTACCATCAGACAGATCACAAATACCTGCCCTGAAGTTTTTTTTCAGATCAGTAGAAAAGGTTAGACTTGTTTTCAGCTGCTTTCCCTACCCTGCCACAGCACTCTGCCTGCGTTCCTTGTCCTTGGTGTATTTGGCTCTAACAAAGCCATTGAGACACCCTTCTGTTCAGCAGATAAAACAGGTTTTCCATCTGACTTTGGTGATTATTACCTTGCCTTCCAGGGATGTCACGTCATCTGCATTCCCCAAGGAACAGAGGGCTCATTAGGTACCTAATCCACACTTGCAGAAAGAAGAATTGCAAATACCTTTCACTCAGTGCAAAAACTTAGCATGTAGCAGCTAATTTAATACACAGCATAGTAACTGCTTAGGAACAGTTCCCCAGACCCACTTCTTCTGCTGGTAGGAGCACTCCAAATAAACAGAAGTCCCACTCCTGACAGAGCTGGAACAGGAGTCAAGGGTCAATAAACCTCAGTCAGGGATTTCATAGAAGATAATTGACATAGAACAACGTGGTTTTGGCTGATAAGACCTTGCTACAAAGGCACAAAGCAGAAAAAGTGTGATAGATTCTAATCACAGTAGAGCAGATAGGGGTTTTTTTCTGTGGAACATTGTGACGTGTGGTCATGAACAAAGCATATCAGCCTGGCCATGTTTTCAGAATAGCACCCACCACATAATAATGGAGATTTTACTTCAAAACCACTGTTTTAAAGCAAATATGGCAAAGAGTTTCCACTTTTGAGTGAGAAACAAATGAATGAGAAGTAAAGTATTTGTGTTGAAAGCTTTGGGTACAATACTCCAAAAGAAACAAAACATTTAAACAAAATTGAAACAAAATATTTAAATTCTATATTGCAAAAATACTAATTCTGGGGACAAAAGGAAGACAAGCTAATTTTCAAAGACACCACAACTAATGACTGAAGCCTCCATTGCAAATAGTCATAAAACTCCAACTTACACTTGGCCACAAGTGCCCAGCCATGTTCATTTCCATTTGTCAAATATAATCTGGATTTTACTGTGATTCTCAAGTTTCTGCCAAGTTTTATACAAAACCCAAACCTCAAATGTAATGAAAGAAGGCTGAAAGAAGAGATCTGGCAACAACCTTTCAGGTTTTGTTCAAGAAGGGCTTTAATTATGGAGGAAAGTGGACCTGGACATCTGTCAGCACTTTAATATAGTGTCTTCAAGTGTGACCATATTGTTTAACTCCTTCGAATCAAATTAAAATGTTTATTTTGTAATATCACTCAAAATATAAAAATAGAAATTTTTTTTTCTGGGCATCATGGAACAGATTAATCAGAAATAAAATCTAACCCAAAACAATTCAAGATCAATTCCCTCTTGAAATAAACAGAGAAACTGAGATCTCACTTTAACAGCTCTTCTCTCTTCTTAAATGCCTTTCTCCCTTCTGTCCCTACAGACCTTTCCCAGGTCCAACTATTTAGAAATTTGCCCTTTTAGACGCTTTGAAGTTAGCTTCCTACAGATATTTGGAACCAATAATAGTGGGATGTTTCTACTTGAGCTGGAGTCATTGGATTAATGTTGAAAAGCCTGAAATGCCTTGCATAAGACAAGCTGTTAAATTATACAGAGAGGCCCAATGACTCTATGGACACTAGGAGAAAGCATTCCATGGCCTTCCCTCTCTGAATCCAGCAGAAAACATGTGCATGGAAGACTGGCAGGGGAGAAAATAGAGCCTGTAACCAATACCATTGTTTTTCCCATATTCAAAGGCAAAAATGATTAGCTACTATGACCTAGAAAACAAGGAACTGTAACTAAATTTCACTAAGTTTGTTGCTTAGAGAAGAGCTCGGGTGAACATCCCAACTCTTCCTCTTGGCTAGATATTTCGTACAACAGTGGTGGCATCTTGAGCTACCTCAGTAGTGCCTGCTCTTAGTGTCTTGTCCAAAATCTGAATGGTTCTCTAACAAATCTCATCTAGGCTTTCAGTTATATACCTTCCTGAAGACATTTCCATGCACCTTTGGTGTCCACCATCCAAAGTATCCTCCTATTCTTCAGCCCCCCCAGTGTCTTCATGACTAGCAGTCTTCATTCCTATATATGTTCTTCTCATCTCCCATGGAATTGGAGATATCCTCCAACATCTGAGAGGAGTTTAACCTTAATTATTTAACTTTTGATTGTTTCTTTTCTGTAAAACTACTACCTTATTATCCAGCCAATTCTCCTTCAGAGGAAAGAAGAAAATTTGAAGGTGAATCCCCAGCGAAACTAATTTTTAAACCTCCTTGGCACTTCTATAATTGATTGCAGCTCTCACTCTGTTACTCTAGTGAGATGAATGAGAGGTTTTTTGCCAGTGAATGAGTTCGGACATCCTCAGGTTTCCTGGTAACACACTTTATTAAGAGGACCGTGCAAATGAGCAATAAACTCCCCTCTTACTCATTTAATAATGCCCAGGACATTCAAATTGGTTTCTTTTCCCCTCTATTGCTTGCATCCTCACAGGATGGATAGCAGTGAGCATCCCTGAGCTGTGCAATCACACATCCTCTCCCTGCTGCTGGAAAAATGGCCATGATCGTCAGGGCATGGCCCAGACCATTTCCTGGATGCAGAAGGAACAGCAGTGCCATGAGGCACTTCCTTTGCTTCACAGAATTGAGCTCCTTCACACCCTACATT
The DNA here is from genome assembly GCA_035041135.1 of Platyrinchus mystaceus. Taxonomy (NCBI): domain Eukaryota; kingdom Metazoa; phylum Chordata; class Aves; order Passeriformes; family Tyrannidae; genus Platyrinchus; species Platyrinchus mystaceus. The sequence continues at coordinate 6,538,625 of JAWWLV010000024.1, read as the reverse complement.
TGTCCTGCTGCCTGGTCCCCCACTTTGTACCCACCGCACAGGAGCTGTGATAATGGAAAATGGGGGAGAAGGGCCCATTTTCATCACCTGACAGGCTGAAATGATACAGTTTCCATGGTTATTTGTCACCATAGTTTTCTGTATGAAATATGTTGTGCTGTCTTTTATTGACACCTCAGGGGGACGCTCCAGCCAGTGGTGTTCCCTCCAATATCCAATTACCCAAGGCAGTCACACAAAGACTCACCTGATATTTCCACAGCCGATTCTTCTCAAAAACGAAATCAGAGCAATTGAGTACAAACTTTTCTTTTTTTATGCTGTCATTTCTAACCATGAACATGTTTCTTGTCACATGTTTTACTTTAAGCAGATTGTATTTGTAACCTGGTCAGGTCAGTGCTTTCCTGAAGCAATGCAGACTGACCTCCAAGTGTCATTCTGAGGGACGTGCGAAGTTGTGTGATTGATGACACTTCAGTACAGTTTATTGTCTGAAGAGTCCTATCCGGTGCATGTGTTTCAAATATACAACATATAAATACTTGTACCTGACTCCTGTCTTCTGTAGAACCTTTGTTCCTTGGTGAACTCTACAGACTACCACTAAGTGGTCTTTACAACACTAGTGTCAGGGAGGAAAGTGACCCCTAGAGTCAATAACACAATGGAAAATTCAAAAGATTTATTCCAAGCAAAAAGAAAATAAGCTCCCATCCTGGAATTAAAAAACCCGAGGCTCCTGCCCTCTAATGGATGTTATGCATCTGCATATGGTTTATTGGGAATATTTAAGAAGTTATTATAGAATGTCATGTTACTTTCAGATGTATGCGTTTCATTACTCATGTTTCAGTCTGACAAATAGTTTTAGTTCCCATTGCACAAAGTCTACAAATACAGGAGTTGTTATAACCAGAAAAATATACCCTTTTCTACATGCTTGCTTCTTTGCTACTTCTTTAAAGAAAAAAAGTAGTTCTGCTGTTTAGCACTATCTCCAGCCTGATCTGCACTGTGACCATCAAACCTGCAAACTAACTGTGGCACTACATAGCACTGCTCAGTACTTTATTTTTGATGTACCAATGTATCACACTTGAAATATTTTTTCAAGCAGTTCAAGAGATTACTTTTAATGGAGATGTTAATCACAGGCAGCATTTTACACTGATTGATGAAATAGCAAGACAATTTTGTGTTCTTCACTTAATTATCTGGAAGTCTCCACAAGCATATCTTGCATCATGAAACACACTTGAAATCACTACCTTATCTGTACAAATCACCATGAAAAATATTACTGCATCTACTCTCAGAAGAAGAAAAAAAAGACTTAAAATTCACTCTGCTCTAAATAATGAACTGTAACCAGCAGAATTGAGAGGCTGGCAGGGCAGATGTTTCTCAACGCTGTTAGTGCAGCCAATGGGCTGCAGATTTCCCAGCTATCCTGGTTCTTCAGCTGCTTTCAGCAGCTTCACATTCCATTAACAGGGGACAGTTAATTCTGTGAACTGCTCTGCTCTGAACATCATGGAAAACAAAAAAAAAAAAAAAAAAAACCCAACAAAAACACAAACAGCTTCTAACTGAATGCCTTTCCCTGCATGAATATAACAACTTTTACTAGTGACAGAAATTCTGCAGTGAGTAATAGCAAGCCTTGCTCTGCTGAAACCTCCTGCAAAACCACGCAGCAAAGCCAAAGCTGATGTTTGTCATATCTCTGCAGAAATCACTAGAGCTGAACAGGAGTATAAAACAAGGTGAAATTTGATTAGATACACACACATTTTCTTTTTGCACAGACAACTCCTGCTTAAATTTATATCAGCACAACCCAGCAACTGCAGTCACTGAAGTGTAGGGCTCTGCTGGCACATGTACTGAGATTTACGCATAAAGCTACCAATAACTGAGCAGGCTTGTCACCAGAGGCACAAACCCAATGTACTCAAGTTCTACAGTATATGTAACATTATATCCCCATTTTTTTTCCAAGCAGAGCCATATTCTCTATGGGATAATCCAGTCCTGCAATTTAATTCTCTTAAAAACATATGCAAGGCACGTTTAGGAGGACCTCAAGTCCCTGTGCAATAATAAGGATCGTATCACTCTCTCAGCCAGAGTATTGCATGCACACATGCCACTAAAATTTTACCATTAAATTACTTGCACCACATCTAATGACTCCACCTAAAAGCCATTCCTAAAGGCTACAAAAAAAAAATCTTCATAGTACTCACAGGCCAGAAAGTACCCCAGATGAATGGCTATTCTGCTGCAGCTATGTTACAGCTGTTGATTACTGCACCACGCTCTCCTGGGATGAATCCTGCCTAGGAAAGGCATGTCCTTGTCACCAATCCTGTTGGCTTTACTTCATTACTCTGAAAAACAGGTTCTCTGGTAGCACACAGTCCTTATCTGTGCAGACTGTTAAGGGTAAAGTGCCATTCACTCCTTGCAACATAGCTGGATATATCTGTCTAGAAGTGTAAACCAACTTCAGGGACCCAGTAAGAGCTTGTAGGAGGACCCAGAGTCTCTCAGAGCTTGCTGGAGTGACAGCAGATTTCCCTCTTCCCCAGTGGCTGGCTGCTCTGAGTCTACTTCTATTGCAACACACTGGAAAGAACTAGAGCAGACCCCAGCTTCAGACCCCTCACTGCAGCCAAGAATTCTACAATTCCCTTTAAACTGAAGAACTCCTCTAACCCTTCAATCCTATTGATACAAAGAGCCACAGATAGTTTTTATTATTTAAGAAGTGAGGTCTTCTAAAGCTCATGTTTAAATAAAATAGGATAAGAACAAAGATACCAACTCATTATAATATATAAACATTGAATTCCTAGATCATATCCCGTTAAGTACAGCCCTGGGTGGAGTTACATACATTGTGTTTATGAAATTACCACGGCACAATTAAAAGTAGCCATTACAATTTCATTGCCATTTGTCAACCCGAAGTCACAATGGTAGATAGAACTATTGCACCAGCTAATCTGGGGCAGCCAGAACCTCAGCCTGGTTGGGAAGACTGTAACTGTTTTTTGCTCTGCCTGAAGAGGCTTTATTCAGCATATCTGCCCTGCCTTGAAGAACAGTCCTTTAATGATCTAAAACAAACTTTAGAAAGACGGAAGGGACACACTGTGTGGAACAATCACAACAAGATGCCCTTCTGTCACAGCTTAGCTAAGGCTCTTCTAAGGCAGAAAGGAGAGTACCAGTATGAGTGTCCTGAGTGAGTTTTCCCTGAAGTCCCCCAAGCCCTCTTCCCCAACAGGTGTAGGTGAATAGGAGAGCAGTAGCATTTAAAGTCAGGGTTTGCACAACATGCTTCCTTCTTTCCATGCAACTTTATCTGATACCTCAAGGAGGGAGGACACAGGATCCTGGAAAGGAGGCTGACTTGCAGAGCCACCTCCTTACAACATCTGCCTTTTGTCAGTCTTCCAGCCAATTTAATTACAACCCTCAGTGCAAGTCTCAGAAGAGGAGCCACAAACTAGAGGGGGAATGAACTAGCAGCATTTTATAGTCAAGATCATGCTTAAAAGACGCCCACAAAAAAATAAAAATGGTAACAGAAAAAGAAGTTTGGGTCAATGTGCCCTTGTTGCAAGTAATCTGTGCTCCAGCGTGTCCTGTAATATTGTTTGGATTCCCAGATGTGACTGCAACCAGAAACAGCCATGAACAATCCTCCCTGCGGTCAGGATGTATCTCCTGATGTTCCAGAGATATCGGTTAGAACCAAAGACACAAAAATAGAATTATTACCAAAATCCACTCCCCTAGATCCTAGTTTTTCCACAAGTATGTTAAGTACACAAAATAGGAAATTCTTCAGAAAATTAAACCTTGTCTTTCTGTGCTGAATGCAAAAAAAAACCCACAAAATGAGGTTTTGCTGAAAAAAGAGACATCCTGTCACTCATCCATACCTTCATTTGATTGAAATTATATGCATTAAAGGAGCAGGCTATTTAGTTCCCGGAAGCATGTTTCAATCTTGGAATATTTTCTTCCATGGACTAACACGTCTTCTTATATCTTGAGAAATAAATGTAAAGTTACTGTGATGTTTGGAAATAAATTTAGAGAATATTTCTCAGAAGGTCTCAGCCTGTACCGGTGCTGAAAAGTTGACAATTTACAACAGCTTGGAAAATAACCTTTGGCATTTGGTCAGTAGAAACCACAACAGAGAAATGGCATTGGAAAAGTGTTGTTAATTACCAAAAATAACGTAAATCTAATCTGGACAAAGACTGCCTACTCCTCTGAGGGAAATGGTTGAAGATAACAAACTTCCAGGGAAAAAAGCATCCACTGTAAGTGAAAGAGAGCTGTCAGTTCCTTGCTTTACTCAATCACAGCTCCTTTTCACTAAGACAGTGCCTTGACAGAAGGCAGTCATTTCTGGCATCAGCTATGAATGAACTATCTCGTTATCAGCAATTTTACAACTTCCTGTGCATAGGAACAAAGTGTCCCAAAAAAAGAATTGCTGTGCTTGTTCTCCCTCCTCAAAACTGCCACATGGGCTTAGCCAGCACAATGAAGATTGATGTTAGCAGCTTCACTTTGGAGAGTAGTACAGGTGGCAGTAGGGGCAAGAATAACAACAGGAGAGCTGAAAACAGATCCCAGTCCAAAAAGGGGGATGGGGAGCACCCTTCTCACCTCCTGAGTGAATTGTCAGCAGAGTCAGAGGTGCCCGATGTTGATCGAGTTCCACAACAACCAAACTGTGGGGGCTCTGTAGAATTGTTAAGGTTGGAAAAGACTGTTAAAGTCATCAAGTTCAACCACCAAACACAGGTTCTACTTCAACACAAGTAGGAAATCAAGGTAACAGCAGACACTCACACCCCTTTTCAGCTTAGGCAGCATTATTTCTGGGGAGCCACTGCAGTAACTGTGTGTAAACCAAGACATCCAAGGGCAATCTCACCCTGCTCTTGGGAGCAAGGCAGGAGACCGCAGGAGAGGGGCACTCTTGGTGCTCAACCACATCTCTTAGCATGACTCAATCTACGCTGTTCAGGTTTTACTGTAAGCAAGATGACAGAAACATCCAGCCATTGAGGGGCTTGTGAATATTGCACTGGAGAAAAGCCTTTATGCACAAAACTCCTGCTCTGCTGGGACTACAGCTGGCTCCCACACAAGACAGGTATGTCACCCTTGAAAGCAATGAACCCACTTCGCCTCTACCTTAAAACAGTTTCATCTTTGTCTTGGTATGCATCTCCCATGAAGTTCACCCAAAGAATCAGTGCAAAGATACAGTTAATAAACTTCTTTTTACAGTCCTCGTTATGGGTTCAGGGTAGAAGTTATCTTTATAAGATATCCATCATAATATCAGGAGGAGAGTGCTGAAACAGGAGAAGAGACTTCTTCAAAAATATGGTGCTGCAGGAGCCCCACATTAATGTGCACTATCTAAAGTCAGATCTGGCTGGTAGAGACCAACCAATCTCAAACTGCTCACAGCTCATTGCTTTTATCAGATTCTTTTACAGCCAGAGGCCCTGACAACAGATGGCTCAAGTGCAATGTTGCAGACCTGCAGCTGAGCAAGACACAGTAGCTTTTAGTCCTGGTGTGATCCTTGCACATGGAAAAAATCATCCCTTGTTCCAGCACACTTTCATGATGAGATGAGAGTCATCTCAAAGCAAATCAGCCATTTTTGTCTAAGGTCAGGAATCCTCTAAAAATCCAAACCCATGTTTTCTTCATAAAACATATCATATTCAGCAACAGCCCATACAAAGAACTCACAGAAGTCAGCCCAAAAACAGAGGGAAGGGAGCAGAAATTACATTTACAGAGCAGGAAGCAGACGCTCCTGGCAAGGGTTCTGCTCAGCCACCGGAGTGCCTCGGGGAGGATTACACAAGAAATAAACTCTCTGCTCAAAGTATGTAAACTGATAAAACAGCCTTGCTTTGATGCTTGCTCTGCAAGAAGCATTTCAGCTGAATCAGTAACACCGCTTGTTCTTCACTGCAGTGACACTGCAGCGTCTGCAGAAATATTTTCACATTTCAACTGTGGTGTTTATTCCAGAAAGCAAAGTTTGTGATGCTTATATTCTGGAGATGCAATCTGTGAGGGTATATTGCTGCAGCCACTCAGACTTTATCATGGGGTAGATGATACAGGATCCAGCCTTCTATAATGAACAGCATGCTGGATTTATGTGTGTATTTTATTTCTCCTGTAAGAATGCATGACTTTTTATGGAAGCCACAGAAAGATCCAGGTGGAGAAGTATTCAGGATATGACAACCTTCTATTGAAGATTAGATCAGAAAAGGAAGCAGCAGCTGAGCTTAATATATGGAGAAAGAGTCAAGTTTAGTTTATGGTCTTTTCAGAGCATCCAAAAAATAACCATCTATTTTAGAGTCCTAGTGCATCACTGGTAGTTTTGCCAAGGTTTTCATACTTAGCAAAAAGAAACCAACAGGGAACATGGAGCTGTGGATAAGTATCAAAACAGGGAGGATAGGCAAGCAGAGGACATGGTGAATTTCTGAGTTCTCTGTGCTTCAAGTAGACACAGATTCTGTTAAGTTCATCTCCCATTTGGAACTTCTTTCATGAAATGCAAATCTTTTACTGTGTCCCAGGTTCAGTGTATCAACAGTTACCCCAGAGGCAGGGCAAGCAAAGGTCTGGTTATATAATACAGGGTTTCATTTTAAAAGAAAACCAATCAATGGTTTTATTTTAAGACAAGAGAGATCTCAAAACCACTATCACGCTCAGTATTCAGATTTATTAATTCTCAAAAGGGCTGTTGCCAATTACAACAGCACATACCCAGACAGAAAATACCTCACTTGCTTTTCCTGTGAGTCTTCTGTGTTTTCCCTTTTCTGCCTCACTGCTCCATCACTTTTCAGTCCTCATGCTCAGGCTGCAAGACCCCTTTTGTCACTGACAGTTCTACACCGTGGTGACATCACCCTGTGATGAACCAGCCCCCCTGGACCAGCAGCTTTGTTGGGGCAGCACAGCCAGACCCCACTGCCATGCCCTCAGTGATTCCAGTCCTGACAACTTCTCTTTCAGGCAGATCCCTGTGAAACACTGCCACATTTTCCATTGCAACACAGCAAAAACACTTATTTGTTAAAGCCTTAAGACGTGCAAATATTTGGATGGCTCCTAAAACTAAGCCAGGCTACTGGATGAGAGGTAGCTAACCTCCTCATGTGCTCTGAGCCTACCACATCGTCCATTTCCTTCTCCATATTTGAAATACTTCTGCCGTGGTTTCTGTGCCAGTGGAGCTGATGGGATTCATTAAGCAGCAGCAACAGATGTCAGCTGAAGGGAAACTTGCTTCAAGGACTGAGGGCAGCAGCAGAGTTCTCTTAGTGTAAGCCCCTATTTCCTTGTGTGTAAACAAAGCCATGACAGGATGCACAGCATTCCTGTTTAAACTTCTGTGGAGATTTTCCACAGTATATATGCTTAAAAAGGTAGTTAGAAAGACGAAGATGGAAGCATGGCCCTTTGACATTGTGCAGTGTTCTATCTGGGGAGAAGGCATGAAAGAAGTTTTAGTTACATCATGCTTCAGTTTTCATTTAAAGCTCTTCATAACTTTCAGCTGAGAAAAAAATATGAAGAAAATTTTAAATGTTCTGATTTCTCTGCTAATATGCAGAGTCAAATTTCAGCTCTTTTATTTTCCCTCTCCTTACTCCATTATCTTCCCAACACACTGGGGTAGCAACACAACAGTGTAGGAATGAGATGTGGGGAAGTAAGAGAGGCTGACAACAGTATAGGCAAGAAATTTTCCAATCTCTCTGTCCTAGATATCTTTGAAAGCTTTTCTTCTTTTGGCAACAGAATCCCAATTCCCCACTTCATTCATTACCTTATTTCCAAACACCTTGTTTTTAATTTTGATCTGAGCATCTAGTGGGAAAAGAAGCATCACTCTTCAAATTGTTTTTAATTTCTTTTTTGTTTGATCATGCTCTTCAGTATTCTCTTTTGTCTTCTTCCCTAAGCTCTATTTTGTTCCTTTCTGCAACTTGATTTCTTGTTACTTCTCTTTCTGTATCTTCATTATTTGACTTATTCCCTCTCCATATAGTTTTGATCTTTACATTTTGTAAGCCAACAGTTATAAACTCCACTTTCACCAGCCAAACCCTTACTAGTGCTGACACACGCTTCAAGAACACATGTTCTCTTCCTTTGTGTTGGTAGGAAAGAACTGCAGTCGATGCTGACTCAATTTATTTACTCTACAATTTGACCTTTCTAATCCCAGATGAATTGTTTAGGATGGCTTTTCATGGTGAGAGGTAGCACCTTCTCCCTGTTCCATTTTGACCTCTCTGCCTTACATCTCTCTTTGCTCCAGCATATGGAAACAAGCCACAGCATCGTGTGAGCTGTCAAAACACGAGGCACTGCTCAGCAGTCTGATGCTGCTCAGTAAGTGCAGAGTCATGGGCTCTCTCCGAAGAAGTTTGCCAATTTTTATTACGCAGGAATTGGGTAAGTCAAGGCATATGACCTCAGCAACTCATTAGAAAGTACATGATCAAACTGGAACGGGGTTGTTGAATCCTGAGAGGGACTTTTCTTCTCCCTCTCAGTGAAGCAAGGGTCAGCTCCCTTGGGGTAAGATGTAACTCAAGAACTGCCAAGACATCCATGGGAATTGCATCAGTCAAGCGAGCGTACAGCACTTGTAACAGATTATGACAAAAGCACTTGGGAACAGAGTCGGAACATCAATTCTACATTTTCTTTTTGTGTTTAAATAAGTTACTGCTTATATTTTGTATAGTTTTTTCCTAAGGTTTTTCAATGCATTTTTGCTGCTGTTAAATAATATTATTTGGAGGTCAGCCAGATAACACATTTTCTGATGTTACTCATATTCAGTTTGCCTCTCTGAGAAAGAGATTAGGAGTCCACTTCACTGACCACTGCATTCAAACTAATAAAAAGCCCATACCAGTTGTAAAGGGTTTGCAGCCTGCATGGAGGTAATGGGGAACATGAGCTGGTTTTGCATCTTTTGATGCATTGTCTTCCTACAGGACGCACCAGTGACTCTCTTCCAAGGATCCACAACAGTTAGCTTCCCAAAAAGCATCCCTTCCTGTACTCTATGTAGTACATATACAGGGTCCCACATCAACTGCACTAGTTCCTTACAGATCATCTTTGTATTGTATTGCAGGCCAGCTCCAGAACTCACATTTAAGATGAAAAATAGGGAACCTAAACCACCACAGCCTCTCGCCCAAATACACCCCCTCCTCCACCCAGAAAACTACAAGCAGCAGCGAAGTATCTCAAAGGAAGTGGGTTTTGTGATGTTTTCATGTTAAACAAGAGGTACAGGTACTTAGAAAACAGGGCAACTTACATACTAGAACACTCTGTACATTAAAATCACTCCCTCTATAACTCTGACAAGATTTTCACACCATCACTCCTGCATACAAAATTTGAATGCAGCAGCCTTCTAGGAGAGAGGATGAGTCCATGCACTTGGAAGTTCCCCTCATCTCCACAAAGCCAACATGGGACAGAGGAAGAAATGTCATCCTGCCTTGTACAGCTCCTGACTTTTGCAGGAGTATCCTCTGCTATGGCTGCATTCCTGCAAGTAGCAGAGAAATTCATTACCCCTGTCCTGAAAGGGTTCTCCAGCAACCTGCTCCTGTTTTGAATGGCACAGATCTCAGGAGTACTCTGGGAACTTGGAAGCTCAAGAGCATTTTCTTTTTACACATTGCTGGCACAGCCAACACAGCCTTCCAAGTCCCATAACAACCCCTCCTTCCCAGATAATGTTTTCCCAAACATTTAGCCATCTCAAGGCTCTGCTTGGATCTCTGCGAACATTTATCACCCTGCTACGTCATTCCTCCGTGGTGCTGCCCAAGTGCTTGCCTAATGTCTGACTCCTGAAAAAACATGGCTGTTTATAAAAGCTTTAAATGATGCACGTAGTGATGGGACACATCAGATTCAGCACACTGTGTCCAAAGCTTTACTATTAAAAATAGCCTGGACTGCTTCACTGCGTTTGTTCTGATCTAGAGAATTCATGTGCTCTCTCTGGTGCCACTAGTAAATAATTAACTGTTTAATATAATGAGTGTCAGAATAATTTAATGTTTAATCTGTCTAGGGTTTTTGTTGTAGTTTTTAACTCTTTGCTGCCTCAGACCAACCTCTTCTTTATAACAGGCTACTAACAGAAGAGTTGAAGGAGAATATTGACTTATGGTCAGCTTTCTGAGTCTCTGTATGTTCATCACTGACTTGTTCCCACTATGATTTAGGGCCATGTAACAGCTTCAATGAAACTTTGGACCAGCAGATCCATATTTTCTCACACCCGCAAGGATCCTCAGGGAGCCCCATTTGCAGACAACCCACCAATTCTTGCTTCTCTTACCAGGCACTGCTCTGTCTTCATACTGCAAGAAGAAAAGAGCAAACACACTCTTTCTTCTCTTAAGTAATACTGTGTGGCATTTGTTTGTTTTTCCCAACCATATGGAATTCCTTTCCTCATTTATGTATTTGGATGCACCTCTCTTAGCAATAGCTATTCAATAGTTGCACTCCTAAGACAGCAGCCATGTAATTTCATTTCCAGATTTGTAGGAAACCAGCACGGATGCAGAAAGAGCACATTTCGGTATTTATGAAGTGCTGCCTTTCCATAGAGGGTGAGAATCTGGTTATCATCATAACTGTTCATTAAATCCAAAATACAGCTATAGGTGAACAACAATTAATCCAGAACAGTATGGTATTTAAAAACTGACATCTGTGGGACCAGGCCTATGTCCTTGCACAGTAATCTTAAGCACACTAGAGTCACTGAAAGTGCTGGAAGATTCAAGAGATTTTGGATTATAACTGAACAGTGCAGTGAGTGCAAGTCCAAGGGAGCTGCTGGAAATAGGGGTCGTTAATAACACTCAGCACATTGGCACAGTGAACCATCAATCTGCAACTCATCACAGCATATGCCACACAAAAAGTTATTCCTGTATCCCTCAAAGAGGTTCAGACAACTGGTGTAAAACAGAGCTGTCACACCTTCCTTGTTATTTGCCCTAATAATTCTTCAGAGAGAAATCAACATTTATCCCTTTGGTACTTCTATATGAAAACATATATTTAGACCAAGTTGCAACAGACTTCAATTCATTGTCAATAGTTTGGACAGATGAGAGAAAGATGTGAGTTGTGATTAGCTAGTCTACAATACACATCACAGGTTGTTTATTTCCTAACTCTCTCTGAGGCATCTTCCATCTTTTTCTGACACCTTCACCATTACCTCTGGTATTGATATCCCACAGTCAAATGAAGTTGGACCTTGGACTGACCTGGTTGAGGCACTGCTGCTTATCCTTATTGTTCTTATTCCCTTTCTGAATCTGAGTTTTCCTCTCCAGCAGCCCTCCTACAGCCTTTCCATGAAAAATTCTTCAGAAAAAGCAAATGCAAATCTTTTGACCTTCAGTTCCTGTCAGGACTGCATTTGGTGCAGGAGGTAAGGTGACCTGTGAGTGATATTCTCAAGAACAGCTTTAGGCTCCCTGGGACTGGAAAAATAACTCTTATAATGTTCAAAGCCACAACAGCAGGTGATGCCTGCAAAGCACCAGCCTTCCTTCTGGCTCAGGAGCCTGAGGTGGGTCAGATGAAACCACAACTTCTAGAAATGTTCTCTAACTAACCTCGAGTTCTAGACATTGAAGCATAGCCAGCTATGAGCATTACAGGTTATAGGGCACCCCTCACATCTTGGGGCAAGGAAAGAAAACCCACAGTGAGACCAAGATGGCTTTGCCAGTCCAGGAGAGCAACCGGATTTCCTGTTCCAGGAAATTTCCTGTTTCCTGTAGAGTTTGTCTTATGATTTGGGATTCCTGGATCAATTTTGTGATGCACTATTCCATCTCCCACATGCTATACATTCTGTTTCTGAACTGAATGAGGACCACCAGTGCAAATAAACCCTCAATATTTGCACATCCTATTCTTTCACCTACTTTCTCTGTAGCTTTGCCAGTAGGATCAGTTTTATGTGTCCTCCAGAAAGCCCAATCATCCTGCCCCGTCTCAGTGGCCAAAGAGCACTCACACCCCTTTTTGCATTGTGGTAGATAAAGCATTATGGTATGGGTATAGGAGGGAAAAGGAATACAGATGGGGTCATTAGTAGAGCTGCAATGCTACACTCAGCACTCTTAGACAGGATTTCTAGCCCAGGTTTTGTCGATATTTTTGGGAATCTGATCCACTTTCACAAGACAAAAGGAACTTAAAATCTTAGAGCAGTTTCTCTCAGCAGAAAGAAGGAAGGTGTGGAAATAGTACAACACTTAGAGATGCAATGAGTTGAGCCCAGTCCCTGATGTGAAACAAGTACTCTAGTCCAGCTGATAGACTGTACTTTGTGTCATCATGTGTGCAGGCACAGAGGCAAAAGCCATATTTACAGACATTTTAATTTTCTAAAAATGCTGCTTTGCAGCCAACTACTTCAGTACAGTAATTAGCTGGAGATTTTCAGAAAAGCCAAGCTCTCATGAGTATTTGTCCAATGGCTACTTCATATCTCTCCTCGGTGGCTGCAAAGCACCATTTTGTATTAGAGTCCTAAATAGGAGCAATTACCCTTGCTTTGGCAGTATTACAGCTCTTAGAGAAAGCCAGGGCTGCTTTGTCTCCTCACTCCAGTTTCCTTCCATGGAGCTATTTCTTTAATACTAGTCTCTGAGCAATGCTTCCAGAACTTGTGCTGCTATAAAAACCTTACTTCAAACCAGCTGACTCTTATTTCCCTCTCCCTAAATCTAAAAAAATTACTTCATGATATCTGGGGCTTATAATAGATGGGATGCATGCCAGAGTGAACAATAGGAGGAAATGAAAGATGAAATTATTAGCCAGGAGTTAAACAGGAGACAAAATAACTCTGAAGTGTTTTGGATATAAGAGAATCTTTATTTTTGGAAAATGCAGGAAGATTCTCAAGATTGATTCTGGGTGGGGAAAAAACTCCTATAGATAAAGAGACAATTGCTATCCTCTTCTAATCCTTGTTTCATCCCAACATATTTTAAGGTTCATTTCTTTTCTGGCATGCCCACTACATTGTTTCTCCCCCCACCCCTGCACTGCCTATAATTCAGCAGGGTCTATAATAAAAATGCTAGTTGGTAGCAGGACATGCAGAACCATACTTGATAAGAGAAGAGAAGGCATGTTTTGTGGAACACAACCCAAAACTGGCAGCCACAAACTTCCCTGATTTAATCACACACCAGGCTTCACACAATTCAAGCTGATCTATTACTGGGGTACAAAGCAAGGGCTGTACAACCAGAAGCCTTCACTTACCATCCTGCTGAGATGATGATGCTGGCTGTGCTGAGCATGTCCTCACCTCCTCCATAGACCACGTTCCTCAGACTAAGGAGACTACATACAACTCCTTTCTTTCTCCTCCTATTTAAAACCTCCTGATCAGGCTGGAGAGCACATGTGGTCACCAGGCACTCATGAGAATCTCCTGTGGCCCCTTTTCTTATCAGCACCTTGTGCAGCTGATGGGTTTGGCTGAGGAATCAACTCAAGCAGTTTGTCTTCAGCTGAGGAGCCCGGTTGACTCAGACTGCAAATACATGTTTTCAAAACAAAGACAGAAAACACAGGAGTCTGCCCAATGTGCAGGGAAGTGGTGGAGTCACCATCCCTGGAGTAATTTAAAAAAACATGTAGATGTGGCACTTAGGGACGTGGTTTAGTGGTGCCTTGGCAGTACTGGGTTAATGGTTGGACTCAATGATCTTAGGGGTCTTTTCCAACCTAAATGATTCTATGTACAGGGAGAAGGAAAATTACCCCAGAATTCTTCACAGGTGTTTAGTGTGAGCAATGGCCTCAAAAGCTGACACAGGTGTTAGTGTGACCATGCACAACGGAGCTGTGTTTAGAAGAACTTGAACCATCTTATAGCAGTAAAATGCTCTCTGAGGTCCAGTGAGTTGCTGTGTTGGGGTGAATGACCCCAAACATAACAGCAGAAATACCCCAGATCATACTTGGTCCATGATGTTCACCAGCAATGCTGTTCCCACCTGCTCCATCTTTTCTTCTACAGCACTGGGAACACACTTATCCTGGACTCCAGAGCAGACAGGCCTCAAAAACTGAAAAAAAAAAAAAAAAAAAAAAAGTAAAACCCAAACCCCCCCAAAACGCCCGAAGAGCCGGTGCCCGGCACTGTGCTG
>JAWWLV010000024.1:6491057-6524273 GCA_035041135.1 Platyrinchus mystaceus | reverse complement strand
TTATCCTGGACTCCAGAGCAGACAGGCCTCAAAACCTTAAAAAAAAAAAAAAAAAAGTAAAACCCAAACCCCAGCAAAATTCCCTAAGAGCAGGTTCCCTGCACTGTGCTGTGGCCCATGATGCTCTCCCCATCCCACCATGATCCAGCACCACAAAGTCTCCCTCTCCAGCTGCAGTGCACTGGGGTGTTTGTGCTCCCAGAGCACCTGAACAAAACCAGTCAGGGAGGAGGGAGAAGAAACACAACCAGGAGGAAGAACTAAGTGACTTGGACCTTTTTTGGTCAGGTTGGATTTCATTAAAAATATGAACAAAAGCTTAGGAGCAAAACGTCTATTTCTTTTAGTTGAAACTTCAGGTCAGGATGCAGTATTTCTGAAAGAGCCAGCAGATCAGCTATTTGACATCCTATGCCATTTTTCACGCTGTGCTATTGATTTTATCTGAGCATTGCGGATTTTTTTTGTACACTGAATTTTTAAGGCTGTTTTTTCCCCTTCCTCAGTAATGATGCTACCTAAAGTTGGACTATAGAACCAGTTGCACTGAAGTTTCCCTAGAACAGGTGGTGGTCAGAGTGACCTTTATTTGACACAGAAGCTAACAATCATTTCCCCTACAACCTGCTATAAAAATAATAAAATATGGCTATTACTATTAATCTTCTTGGCATGATTGCTGAATGATGAAGGCTATTAAAAAAGTTGAAGTTATTGGTCTTTTTCTGAAAGGCAGAACTGCAAGAAAATATATATTATTCACTATTTAAAAGTTAAAATTTATCCCAAGTAGAAATTTTTATCCATGCTGAGAGATGGGACCTGTGGATCACAAGGTGTGCTCTGTTAATGAGTAGTAGGTGTACAGCCACTAAATTAAAGGTGGCTCTGCTATGCTGGGACAATTATTATATTATAGTATTAACTATTCAGTGCTTTCATGTTTTCTGCTGGACACTGCTGGTATCAAGCAGAACCTCCAGGTATTGTCTGGCTTTTGGTGCCTTTGTAAAGCTGCTCTCCAAGCCCAGTTCCCCTTCACAGCCAGAGGATGAGTCTGTTTTACAAAATTTCCATGTAGAATATCCTCCACGGGCTTTCGACCTAATGTTATGCAAATCTTTGCTCCCCTGGAGAAGTGTCAGAGAAAATAAGCTGGAAAATATTCCAGACAGGAATATTACGTGTAAAAAATATTTTAGGCTAGTTTAAGAGAGGATATTAAGGATGAATTTGAAACAGAGCATTATTTTGCATTAGGTACATAGGCCATGTCTGATACATATTTAATTTACCTGTTGATGTTGGCAAGATTATATTCTGTATTTCTGAGAATTGCTCCTGGTTGTTTCACAGACACAGCTTAGTGACTCAATCAGTGCCTGCAAGGAATAAGTCCTGATTCATTAATGGTCAATAAATACAAGAGAAAAACTGGATAAATCCTCGATGATTGGGCCAATCCTCAGTGCAGTAGCTATCAGAACACTGTCACTTCCAATCTGCTTGAGAATACACACAGGGCTCAGTTCAGTCAGACACCACAAGGGAAAATGTCAGCTAAAATGGAGTAAAACTAGATCCCAGTAAGGCTTATTTTCCTAGATTTTACATGTCCTTCATCTGCTGAGTAAAATCACGAGTGTTGTCTGATCTCACCAGGTTTCTTTCTGGTTTTTGTGATCCTCCCTGCATTTCTGCTGCTATAAATCTGACACTGCTCTGCCACACGCTGTTGCAGGAGGGGTGTGAGAGTGGTTCTTCAGCCCAGCATCATCACCTACTGCATTTGGTACATGGACACAAGGTACATGTGGCCTGAAATCTGACACTTTCTGCAGAAGCAGAAGACTTAATCATATGCAATATCTATGCACAATAAAACCTGAAAATCCATACCAGTCACATTTCCTCACACCAAGCTAAGCCACGTCCCAGATTTATAAGCCACTTCTGAGTGATTTTATTCCTAAGAAAGCATCCTGGCTAACACTGCCTTCACATGCAGCATTCTGCTTTTGATTTAATCTTGATTAATAATTTTGTTCAGCCATTCAAATCCCACTCATCAGGGGCACTGATTTATGGCACAGGGCATGAAATATCCAGATTCTATTAGAAAGATTTGCAGTTACAAGACTGAAGTGTTATTTATTGGGGTTTCACTAGTAATTGGGAACATTTCCACCAGCACCTCTGAGTTGGCAAAAGGATTCTGTTATGCTTTTTTTGTGATGGTTACTTGTTTATTTACTTGTCTGTTCTCAACAGCCATGTGAAAATAACAATATTTATAGACATCAAACTACATACATTTAAATAAGACTTAAACACTCTCAACAGTAAATGCAGGGGATATAAGATAGTCAGGTGTTTCTAGCACTGAGCACACTTAATACCTGGATCTTTAGGCAAAAAGATGCAGGACTTACTGACTTTTAATGTAATCAGTTAAATGCCCAGAAATAGAAGTGATGAATACTGACTTTTGCATCTCACAAATCAGCTGAAAGCTTTCCAGATACACTCTGGCTTTTGTGCCGAGTTAAAAAATGCTGCTACCAGTGTTTCACGACTGGTATTTTTGTGGGAGTTAAAAATATACACATATTTGAAAAAATATTGCCTCTCCTCCTCCTCTGCAGATCCGATGCCGCCTGTTTGCCTGCAGTGAGAGGGGAGGCAGGGACAGCCCTGGGACACGGTGCTGCAGAGCAGCCTCATGTCTGCCCCTCAACCCCTGCCTGGGCCAGGCTTTACTGCTCTGCTCCCCCATGCTCCTCTCTCCTTTAAAAACCAGCTTGCAGCAGCTAATTTTTCTCTGGGGTGTAAATGCACCAAGAGAAAGGGCTTTAGTTATTTGTAATGAAGTTGTTAAACAATGGGAAGAGACTGTATGTTTACAACTGAAAGGTAGCAGAGGGTCCAATGGGAACTGGGCTCAGGAGGTCAAAGAACTATCCAAAACTCAAACAGTTCAGCAAAGCTCCTAACATGCACCACACAGAGGAGGTTTAAGTCTTTTTTTCCTGTGCTGTGGTGCTGCTCGTCAGAATGCTAGAGATACAGTCCTTGGTTTATTACCTCAACTGAAATATGGGATTTCTGATCCAAATTAAGAAGTATTTAGATATTTAAATTAATTCAGCCTAACTTGGTCTGGAAATGCTCTATTACTGGCTTAAGGTACTGATGATCAAACTTAGGCTGTGAAGCCACACTGCTCTTTTAGGAGCCCATTGTTTGCACCACAGACCAATAGCTGCCCTGTTTTGGTGGCTCTGGATGGAGTCACACACTCAAGAGCCCTTCATTTCTCTCTCCAGTATTTCTCTCTCCATTTCTCTTTGCAAAGAGAAAGCTCTGGTCAGTGAGAAATATTAGTTTTTCCTCTGCACCTTGCCCTTAGGTCCCATCACTTTTCACAATCCAAACAGGACTGGCCTCTTTCAGTGTGTACTCAGGAGCCCAGTGAGTAACACGTAGGAAATGAAGGAAAGGATGCTGGCAGTTCTGTGGCATCTTTTGTAATAGATAGGGTCTTAACCCCAGTGTCCTGGCTAAACTCCAGTTCTGGTAATTGCATTCAGCATAGTTAAAATCCCCCTGCAGTTTCAAATTAATCCATTATTCCTCACTTCCTTCCCCAGATTGCTGTGCAGCTTTGCTTTGTGCTGCTGAAGAGTTGCTTTGTTTCACCTGAGGGATGATGGCATTTCATGGCTGTATGAAATGGGCCTGAGTGCACAGTTTGTACAACAGTCAGTGAAACACTTTGGGATTATTCATAATTAAGTATCCGCTCCCTGTAAATGAATGGGTTTTTAATGTGGGGTGAAGTAGTGCAGCACAAAGCACTGTTCTCTCTGTACTTGAAAGTTGGTAATATAAAACTTAAAAGAGCAGTAAAAGACAGAAGTTTTCTAAAATTCCCCTCATGCAGCTATGCATGCAAGCTCTAAGTGTCTCAGTCTTTACTTTCCCATATTGCTATTGATTAATTGCTCTACTTCAATTTCCTTGTCCTAAATGGAAACATTACAATCGTAACTCCAATCTCTGGCCTCTGTACAAACTGATTCTAAATCTTTAAATCGTGTCAGTGGGAGGAGGTGACGGGGGGTGGAAGGAAAGCTTTTTATTTTTATTATTAATTTTCATGTGTTCCAGGACTTAGTAATTTCATGCAGATGTAGAGAAACCACAAGGTATTTCTGCTGCAGTCAAACCCAGGAGATGAGCATCATAAACTTGCTCTGGCATGATCTTGTCCCAGCAGTGTGTCCTGGTAAGAAACATGAGGATATTCCACAAACATCAAAACATACCAGCCTTTCTGGAGCTGAGCCAGTGGCCTTTTTCAGCTCCAGCTGGTTGAGTTATAACTTTGTTCCCTTTCAAGATTTGGGCTTGTCCTTACTGTACTCATTGCTTGTGGTCTTGCAAGAATGTCACAGGCATCTTCTGAATTTCCAGCCTGTCCTGAAAGGAGATGGTACCACCTAGAAGCTCTGTGTCCCAAAGGAGAGATACGCTTTCTAGGAGCCTAAGCAGGGTGGAAAAGAGCCCTTGGGAGTGGTGTTCTTTAGCTAATATTCCTCTGATCCAGGGCTATTGCCTACAAAGCAGAAGGTCAATATAATGGCGTAAGTAGATTCCTCTTTCCCTTTCCTTCTCTTCAAGGTAGGTCACAATCTGCTCCTCAACTGCTCCAACACCGTTTTGATGAAGGCTAAGAATGAAATCAATAGAAAAGATTAGAGAAAATTATGTATGATGTGGCATCTTGGGGAAAAAAACATGCTTAATATGAAACAGAAGAATGCTGGCTTGGGAGCCACATGTGCATCTCATTTGGGAAAAAAATCTATACTGTTATTAAAGCAGCCACAGTGAGAGTATTAGCTACAAATTAGGTATGTGTGCTGGGAAGTAAGCTTTGTGTGCTATATGGGAGAGGGGCAGCAGCATGTCTTACACTGTGAGACATATCAAATGAGAAGCTGAAGGATCTGAGGGCTGGGCAGAGGTCAACTCAGGACCCAACACAGCCTCAATGCTATTTTATACATAAACAATATTTTGCACATGAAACGCAGTATTTTAAGAAAAGTCCTCTGACAAATAAATTGTCAGAGAGTAAATACCAGTTCTTTTCTTGAAGATTTGGAGGGGCAGGGAACCCAGCACGACTAACAAACCACAGCTGACAGTGTGCCACACTCCAAATGCCAAGGAGCACGTTCATGGCACTGCTCCCCCGAGGACATCAGCATCTCCACACAGCAGCCTTGTGCAGTCAGAGAGGACCCCCAGAGTCCAGCTGTGGCAGACTGACTTCTCTCCCTGCCCAACCCCTTGCCTTTTTCTGCAGCATCTGGGGAAAGCATCCCCTCTCTTTCCCCCATTCCCAACCCCATGTTGCAGGGTGGGTCCTCTGGAAGAGAAAATAAGCAGTGATTTGCTTCCCACATGCTCCTTTGCCATGTCATCCAAGCTTGTTCCTCTGCATCTTTCAGGAAGGAGGTGCTATTCCATTATTCCATCCTCAGCTTGAATATTAATGGCCTTTAAAATTATATGAGAACTGGCTGGATTGGGCTGGAGGACTTCTCCCCCAGGCCCTGATACTGCCCTGATTTTGAAATTGGGAAATTTTCACAAGCAGTGCTTCAGAGACTTTGAAAGTTTTCCAATTTTTTTTTAAAAAACAAAAGTGGGAAATGAGTATTTTTTTCCCAATGTTCCCCCTTGCCCTTTTTCCTTTTTCTTCGGTGAAAAAAGTTTTTTTTTTAAAAAAAAAAAGAGAGAGAGAGAAAGGGAAACAGGAAGCATAAATGAGAAATTATTCTAAAATGGATCGTTTTGATTAAAAGTCCTGTCAGAGCTTTGATGAAAGAATGTCCTTTTACCGACAATGTGGCGGGAAAAGGGCCGTGGAGGGCGAATTAGAGGAACATTGCCTCTGCATCCCAGGCTAGTTAACTCCGTCAGTGAACCATCGTGAGAGCGGTATTTACATAACCACCCTCGGTGGGAATCGCACTCACGGCTCTGCTCCAGCTTCCCAGCCAAAAAAAACCGGGCAGCGACAGCTCCCAAGGCCCCGGCCTTTGCTCAGTGATTGAATCCACAGGCGTAGGAGCCCTCGCTCAGAAGGCTGAGCTCAGGACACCGCCGGGCTGGGTCAGCCAGCGCTCCTCCTGGGACAGCTCGCAGGGGAAACTCCTCGGGAGCGCCGAGCGGGGCTGTCCCGGCACGGCGAGCTCAGAGCACCCTCTGCTGTAACCCAGCCCGTGCGGGGCTGGGCTGGATGCACACCTGGACACGCTGTACGGACACACAGACAGCTCAGCTGAGCGCTCGGAGGTTGCGTGGGGCATTGTCCCTGTGGTGGGAGACCCGCGTCTGGTCGCTCCACTGGGGAAGGACTGGCTGCCAATGTCCGTTTTAATACTTCCAAGGTACTCATTACCATGATTTTAGGCATCAAAATAGACTATTTACTATATCTTTTGACTTTCCTTTGCTTTTCTTGGTGGCTAACCATGCCACTAGTGAAAATGTGCGTGCTATTTAAAACACAAAATCGTTCTTAATTTAACTATCAGACATCTGTTCTTGCTATGCCTACAGGCACTGGATGGAATCGTACCTACAGAATACTTATTCCTCATGAAAATATGTAAGCCCTGTAATCAAATCAAGGCTGAAATCTTCCTGATAAATTCTGTAAATCTCACACCATAAGACACACTTTCCTGCCCCCAGATCTTTACTATGGCTCTTTGCATCATCTTTTCCAGTTTTGCAACACCCATTCTGAGACGTGGGAGGCAGAATTGCATTTGCTGTTCCAGTCTCACTGTAACAACGGAGTAGGAGGAGGTTAAACCATCCATTCCCTGTTCTCCCATGTCCCTGGTCTCAGCAGATGTACAAATCAGCAGCACTAGTGATGTTTTATTTCATTTGTTGTCCTCTAAGAAGAGAATATGATTTCCATTCAGAATACTACTAAAAAAATTCATCTGTTGCTTTTAAGACCTGCACCTTTTATTCCATGTCAGTGAAATAATAATCCCTGATCCTGTAAGTAAAATTGTTTTGAATCCAGAAGATTTAACGTGACCTTGATTAGCAAGTATGTTTAAGAAGACATCTGGCATGTGATGTTCACCCCTCTTTTTTTTAGAGAAAATCCTATCTAAGCATATGCCTCAGGAAAGAGCACAGTAGTATTTCTTACTACCTGAGACACTTCTTGGGCATTTAAAATTTTCCCTGGTGACAAGTATGAATTCTTCCTCCTTAAATAAAGAAACTTGCCTTGCAGTCATGGCAGCTGAAAAGAGGTCACCTTTGCCTTCAAAAGAAGGTGCTTCAGGAATCTGTGTTTTGCCATCTTCTCATTCCTGGGAAAAAAATGAAGATATAGTCACGTAAAGAGGTGTATTTACAACCACCATTGGTTTCACTTCAAACTGTTAGTTCCTCAACACCAAGCTGTAAAAGAGCTGTAAAAGCAACTGCTTGTGAGAAGCCCTTACACTGTCCCGTGAGCACTCATAGCTACTTATTTATGATCGAGATCATGGAAGAAGAGCAGAGAAAATTGCACTTACTCAGGTTCCTTAAAGCAATTTCTTCTCCATAGGAACTGAACATTAATTTATTGTGTAAATACAATTTCGGGTCACTCTTTAAGGCAGAGGTGGTTAGCCAGGGATGGAAGTATAAGCTATTATATGCATTGAACAGACAAAATGATGTGTTTGCAGAACCAGATACAATCCATGCTTTAATACCCAAGCCAGGCACAGGGTTCTCAGCAAGCGCAGTTTAAAAGGTAATTGAAATATCAATATTTATCTTCAACTGAACTGGCCAAGAGATCTTACATGAGTGCCTTGTAAAATCCATGTTGACAAAAGGTTCAGACTGCACATGAACAGCTCATGCCATGGCCAAAATGGGTCTCAAGTGCTGTCTCCAGTAATGCCTGGGATTATTACAGAAAATGCATCCCCCAAAACCCATATAAGGAAACTTAAGTGGAGTTACAGAAATAAAATAAGGCAGTGATTAGAGGATGCATTATTTAGGATGGTTCCAGTTTACAGAATTCTCTCCAAAACCATGATGCTTTGGTTATCATGGGTACTCTACAGGCAGCAGACTGGGGAGGTGGTGCCTGAAGCCTGGGACTCCCAGCTCACTCTGCCCCATCATGCACAGCAGCTCGAGGATGTTGTGCTTCACATCACAGTGTAGATGGTTGGGAACAAAGCCCAGACAGGGCTTTTGTCTACCTAGGGAAATGTATGCTGTCTCTTGTTAAAACTTGTGTACAATCAGACTAAAGAACGATGCTTTGAAGAAAAACTTTACTTACTGACATTTGTAGCTGACTCATTCCTCCACATACACACACGTACGTGCCCTGATACAAACCACTCGTGCTGAGTAGCGTCCAAACCACTTCAGTGATAAAGCACAGTAAACAGCTGAGCAAGTAGCTAAGAAAAGCCATGTGTAACCCTGAGATGGCTTCTGTTGCTCCATGGTGCATTACTCCAGGATTTTCTCCCAGAGCAGGCATGAGTTGCAATGTCCGGCTCTCATGCCTCGGTCGACTGTCATCCTCAGATGAAATGGCCTCAGCAGATCACTTAGTGCTTGTCAGTCCAACCCCATGGCCATCAGGACCATGGGGGATGCCCAGCCACCTTTCTGTGACAGATTTGGACACCAGTGTGTCATTAGATTTATCTGGACTTTCAAAACTGATCAGAACATTCAGCAATTTGTCATGGGAAGCATGAGATCTTGGATTTGGTCTTCTAGGCACCACTGCAGTACAAATACTAAACAGTCGTAAATAAGCTGCATTTCTAATGTAAGTACCTGTTGTGGTGTTTGGTTTTTTTTGTTTGGTTGGTTTTTTCTTTTTGAAGGGTAGTTTGTTGATGAAAACTTCATGACAGGAGAAAGATAAGAGTCACTTATAAATATTTATAATCAGTTATTCTTTCTATTCTCAAGAAAGAGAATATTCTATTTACTGAGAAAATAGAGTCTCATTAGACTCTGCAGAAACCAATTATATGATGCTCATCATCTTTCAACTTTCATAGGTTCTTAATTGCTGTGGGAGAAACAGTTGTTGTTAAATAGCTATTTTTATATGATCCAGATATTATGACTGTTGAACCAGTAAAATGCACTGTATATTTATGCCATTACTCTTAAACTTTTTATCTTCCTGGATCATCGATGTGGTCCTTGCAAACTGTCCAGTTAGCAAGACAGATACAATCAAAGTAAAATGGATGGGATAATATTTGTATATGCAGTGTACAAAACCCCACACACATATACTGATCTCTAGTGCATCCTCATCCCTCTCAGCTAAACTAGAGAAGATTCCAAAGGTGTGTTGCAGCTTGAAACTATAATTCCTCCCAACTGAATTGCTCCAGGCTCTAAAAATTCAGGAGTTCGTTAAAAGCAGCTTGACATATAAAAATAATAACTAAACAATAGTTTTGAAGGCGGCAGAGACTTTAATTGCCTCCTGAATTTTGGCCCTGCAGCTTAACATGTTCAGGTAATCATCTTTTTGGAATTGTTTAGTGCACTGAATATTTACTTCTTTCCTGTTCTTTAATGAAAGCTGAGATTCTCATGAAACACCACAGCTAAATAACCTTGAATCACCTCACCAATACTACGAGCAAAACGTCCTTCAGATCTTAAATTAGTAACTAACAAACACAGAAGAGTCACTGGCAACTTTCAAATAGGATGTGCCAGAATGGAAGTTATTTATCCAAACCCTGTGAGATGTCTGTTACTGTGAGCTCCTTAAGGAAGAGCTAGGGAAGTCAGGCTGAGCTGTAAATGCCCACTGAAAATGTCCCGCTGACGGAGCTGCATGAACATGGCTGGTTCTCCAGCCCCTCTGGAATAACACACAGCTTTCCTCCTAAACAGATGAAGATGAAAGATCTTGATTTTCCCCAAACAGACCCACAACTGATGCAATTCGGCTAATCAAGAACTGAATTTATGGAATGGACATGCAAAAATAGGAGGAAAGGAAGCAGAAGGAAGCCAAAATAACCCAAAGACTTGACTCAGTTGAGAGTATTTCCCACGTCCTTATGGAAAAATCACTGCTCCCAACCGGCAAGCTTCACTTTGTCCTACCTGAACGAGTGACATTCACCATCAGGGTTTATTAGTGAGGATGAGCTGGCAGGGAGTGTGATTAATTGCTGCAATTAAAGGAAGAAAAAGGCACTAAATTACCTGTCAAAGAGCAGGACTGCAAAACTGCACCTGGGATGAGACGGTGCACAACGTGCAGCTCCAACAGAGAACTCAGGATACTCCAAGCAGGAAAACCACAGGAGATGCCCAAACATCCTCTGGGTACTTCTGTCACTCCTGGGGTATTAATCTAACCTGCAGCACTCCCCGTCCTCCTATTACAGCCTCTGCAGGACAGAACTTCCCTTTGTTTTTCAGTGTGTTGTATAACGCTGTGTCTAAATGACACCTACAGCAAGTGGAGTGAGTTGACACTACTGAGGGCTTTGTAAAGCTCTGCAGGATGCACTGGGATGCCAGTTGTGGTACACAACTGAGAGCTTAATACTGATGTACCCCTGCCTGCAAACAGTGGTTGCTAGGAGGCAAATAGCATATTGAGAAATCTGAAAGGAAGCAACAATTTTAGGTCCAGTTTGGGGCTCATTGAAGCCTTCCTGTTGATTTTAAATAGGATGCGATCCAGCCTTTAGCAAAGGTAGTGGTATTTTTTTAAGAAGTAAAAATGGATGTCACCCAAATGACTTCAGGTAATAAGGATGGACAACAACAGGACATTGGAAAGGAAGAATTACAGGTGAAAATGAAAGTCAGCAACAAAGAGCTTCAGTGAACAAAACCCTACCAGATAAAGAATCTTTCTGGAAAGAGCTAACAATGAAAACTTGTATAAAACATGTATTATTCCTAGGCTCCTCTCATGTCAGGGTTAAATTCGGCAGAGCCACTGGGATTTGTCCACATGACCATTCTCACCTAACAAATTCCCTCTACCTGTAAAGTAGCACAAAACTGTTTCTGCCCTTTGTCCTTTCTGCTCTCCTACTGTGACATCTTGCAGTGATTTTAGGTGTTGATCTGAGCTACAGGAGGTTTAAAGTTCACTGGATGAGGCTGGGGGAAGTTTTCTGGCATGTGGTGTGAACCCATCGCAACCCTGGTCTGGACCCCTCTCTACTGTGTGAACAAAAACACCCCAGGAGCCCTGAAATGCTGCAGCTGTTCTGTGGAAACACAAAAGAGAATAAAGGAACTTTCAAAGTGGAAAAAACCCCATCAGACCTGGATGAAACACAGTCAAATAAACCCAATCTCTCCCTGCCTACTGTACTGTTGCAGGACAAGTCCTTTTGTTCAGCAGTCCCTAACAGCTCTCTATTAACGGGGCCCCACAAGGGCTCCCTCTCCTCAGCTGAGATTTGGCAGGTTTTTGGTTCTTTTCTGGCAATTCAAGTGCTGCTCATGCCCAGCAAGGCACCTCCCTTATTTTGGGGAAGAACAGAGCTCCATCCATCCTGGGGGGTGTCCCTGAACAAGAGCCAGCGGCCAGGACACCACAGCCAGACAAACCTCTGCTACCTGTAATCAGTAGAGCATTGTCCCCCGGGTCTCCTACCATTCCAGCTAACCCAGACCTCAGGTGGGGCTGACCTATCAGCTATATCCATGTGGTTGCCTCCATTCCTCTCTCCATTCCTTTACCTGATGTCTTTCAGTGAGTGATCAGGGCTGGGGACAGTGTAACACACACCCGGCACAACATGCAAAACATTCCAACCACCCCAAGCAGTGCAGGGTTTAGCAATCTCCATTGGCATCATAACCAGGTTTTTTTTGTGTTATTATTTTGTTTCTCTATTTTCACTAAGAAGACAACACAGAAATAAGATCGGTCTGCAGCAAGATGTGGGGGGTTTGTGTGACTATTTTCATAGGAGCTTCATAGGGATAAAAGCATATTGCAAAACTGTGGAAAACAGTGTTTTCATCACCTTCAAGAACTCCCTGGTGGGGTTTGAGTATTTGCTCACTGCTGAGATATTCACACCTGCTCTGATCCTCTAGGGAGAAATAATTTCTTCAGGTTTTGACTTTGCTCAGTAAAAATATCACCTCGCTTTTGCTAGTGAAAAAAACCACGATTCCCCAAAAGAGAATTGCATCACTGTTATCCCTGTCCCCTGACAGGGGGCTTTAGCAAAGTCACAGAGTGTCCACCAGCTGAGGAATGGTCCTCTCATCTCCAGAAACAATAAGCTCTTCAATACCCACACAAATGAGCAAGGGACGATTAAGGTTGACAGTCCAAAAAGGCATAAAAATGCAATTCCTTCTCCTGATAAAACCTGATAACTGACTTTTAGCAGGCATGATATGTGGTTCCTCACTCACCCACATTCAAATATTCATCCCAAATAGGTAAATTAGAAGGTTCAGGGTACTGAAAATTATAATATTCACATCATGGGTGAGAGATTGAATCACAGAATTCACCTGCCCAGGACTGACAGGATCCAAACTTTGCAGTGCAAACTCAGCTTGAAATTCCCAGTTCCCTGCAGTCATCTCACCTGTACATCAGCAGTGATTGCTGTGAGCTTCCTCATGTGCCTATTACCTGAAATGTGATCAGGTGTGACAATAAGCCAGGAGAACCTTTACCTCATCATATCTATAAAGTGACCAACAACTTTAAATCAAGCTATCATAAATTCTGGCAAATAATTTTAAATTTTGTGGATGGAAAAATGTAAGTTAACTATCAACGATCTCAGATTCAAGGAAACTTATTAACTACTGGAAACATCCAATAATTCACACAAGCAACAGAAAACCTAAACCACTGTCCCACAGTTCCACTATCATGATCTGAATTTCCCTGTACCTGATGGACTGGGAAGCTGCAAGGGAGAAGATCGTTGCCTGTTCTCCCACTCCGCCCTTCTGGGGCTCCAAATCCCAAGCAAACTCTGTGATCCACCAAACCCAAGTGCTGCTTTCCTAAGAAAAAATATAAGTGGTAAGGCAGAGGTTCCTAAATAGGAATTAGATTTAGATTGATTAAGATAGCTATTGCGTGTCAATTTATTTAAATATAAATGGATTATTTGGAACGTGTTCATTGAAGACTAACAGCTCCTGAATGCAATACAGATACATGGCTAATTATAAAGTCAAGCAGCCATTATTAATGTTTCTAATGATCAATTTGTATTCCAACAACATAAAATCATCAACTTTAAAGCTCCAACAGTCACAGTAATTGGGAGAAGAGACTGTGCTCTATGCAGAAAGCAATCAGCCGATTAGTGCCTGCCTTGAATAAGAGGTAAAAAGCTGGGTTTTCTGGGGCCCACAAAAAGACTTGAGAGCTGAGAGTCTATTGGAGGCTGGAGGGGTTTTTTTTTGGTAGGCACAGCCAGGAGGAGGTTGACTGAAAAGATCACAGAAATGTTGCTGGAAGAGGGGGTTTGTGCATGGGTCTGTAAGGCTGCAGACTCTGGGCTTGATGAGAGACCTTAATGCAATCCCAGATAGAGAGGCAAAAGGACAAACAGTCCCTGTGTACAAATAAGATTGACTCAATTAGATATACTTAAATATAATAGATTTCCATGGAAAACCAGATCAGTTGTAACTTCCACTCTGCGTGTCAGTCAAAGGAGCAGCGATAATTTAATATGCTGCACTTGCAATTCTGTGCAGTCGGAGCATCGTGTTGCTGGGTCACTGCCAGGAGGAAAGTAAACAACACCTTCCTGAAGACACAGAGCCTTGCAGTAAATTTGGGCCAAATTAGATTTATCGAGCACTGGCACACTTCAAGGCCTGTGGCAGGGAGAGCTTCTCCTGCCAGACTGAGGGGTGTCTCCTGAAAGTACCGTATTGAGGCTGTCAGGACCAAGGCTCACACAGGGGTGTTGGGACTTTGGTAGAAATCAAAGTCCACCAAGTCCACAGCTGAGCCCCTCCATGCACAGAGCCCCCTCTCATGGCCCTACACCTGACTTCTCCCCAGGACCCACCTGTGAACTGTGGTGAGAGGGAGAGGAGGCAGGAGCTCGTGGGTGGGCTCAGCCTCCATCCATCCCGTTGCCAGAGAACCCAGATGGACCCTCAGCAGCAGCAAACGCCTCAGCACAGCCATGCACAGTCTGAAGAGCCACAGCTCTGCAGTCAGAGCATGGCCAGGCTGGCAGTGCAGCTGGGGCACAGCACCACTAATGACTTCCACTTGCCATTCCTCTTTTGCAGAAGGAAGCACAGCTTTCACTGTATCATAGAGGGGATGGGATTCTCCGCAGCAGCATGCAGGAGTTTGATAGTGCAGCCTGGAAAAAGACTATTCCCCGGGCAGGTGTGCATTTTGGTTTTAGTCTTTGAGCTAATTCCAAGCGCTGTTCTCACCTTGAAGTACAAAACAAGTGCTTCTGTAATTCACTGCAAAGATATGATGCAGTGCAGGACGGTGCCAGACAATCAATGGAAGGAAAGGAAACAGGGAAAGGAGGTGTCCCTGTCCCTCCTGGCCCATGCTGTCACCACTCCAATGGTCCAGGTTTCATGAGCAAGGCCACCACAGCAAGATCAGCCCGGAATGGCTCCTCAGCAGAAGGACTCCTGGCCAGGAAGGGCCCTGGGCTGAAGTTCTGGGCTGTCCCTCCCGTTTATAACAAAAAGCTTTGCAAGAAGAAAGAGATGGACCAATTGTTTTTTCCTGGCAGAGACAGCTTCTGTCATGACCTGCTGGGCACTCACTGTTCTCAATGTCACAGAAAAAAAAAAAATCACACTAGGGTTAATATATTTCTTTTTCCAGTGCAAAACAAATGTGGTACTAAATCACCTGCTTATCACTCACTAGGCATTTGCAAATAAATCCAGCCCTAGCTTTCAAGTGAATCAGATGTTTTCCACCAGAAAACACTG
Source organism: Platyrinchus mystaceus (assembly GCA_035041135.1). NCBI lineage: Eukaryota > Metazoa > Chordata > Aves > Passeriformes > Tyrannidae > Platyrinchus > Platyrinchus mystaceus. Next base: position 6,509,228 of record JAWWLV010000024.1, on the reverse strand, counting down.
ATTAGATGCAATATGTTCTGTGGGAACATATTGATTCTGTCTGGTCTTTGGGCATAAACCATGTCTGGCTTTTTACCTGTCCATCTTCCTACCTTCCAAAGGGATGTGGCTTTGCACAGGGATGTGGCTTCTGGGATATGCCCACAGCTCCCAACATCCACAGCACCCTTCTGCCTACAGTGCCTTTCCCTGAGGCAGAGGAACTCGAAGCAAAGGCTCAGTATAGTAGTGCTGTCACTGGGAGATGAAAACGTGGATGGGGTTGACCCTGGTAACATCCCTGCAAAACAGTTTGAGGTCTTGAAGAACATGGCTTCTTTGTGGGCTTAGGACCAGTCCCATCCCAAAAGAGGGTTGTGGTTAGAGAGTCACAGGGGCAGGAAGGCTGGGAACAACCTCAGCTGAGCACTTTTGGACTCTAGCATACCCTCGTCCCAAGAATCAGCTATATGCAAGCATGTTAATCCTACATGTCCTAAAAGCTTTCCAAAGACTGTATGGTCCTTCCCAGCAAGTTCTCAGGACACTTTGTCAGCCTTTCCACCAGGACTCCTCTGGCGCCTGGCATAACGCAGCTCAGTTCCCACTGTGCTCTCCTTCTCCCGTGCACTGCAGCCAGGGAGGACGGCTCAGCATGGCCCCATAGGCGAGGGCAGCCCAACCCAACATCCCCCAGCCCGCCTATCTTGAGCCCCCAAACTGCTCCCTGACCCAGCACACAGGGTGGGATGTCACATTTGCCTTTGCTTTGTTTTTCCAGAGGGTGGAAGGAAACCACAGCCAGACCCACAGTCTCCCTCTACCCTTTGATCTTCAGCCAATAGAGACTGTGTCAGATAGCCACTCAAATCTAGAAGGACAAGAGCATTATTCAGAGAAAAGCTTTATGGCAAATGCTTGATGCTTCACCCATTCAGCAACTAAATCTCAACAAAAATATATATCTGCCTTCTATTCTGGGACACTGACCCATCCTTCAGCAGGACTGTACACTGCAATGACAACACAGCACTCAAAGTGTATTTTAGCCCTTAAGAAAATACACTCAGAGCTCAGAAAAGCTCCATGACTGGTTTAAATCCCTCAGTGTTACTATCTGGCCGGTTGGTGTCTGACCTCTTGACAGCATGAAGAGGTGAAATTGCCATTGTCATCTGCCTGTAAACCTCTCCTGCTTTGTTGTTTGGGATTGCAGGCAGTCCCCAGCAGCCCCCCCAGCCCTGCCTGTGTACAGTCTAGCACTGCATGTGTTAGTAATGAGTTGCCATGGCCCGTTCTCAGAATATGAGCTCACTGCAGAAAACAAATCTCCTTCCTTCCTTGGCAAGGCAGGAGGTTCTTCCTGCAGCTGTGCTGGAGCACCAGCCACTGGCTCAGGGCTGGCTTCCTGCTCAGGGATCTTCAGACAGAGGTGGTGGGGGGAGAGGGTCTTGAGAGCCAGCGCTGGGAGGAGCCACTGTGGTATGGAAGCCGCAGTGATTCCCTCATTTAGGAAACGTCAGAACAAATAGCCACAAACACAGCCCTACAGGGGACAACCTCACTTTGGGCTGGACAGCAGGAACAGCATCCAACGTCTGTGGCGCGTGACAGCCGCCCTGAGCCCCCTGCACAGCGCGGCTCCACACGCAGAGCTCCCGGTACAAGCAGAGCCTTCTGCAAGCGGATGTGTTATGAATTGATAAAGTGTCAAACAGTTCTGACGCTGTCTCCAGAGATTATATCAAGACTTATTGTGAGGCTGCAAATCCCCAGCCAGCTGACACCCCATGCAGGCACACTCAGCTTGGAGAGGCTGCAGGTCTGAGGCAGGTGCTGACATGTCACCTTGCTCCACACACTCCCAGCTTAGATTAGACACAGAAAACACCAAAATCTCTGGGTGGTTATGGTGTCTGAACTTTATGCTGCCTTCATCCTGCCATGGCCACCTCTCCAGCTTGCAGAACTGGTTGGCTTTCATTACATGAGAAATGTTCAAGCTGCTCCCCTTCTGCTGTCCATATGATCACTTCACCCAAGACTCCTGTTACCTGCATCTGCACTAAGGCCAAGATTTTCCAGGCTCAGCAGTGCAGTTTTGAAGTGTAAATTCATATAACTTTTCCTTTTCTTGAACTTTCTATCAGTATTCCAAAGAAAAGAGTGCAAGATTTCACTACCATATTTATTTAAAGAAAAGTAATTAACCTCATAGCAGGACTATGAATCTCAGATGAGCCAGCACCTCATTTAAATGATAGGCACAGCCTTCCTTACCTGCCTGGTTATCCAGCAGGGTGATGGCAATCACTGAGTGGTGACATTCATGCAGCACATGCTGAGGTTCCAGGTGGAGGAGGACAATCACCTGGAGCTGCACTGGGGCTTGGATCTCACCACCAACGCCTCACAGCCATGGTTCTGAATGCTGATGATGACAGCAAAGAGGGAGCTGAGGCTCAGCTCTCATAATCATGCAGCTCAAAGCAGTTGGAATGCCTACAGAAAAAGCACACTTTACAAAATCAGACACATTCATACTGGTGTCACTTTGCAAAGGATAAGCAGATACAGAGCATTTTTAGAGCAGAAGAGAGCAGTGGCTCACCAGGTGTCAGAACAGCTTCCCAGCATCCGCATGATTTGCACAAACTCTTGAACAGCATTTCTTTGAATCCCTGTGTTAAACTGCACCAAAGGCTGCTCTGCCTGGCAGCACCAAAAGCACAGCATGGTTCAGCCCCAGCCACTGCTCTCCACCTTTATCTTCCCCAGAGGCTGCTCGGGCAGCCAGACAAGCACCTTCTGTGATTCAGGTGGTCGGGGAGCTGATCAGCTTCCAGACTCAGAGTAGTTTAGATTGGGAGGCATCACTGGAGGTCACTGATGCAACCCCTGCTCCAAGCAGAACTCACTTCAAAGGGGGATCAGGTTGCTCAGGGCCTTGTGCAGAGTATCTGAATATCTCCAGGATCCCACAGTCTCTCTTCCTAGTGTTTGACCACATCAATTGTGAAGACATTTTCCCATATATCTATTTGCAATTTCTTTTGCTGCTACTCATGCCTTTTGTCTTTCTGGATACACTCAACCTCCTCAATATATTCTGCTATTGAAAGATGAAGGGCTCTACCAGGAGAGATTTTTCAAATGATAGGAACTAGTCACATTTTTCAAAAAGGGGAAATGTAGAACAGTGACAGACAACTCACAGGATTTTTTTTGTGATTGCCCCCTCCTGCTATGTGGGCCAAAGCAGCTTCTTGCAAAGCATCCCATCCTGCAGAAGGTGCAGCACAGGAGAGCCACACACCATACAGAGCACATGACAGTGGAGAGCCAGCCCACTCAACTATTTAATTGCTTCTACTATGTGGCCACCTTGAGCCTTTGGCAATTGCCAGTAGGCAAGGAAAACTGAGTGGGATTCCTGTCTCATGAGGGTCTCCCAAACTGCCAGGAGCCATGCCATAGTTCAGCCAAGATTCGTCTCTCACCAGACTCTGCCCCCAACTATATGGTCATCCCATGGGAAGAGGAATTATCTCTATGCAAAATGTCTCCAAAATTCAAACTCCTAAAGAGAATGTGATGCTGCAGCGCCGTTCTGTAGAAATCCATACTCAATCCTCACCCTCGTTGTAATGCAGACTGCTTCCCTCAAAAGACATCTTGGGCAGACAGGACTCCTGGCAGCACACTTACAGCTGCATTAGCTGCCTGTTTATTCAAGATACAAACTTCCCAGAAATAGGTTAATTACTTTCCTTTAATTACACATTCTCTTATTAAATGCCAATAATAAAAGGGAATGTCTGCCCTAGAGATAAGATTATGCCACATTCATAATTTGGCTTTTTGGGACAGCAGATAAATGTCTCAGCCATTTTAAAATACAAATTTGTCATTCATGAGAGCAATAAATAATGCAAACAGGATGTGTGGTTACACTGACATTATCACCTCGCCGTTGCACCCCGGGCATGAATATGTGACACTATAACCTCAGGCTCTTTGATAAATTATTGCCCATCACCATCCTGTCTAACACAGGGGAACAGATGAGCACTGGAAAGAATTTATGGTTGCAGTTGCAGTACTTTGGGGCTGTAGTACAATTACTGGAGTTATTGCTGAAGCAGCAAGGGATGCAGGAAACTAAGGGAAAGTCTACATCCTCCTGGGAGGTAATGTGTAAAGAAACCTTAACGAGTACACCCCATGGGGGATTTCCTACCCTGCAAGTATTTAAACTGCTAATTAATTCCTATTAAAACAAGGTCTTTTGTGTACATCAAAAAATGGTGCCTGAGGCTTTGAGCCTGCAGTGGGATCTCCAAGGACTTTGCACCAGCTGAGTCTGGTAGCAGAGAGGATGAAGCACTTCTGAGTCCTTTAGTGGCCTCCATTTTGGGATTGGAGCACCATGCTCATGTCCGTGGCTTAAGTTCATTCCCAAGCATGATACAACCACTAGAAAACCACAAAAGCAAGCAGCCTCCAGGCACAAATAAATTATGTATGCCTATGCTCAACCCGTACTTTGTGTGTGCAGCCATATATGTTTCAAGATGAGCCACCACAGCTACACATAAAACCTTTGCTTTTAACATCATGCTTCCTTGAAAACAGGGAAAAAGTTAGAGATAACCCAGACTCTCAGATCATTAATGAAAAACCAGAGGCTGACAAAGGAGACTCACAGGCCAGAGCACTCAGGGCAAAACAGGACCATGCTGTGAAAGATCAGGTTGCTGGTATCCTGCTGGGGATGAGATGCTTGTTTTGTGGTGAGGTTCCTCCTCCCACCCCTCTTCTCCCTGGGAGGACACGTTTAGTTTTATACACTCACAGATGCTTCCATGCATAATATTTTTTTTTTAACTTATTCTCATTTATTGCCCCATAAAAGGCACTGACTGACAACGAGCTTGTCTTTCACTGGCACAGTACAGGGCTGGCCAGACCATGTGTTGGACCAGTTGGTTTGTTCCTGCCAATGCTGGGTGATATTACATGGCACAAATGCTCCAGCAGCTCCACCAGGGACATGGGAGCTGGGACATCTCACCCCAGCCATACCAGGGAAGGATCTTGGTAAAGGACCTGCCCTGCTAAACACAGATGGAGATAACAAGCAGCTGCTCTGCTGAGCATTGTGGCAAGTGCCATCAGTGTGACATTGTGCCCAAGGTAGGATGGAAAACTCCTAGTGGGCAGAGACAGATGCTGTAAGTCACAGCAGACCCCCATGAGGATCAGGGTGGCTCTTGGTACCTTGGAGCAAGACCAATGCCCCAAAAGGCCATGCCCAGCAGTGTCACTTGGGAGCTGATACTGATCCAGGTGAAGAAGGTGGTTCCTGAGCTCAGCCACCTCTTCCACGGCCCCGCCCCGAGTGGGAGCTGCCCCCACCCCACGGCTCCCGCTGCAGACACCTCCTCACGAGTAGGCAAAATTAATCAGCCATGAAACGTTCCCATGCTAATCACACCCTTGTGCGACTCAATCCAACCTAACACTGCCCTCTTGTGCTGCAACAAATAAGGGGCCTTTGCTGTTAGGTGACTTTTCATTTTTTAATTGGAGGGAGGGGCGATTTACAAAACCAGTTTTCCACAGTGGTTTGTGATGCCCATTCTATCCCAAGAGGCCAAATTTTCTCCATCTCTCATCATTCTCAAAGCATGGGTCTAGGCTACCCATCCTCTCCAGGCAGGGAGGTTAAAGTGATGGGTAAAGGTAATAAAATAAAAAAGAAAATAACAACATAGCCAGAAGTCAAGGTGGAGGAAAAATGGAAAAGAGAAAAAAAGAGAGAACTGCACAATTATGAACACACTTTGCCTCACACAGGCTGTGTAAAAATTCTTAAAGTACTGGTTAATGGCAGGAATCAGCATTTAATTAATACTCTGTGAAAATTTAGTTCTGTAGAGTCATATATCCTGAGCATAAAAAAATCCTTCATGATGAATGTTTTACCAAGAAATAACTACAACCAGCTCAGTAATCATGGGCAATAGCATGTCTGGAGCTAGAGGCTTTCACTCCACACAGTCTCTAATAGACCTTAGGGTCTACATTCAGTAGTTTATGAGGCCTGATGGATAACACCGTCCCCCATTTCTGCTGGGGACAAAGATCTTAGTAATGCTGCCAGAGCTTTGAGATAACATCCCATCCCTGAAGTCATCAACTACTTCACCCACCTGAAGGATGGTGGCACCCAATGCCACCCATTGTCCTTCTTCTGGTCTCCTGGAACAGGGCTGGAACAGCCCATGGAGAGTGGCTGGAGAAATGCAAAGGCACAGGATTGTGCACCATCCCATAGTCTGCACTGCAGGATTTCTCCCTGTGCTTTTACAACACCACTCAAATGGCTGCAAACATCACCTGTGCCTTCTGCAGAAGGGACATAAATCAGGTATAATTTTATTTCACTATTTATCAGACCTGCCTTGGACAGCACTTATTACCTGACAGAAATGGGCATTTAAAAAACTTATTTTCAGAAATCTGTGCATGCCATGCAGTAACCACAGCACTCGAGCAGAAAGACATTAGAAGCTCAGTGGGGGAGGAAGGAATGATGCTCACAGAGGAGAAAGAGAACCTGATAATGGTACAAGTAAAAAGGAGCCTTTCTGACACAGCACTGATTCTTTCTTGGGTATTGCTATTTAATGGATTACTTGCATAAGCAGAAGAGAATATTGGAAAAAAAATAAAATAGGTGCCAAGATACAGACATGGATACCCTGCATCATTTTCTCATTGATTTCAGAGCAGTCTGTCCCTCTCCAGCTGCACACTCAGGTGTGTGTGTGACTCTGTGTTGTCACGCCATAAGCTCTAACGTGCTGAAGTGTGTGTTTACCTGCCGTGCAGAGCAAGGATGCCTATGTGGACCTGCACAAACGTTTTCTTAAGTTGAAACCTTTGTCCCCGGGTCCTTTGAAGAAGGGGGATAAACATTCAGTCACAAGGGAAAAGGACTGTAAGAGCACTTCAATCAATGGCCTATGAAATATGTAATCACTGAAGCTACACCAGCTTATGCTGGCTGAAACAGGATGAAGCTCATTTGCTGCAGTAGAAAGCCAGAGAGGGGGAAAAAAACCCACCTTCTAAAGTGGATTTAAAATCCAGCTCTTTGCTCCCCTCTCGCTGTGGTAGCTGAGCTGACAGTGGATGATCACAACAGCCGTCCTCCCCCGCCACCCAGGCAGGTCATTACCGCTTTCTGCCCCCGCGCTTGTGAGACCTGCTCACAGCTTTTTGGCTGGCAGGAAGAGGACAGCAGTCTTCCTTGGATCTCCCAGATTAAATATTCAACATGTTTATGTTAGGGAGAGACGTGGATGAGGATTTGGGAAGCTCTTCAGACATTATTAAAATGCACTAAGTGGTTTGCTGGCAATTATCTACTATTGTCAGAGACTCAGGCAGGATCTGCTATGTCAGAAACTCCTGCATGCATTTTTCTAAATAAAACCTAGAGAAGAAAAGATGACACAAGTTTTTTGACCAGGAAAGTTGACATTTCAGAGTTGGTATCTCTTACTAAGTATTCATAATAAAACTTCCTGAGAAAGACCGACAAATTATGTTGTGAAGTTTTTACTGGGCAGAGTTTAAGGTGTCCTTGTGTGAACCGATTTAAAACTTCTGCATTCCTCTTTTTCTACCAGCCAGCAGCAGAAATTCCTTCTAGAGTTACCAGAACCCTTATTATACCAGCAAGATTGATTCTTTAATAAACCAGTTAAAGCAAAACAAATCATTGGATGAGAATACAGCAGAGTGACCTACCTGCCTGAGATTTAGTCCCAATAAAAGTGATGACACATTGAAGGGCTGTTGAAGCCCTGACTAATATTGTATTTTCTTTTCCAGTGGAGGATGTCTTGATGTCACAAGCTGTATTGCGGTGGTATGTGGATCCTCAGCTGCTAGAAAGGGTTTTTCAGCAGCAGTGCTCTACAATGTTTTCCATTATCTGTTGCTGACTCCAGTTAGTGATAACTCTTAAGAATTTGTTTATAAGAGCAGCATTCATCAGGTCAGGACTGGAGTCTGTAATGTATTTTTCCTGAGGCTACACCTTAAGGCACTCTAGAAATGGAAGGGAGTGAGGATACATACTTATTAAATATAGTGGGATTTTTTTTACTCAATGAAATTAAAAAAAAAAAAAATCTGCCCAGAACCCAACTTGTGCTTCACTGCCCACACCAAGTGCTTATATTTCTTCCAAGTGTATGTGGATCTTGGCCAACAGTGGAGAGTGTGAGAAAACACTGAGAAGCCAGTACAAAAGGCAAAAATTGTTATTATTGCCCAGAGTGAATTTACACTGAAAATGAGAAATACGTTTATAAGCACCCTGGGCTGGACCCATATCTGATTCAGCTTTGCAGACAGGTTGCTTTATGTTAAAAGACTGCCCCATTTACAAAGGTTTTATGGTGTGCTTACCTATGGCAGCAGGGGATGGGACTCACTGACCCCTGAGGGCCCCTGTTGATACAATGGTCGAAACTTTCCACACTGCTAACATTTCCATGTTCACTTGATGGTGAAGAAACACACATGAATCACCAGTCTTCGCAAGGATCTTGCAGCTTCACCTTCTGAGGTCTCGGACCTACTGTCAGAACCAGATTGGTTTTGTGTTCAGGTGCCTGGGAAAGTGTTCCTGATCAAACATGCTGGCAGAGAGTGTGGGATCCCTGCAGCTTTGCAGGAGCTGGGGATGCTGAGATGGGGCTGCAGCTTCTGGAGGGATCAGCCCCTCACTGCACTGTAGGATGGTGTCCACCACATCACTCCGGGGACTGCGGCATCCAACAGTGTGGATCAGCCTGGAGAGGATACAGCACCTCTTTCCCTTGGCACATAAATAGCAACAAAGCAGACAGGTAATATGGTAGAAAGTCTTTTTTTAAACTGGATTGCTCTTCTCTGAAAAAAAAAAAAAAAAGGAAAAAAAAAAGAGAAAGGAGGTCTCTTCCTACATCCAGGCTTCACCAAGCGCTGTGAGGAATAACTAGCAGGAGAAATCCATCTGTAAAGCCTTGATGGCCAAGAAGAAAGATTTTCACACATGCCAACTCCATTGTGGACACATTTATAGGAATTTAAAGTGTTACTACATGACAACAGAAATAGCTATTTGTTGGCAGACCTTTTTTTAATGTGTTAAAGGGTCATTAATCATTTCCTAGTGTTCCAACAGTCAGATGTACTTGATATCTTCATTTATTCACAACTTTCATACCAGCTCCTCAGCTATCTTCATTTCCTTGGAAACAGCTGTTTTGCCTGTTAAGGAAAACAGGGTAATATTAAAAAAAAATAAGAGAAAGTGGAAATACGATAAAGACAAACACAAAAACTTCAAGGTTCTCAGTAAATACAGACCTCTATTACATATGTGCAATCAATAAGGTCACTTGTGTAGTAACTCATAACAAAGTACAGTTGACAATGTGTTATTTTTCTGCTGGAGAATATAATGTGAGGCTGAGCATGCTAATGACTTTTGGAAACGGGCAATGACAAAGATTGATTAATATCAGTTGACAGCCTGTTCCACAGCTCCAAAGCAGGAATAGCAGTGATTGATTTACCAAAATGTGGGGCACAGTCTTTAGATAATAGAAAGGCTACATCTGAACTCAGTCTGGTTTCAGAAACACAATTAAAGGGCCAAATGTTTAACAGTAATTAAAAGCCTAAAGGAAAAGACAGAAGTGTAGCAATATTTTCAAAAGACAGCTAATTTCACTGATTTTCTTCAATGTCTAATTACATTTACAAACTTGAACCTGTAGACTTTTGAGTTTAGGGCCAGAAAGACTACGTAAAATGCAGAAACAAAGAAAAGGGAGGGGGGAGGAAGAAAACCAGAATAGTAGCATAATTGTTTTCTAAAAATCAGAGAGAGGCATCATCAACACCTTAGAGTAGCAGGTTTCTATGATGAAACCCTCATCTAAAGTCAACTAGTAAAGAGTCACTTTCTGTGATGAGGAAGGACAAGGTGAACAAACAGCCATGACAATTTGTAGGACTTCAAGCTCACTATACAGGCTGCTAGGGCAATACCAGAGGAATATTGCACCCCAGGCCAACAGGGATGCCCACATGTTCAAAGCTTAACCCATCCTTCCCATTTCCCTTCACACTAACGAGTTCAGCTCTTTACCAAGCACAGCCTGAGAGCCCTGAGCCTTGAAAAAGCCAGACCAGTGAGTGAATATCTATAGTCATGCTTCATTTATAATGATTTTGTCCACTGCAGCATGTAAGAGAGAGGAGGAGAGAAGGATGGAGCGCTTCATGACAGATGTCCACCAAAGGGCTGGTCTTCATTAGGGACGTGGTCATGTGTGAAGAGCTGAGTTAGTTGACACCGTGCTGGCTGCTCTGCTTAGACCAGGTCAAAATACAGCAGGCACTGTGTCAGCTAATTGCAATTAAAACCTCACTGCTAATCCAAGCAGAGCTTCTAAAGCAATTCCATCACCTGCCTCAGCCTGCTGCAGCCACCGCCTGTGCAGGGTAACGCACCACCTCGGTTGGATCTCACAGCGTGACAGACTGAAAGCTGCACAGTGCAGCCCTAATTAGAAAAGGAAGGCGTTAAGACAAACAACAACAAAGTTGCAGGCATTTTCACAGAGCACAGGATCTGTGAAAAAGTGGACAAGCATTTGACTAGGGGAGAATGGGGATTTCCTGGGCTTCATTCCAAAATGCATCTCTTAAATACAAATGGTGTGATGTTATTTTTCATAGTGAAGCTCATGGAGAATCCAGCAGGCTCCCGAGAAACTGGGGGTGGGAGCATCCCTTTCCAATCAGACCTTTCAGGAAGGGTTTGAGTTTGGGGATTTATGACCTTTTTAGTTACACTGCATTTATCAAGATGCTTCCAAAAATAAATATAAGACCCTCCTCTTCAGTTCATTTATAAATCAGTAGCATCTACAACTGAGAGATTTTTCATAATAAAACAAAGTGTTCATGTCATGCAATAAGCCAATCTCTGAAAACAAGCAGTCACCCTTAACTAGTTAAGTCTGCAAGGAAACCTCCATCCTGGGCAGGTTCTCCCTTAGATAGGGCTGCGTTGATCATGCACTAGAAAACTGATGTGCCCATTCTAGGGGACAGGTCACTCATGTAAAGAACTCCTTTGCAGCAGTAGCTGTGCCAGAGATGAGGGTGGGGAGCAGACTGGCTGCAGTACAACATCTGTATTGGTTGGTTGACACTGATCTCACCTTCCTTTGGGTATCTCAAAGTCAGGCATGGAAGGCCTAAATAAGTTATCAAAAGGCTCCTTCTGCCACCTGCAGATAATGGCAGGTGTCCTCAAAGGGGCTTTGTTTCTTCCACTCTGGAAACCTCACTTAGTCACGTTAGTGGACAGAGCATTTGCAAAAGGAATAGTTTGAGAAAGGCTCTACATCATAAGCTGTAACACTAATGGCAAAATGAAGTCCTTTTACAGAGCATAATTTGTAAAGCAAAATGTGGTTACCTGCTCCAAACACTCGAATCAGTTCAACCGAGAGATGAGGGGTATGGCCCGCAGAGGATTCTCCTGGGGATGGGTCTTTTCTCCCAGAGCCCATCCTGAGTTCTCCTTGGCTCCAGTGCATGTGCTTGCAGGTGCATTTGGATACAGTCTCCCCTTGTGTGCGTCGGCATCCAGCTCTGCTAGTTCCCCACCTGCATGGGAAAATGTGTGATGACATTGGCTGTCTTCCTTGGGGTTTAATATCTTTCCACAGTATCAGAGGCCTTGGTGATTGAGCAGGCAGCATGATGGGCAGATACTGAAACAGAAGTCACTTATACTGCTTGTACTGCTGACCTGAGTAATTAGTCACAATTCAGAGCCTTGGAAGTCTTATCATTTAAGGGGAAGTTGATGAGTCAGGTAGTTCCACTGTGGTGACCACTGCATGAATTCAATTCTTTTAGAAAAAACTAGAGTCAAACCACTGAAAATTACTCCCTCCTCATGGCTCCAAACCCTTTCTAAGATCCCTTTCACACACAAAACTTCCAGGTTCAGTGCCTCTTTCTTCTGCGAATCCAATCACACAATACTTTGCAAAAGAACATCCACCCAAGCTTGGGGCTTTCAGAAGACCAAATAAGACTAATTTTATCTTTTTTTAAAATTTTTTTTTGGGTGGGGGAAGGCAGGGAGGGGGAGAGAGCAGGTGTTCACTGTTGTCTCTTCCAGCTGCCATATGAAAGCTGTTTGTTAAACCCATTAGTCTTGAAGGGATTCAGCTCAAATGAGAGCAACAACACATAAGTGCATTGTTGAAAAAAGAGCCCTGACTGTAGAAATGTTTAACACTGAAATCACGCTTCTTAGGGCTTTGTGAGCCGTCCCTCAAGTGAACTTTCCCTTAGAAATCAATAAAATTGATTTTGTTTATGCTGGACATTTTTCGTGTGGCTGCATTGTGGTAGCTAATTGACAGGTCAAAATGTGTACGTGGAGTTTGGTAGAGAATACCTTAAAAGTTTATATTTAAGGGTCAAAGTTAAGTGATTATAGATGTCACTCTAACATTTAATACCAGTTTTTAATATTGGAGTTCACAATGAATGGCTACAGCTCAAAGAACACTTGCACCCCACTGCCATAAAGCTTTTCAAGGCTCAGTTTCCCTGCTCCGAAATGAAAAGATGAGAAAGGTCAGGGAGAACATCAATTATGTTGTTTTTCAAGACTAACTACAAGTTTTAAAGCTGTAGGAGAACTTTTGCTTTTATTCCCACTTCCCATTGAGAGGAGTATTAGTAAGTTTTTGCTTGAAGTGGGGCTAAATCCAAATGTTTATCTTTACCACTAGTATCTAATCGAAGTCCACATACAGAAACCAGTGAGGCTTTTTGATGTCTAATCAAAAACTTTGCTAGTTCCTACAAATATATATGAGAACACTTTGTATGGTAGAAGCCAGTTAAAATTTCATCTGAGAGTTACGCTGTGATTTGCTTCCGTGCACAAAAGGGCATAAAGTTCCTGCTAATGGAGAAATAAGGACTATTATATTTGGAGTGAATAAAATTTGAAGTGCCTCTGAACTACACAAAAAATGATGTTTTAGCACCTTGTCTCCCTGTTAGACATTAGTGAACTCAGACTCTGCCTTTCAAGATAGCACGAAAGAGCTGACCTTTGACAGCCTCAGGTGATAGAATCCCATATGAATGATTTAACAGTAAGTTTAACCAATGTAGTCAAGTGGTTTAACTATCATTTAAGGTATACTTACTGTGATATATGCTATGCTTCGCAAATGCTTGTGTGAATAACATCAATCTGCTCCTCATGTAACTGACAACTCTTGTGCTGCCCTATTGATCGAGAGGAAAAACCCAGGGAGCTCTTGAGGACAAAAAAATTGTGCTTTTACCTCTGAGAGGCTGAGGAGGATCCAGCAGCCACTGCACACAATTGAAAGCAGAAGACCCACAGGGAATCTCGGTGGTTTCAGAATGAGCAAACTTGATTGTTAATTTACTTTGTGGTCAAGATACTCAACCTGATTCTTCCAGGCAACACACCAGGCTTCATGGTAAGGGAATGTTACAAACAACACACACACAAAAAGGTATAGTGCTGTAAAAGTCAACCATGGTAGTTGTCACCAGTACATTTGTATGGTGCTGTATGGATGGGGCAACCTTATACACAGATCAGCCATTTATCAAACCAGCATTTTTCTGTAGTCCTACATACACTCCTGGGCCAGAGGAGTAAAACCAAACTAAAGATGTACATTCAATGACATGCACTGAAGTTTGGTGGGTACTCCAGTGCTCCCACTGAAGGCTCCTTGGAGGGACTCCTCCAGGAGAGAGCTTGTCCTGCTGGGCAGGGGGTGCAGAGCTCTGATGGGAAGAGAAGTTTTCCTGAGGGAGGAGTAAATAAGACAGGTCCTTTTAAAAAATAAATAGATTTCTGTAGAACAGCTTGGCACACACAGTCACATATTTTTTGTGTAAAAATAGCCACTGCCTGAGCTTGTTTTGGGCTCTGCTGTCTCTTATACATTTTTATGAAGCAATTCCCAAGCTGGAAAGATATGAAAGGTGAGGGGGAAGGGAGGGCATTTCCTGGGAACTGCTAGAAGCACAGTCGAGAGCATGCTTGAATAAAGTCCAGGAGGTGAAGAAGGGGTAACCAGTGTAGTGCTGGGGTTGGAATCATCTGGTCAAGAGGAAGGATGGGATAGACTGGACAGAAACCATGGCTGCTGGGAGCTTCTCAGCCCTGATGCCCAGCACCCTGCTGAGATGTGGCTGGTCCTCTCTTACTCCTCTCTTACTACTCCACATCCTGTTGTTACTCCAATCCTCCTTTCTGCTCCTTTGCTTGGTCTCCAGGGGCTCCTCCAGGGTACAGGGGCTTCCTAGGAACATCCCACAGAGATGCTCACAACAGGCATACACACATGAAAGGAGGGAAGCTCAAAGGAAAAACTTCATGAGGTGCATTAACATGGGACCCATGGCCTCCAAACCAGGGACCACAGCAGTGAGCCACAGTGCCCAAAGCAGGAAGGATGCCACTGAACAGACACGGGATGCTGTGAGGTGACAGCTTCTAGCAAACATTTTATTATGAACCACAAGTTATTTGGGGTTCTTGCACTTTTCAGTTCAGATGATCACAAGAAAAACACTTAACTTCAAGAAAAAATAAAATTCCTGCTTCTTATGGTATCAGAAGAAGCTTTAAATTTGGATCTAGGAGTAGAAAATCCTCAGAAAATGCTCTCCAAAGAAAACCAAAGCTATCTGAATTTTATCTCACAAAGTCACAGCTTTTTATGATTTCCTGCAATTGTGCTCATCATTTTTGCAGCCAAGGACTGGAGGTTTATTTTCTCTCATTTTCTGGCTTCAGAGAATTGCTTAAAGAAACTCTGATGGCATTTCTACAGCAGGGAACAATTGGGAGCTGGTCAGGCTAAGCAGCTGTGCTTCCCCCGTTCCCTGCTATCTTCCACCTGCCTGAATAATTACCATCCTGCACTGCCTCTCCTTCAGAGGATGATGTTATTCCCTCACTGGATAACAAGGTAAAATCAACTTTCCTCACAAATCCCATTATCTCCTGGAGGATCCTCTCAGAATGCAAATCAACAAGTTCAGCAGAGATAGGAGCCCAACAGCAACTCAACTCCAATCACCTCCACGCTGCCGGATGAGACAATCTGGATTACTCAGAGTTACCTGGACAGAGCAGTGACTCTGCATCTTATGAGCTTCTGTTGCTCAGATCAAAGAGGTTTGATGGGCATTTAATTAAAAGATAAAGTAGCCAGCCATAAAACACCAGCCTAACCTTTTGAGCACACAACTCAAGCTACATTTAAAGAATGATTGTAATTGTCAGATTTTTGGCCTTCACCAACAATACCCTCCATCATCAAGGGATAAATTGACAGCTGAGAGCAGTGCCCACCTTGTTTTTTAGTGCTGTCACTGGGCAAGCTCGTTCAGGTGTTAAGAGCTCACGTGCAACACTGGGAGTTTCTTATTCCCTCGGATCCAGGGATATTCCTGGATGAAATTATAGCTGTTCTTTTCTTCTTCCAGGACTGCACCAGGCACGTACTGGTCCCAACAAAAGCAGTCTCACTCTTACCATGCAGATAACTTCTTGATAGAGTGTTACACTCCTCCCATGACCAGGGGAGGAGCAGCCAAGGAGAAAAGCTCCTCTGGATGGTGTGTGTGTGAACCCTGGGGGTGCTGCTAAGAGTGTGCTGTGAAATGTGACAAAGGAAATAACTGCAATATTATCTGCACTGGGTTTTCTTTTTCCCAGAGCAGAGATGTAACTATTCCCTCACTGGCTGAGAGGAGGTGTTAGTAAGTTTTTAAAGACAGTTAGCATGATCAGATTCTATGTCTCCTTCATCACACACACTGACTACTGATATTCACTGGTTTATCTCATAGGAAAACCACAGTGCCTTGTCACAGCTACACAACAGGACAGCAAACTCTTGCAAGTTAACACCCAGCAGAAATGTGATTTTTTTTAAAGAGAGGCACAAGTTGCACAGGGAGAGGAAGCAGCTCCTATCAAGACAGCTGATGCAGCAGGAAAAATGCAGATTGACTCTCAGGTGCAGAAGCCCCTGCGATCTGCTTCAGCAATGATGCCTTACCTGAAACAGCACAGTTTGAGAAGTGTTTCAATCCAGCACAGAACCCACTGCTTCAGAGCCCAAGAAACTGGGGTACAACATTCATCTAACACAGCACAAAGCTGAACACCTCCTTAGGCAGTGCCAGAGGAGGACACCAGTGGTCCCAGAGCCCCCAGCCCTATGTCCTTGCTCCAGCATTTTGCTTGTTACCTCAATAGCATTTTTCACAAACCATCAGAGAGCACAGACTGTGGTTTCACAGTGTCATTAGCATCTCCTTCCCCAGTCAAACCCAGCACCAGTTACACAAACATAAATCTGCTCTTTCCCCTCCTTGTAGCGCTGGACAGATTTGGGACAGACACAGAAGGCAACAGCAGCAGAATATTTGCAGAGGATCATGAAAACAGCATCAGGAGCTCCCCTTTGCACTCAGCAAGTTGTTCACCAGAGAGAGCTTATGGATTGCACTAAAGCAGGTTGATTTTATGAGCAACCTGGTAGCAAAAAACTCATTTATTTTTAACTTTCTGAGTAGGATGAAAGGTGACTGGATCCAAATAGCAACTATGAATTTTTAGTCCATTTACAGCCCTGGGGCCTGTTGGTGCTGCAATCGTTAGCAGAGCTGGGGGTAATCAATGGCTGGCTCTCCGTGTCTGTGCAAGGGAGCTGATTGATTACTGACTGCCAACATGATTGCCCGTGCTGCAAACATTTTTCTCTGGACAGTTCTCCAAAGCAGCCAGGGTCTGAGGCTAACAAGCACTCAGCTGAGGGAAGGCTATAGAAGCAGAGCAGCAATTTTTAGGTTGTTCAGTTTAACATTGTAACTGCAATATTCAAGTGATCTGAGACTCTGGGAGGCCCCAGAGCCTTTGTGTGCTGGAAGGCTCAGTCGAGGTCTCATGGCCAATGGACCATTCCCTCAGTAGAGAGAATTGAATTGTCCCTTCCTTCCACATGACATTTTCAGGGACATCCTGCCCATATGTTTTTTTGAGGAGGAAGAGAGGGTTTGCTTTCTTATTCTCACCCAACTCAAGGGTGCAGGAGGCATTTCTTCCTTCCCTCTTGGTTTAAACCTTCTTATCAAAAGCACTCTTCAGGACATTGCTCATAGTGCAAATTTTACTAGTCCTACAGAAACCCGTGACCTCTGCATTCTCCATCTTCTATTATAATAGAGTAATAGAATAGTTTGGGTTGGAAGAGACCTTAAAGCTCATCTCATTGCACCCCTCCCATAGGCAAGGACACCTTCCACTAGACCAGGATGCTCAGGGCCCTGTCCAACCTTGCCTTGAACACTTCCAGGGATGGGGCAGCCACAGCTTCTCTGAACAACCTGTGCCAGGGCCTCATTCCCCTCACAATAAAGAATTCCTTCCTAAATAATTCTTATTATTTAATTTGTATACAAAAGAATACATCTCTTTCATTAACCTCTCTTGTAAAATCTGCACTTGTTTACAAAGAGAGACAAATTCCCCTCTGGGACTTATGGAGGTTTGTATGAGCTGACATCCTTTGTGACTATTTCAAGCCTTAGACTGAATGATAGAGAGGGAGGGATAGACCACATCTCCCTTCCAGTCAGAGGTGCTTTAAGGCAGAGGTGAAGCCCAGGGGCCAGAGCATGCTTATTATTAAATCAATAAACTGAACATTTGTTCCCAAAGTGCTGCTTTTGGGAATAAAAACATCATTTTCCCCTGATCAAATGCATCAAATGAATAAAAAAAAACTCCTTTATGCCATTTTTGTGTTTCGTGCTGCTTGCAATCCAAACCACTGGCAAACAACGGAAAGAACCCAAGGAATTCATGGAAAATGGAACAGACAAGACAGCTAAACTACTCCCAAGTGCCACAAGCCTTCCAGAAGGGCCTTTTACAGGACATCATTAATTGAGGTTGCAGGGGACAAAAAGTCTTGGCAGCTACTGGTGATCAGAAAACACAACCAGCTTGATTTA
>JAWWLV010000024.1:6422974-6483305 GCA_035041135.1 Platyrinchus mystaceus | reverse complement strand
CAGCTCTGCCCAGAAGCATTAGCTATTAGTCACCTCACAATAATTAGTCATCTAAGATACCATTTTTTAAAGACCTTGAATACTAAAGACTTAAATACATCTGGATGTTACACTTGAAGGGGGCTCAGTGCAAGAGAATGGGCTCCCGTGCTGCAGAGAACCCAGGAGAAAAGGCAGGGGGAAAGACCAGGGCAGAGTTGGCAGCTGAACGACTGTTTTGGCTGCCCTTCTTAATGAGGGAGAAAAGACACCAGAGCCTTTTGCCAGTGCTTCAAGCCCTGGGCAGTCAAAAGCACAATGCAGGGAATATTGTTTTCACTCCTGTCATGCTGCTGCAGACTCAATGTCCCTGTACCGAGTGGGGTTCATGGAGCTCCCCTAGCATCACTACAGGCTGTGATGGTTCCTCACCTCAGGTCTGCTTGTAGGAAGGATGTTTTCTGTTGAGGAGCCCCACAGTTCCCCCATTGTTCCCCCATCCATGAGCCACGTGGATCCAGACCTCCACTGATACACTCTCCTCTACAAAGAGGAAAGAAAGAAAGCAGTGTTAGAGATTTTTGCCCCCTTCCTCCTCCAATCAAGCTGTTACAATTAATTCAAAGAGAAAATGAGTCTCTTGGGAAGGAAAGACATTAATCTTATCAATTATTTGAATAGAGTGGAATGCAGTGACATCAGCAGCTAATGAAGTAAATCTAAATTAAACCACATTATTTTATTTTATTTTTTTTTTACAAAAGGAAGAACATCTGGTGTTTGACAGTGAGACCAATTGAGTTGCCAATTAATCTCTGCAAAGTGCCAAACCTCCTCATTATTCTGTGTGCAACCATTTCTTCAGTCCTTACCACCGGTATAGAAAATAGAAAATAGCTTGTTGAATGAGACTCTGCAGAAATCTTCTTGTCATGAAGAACTCATTAGGTCAGCAATGAAGTGATTTATCAAAGATTTGGATTTCAGTGATCAGCTTAGCTTGTCCAACAGAGTTGGTGGCAGCACTTTGAGCAAAGGCTTACAAATTACCATTATAATCTTGCAAGCATGTCTCATCTACACCAGACAGTTCCTGACCAGTGGAGTGGAGACCAAGAAATACAATCCTTCCTGACCTCTATTATATGCTGTCAGCCATCCAGATGTGATGCAATGAGTGGAGCAGATATTAATACTTCTGAATGGTGATGAGAGGGAGTTCACATGCTGGAAGAGATGCTGAAAGCAACTTCAGATTGCTTTATTTAATCTTATATTCTCCTGAGCCTCCTCTGCCTGATCCCACCAGCCCTTTGGGGGAGTGGATGGTTCCTCAGCATGTGGCAACGATCAGCTCAGTCTTACACAGCACCTGACCTTATATAATCCAACATGTGTCTTACGATATTTTTCAGTTCCCTCAGGTTGAAAACTGCCTTTTCCATGTCTGTCAGAATTGTGTGTCTGTGCTGATCCTGTTCTCCCATCTGCCTGAGCTGGGAGAGCAAAGGCGAAAAGGTGGGAAGGGAGGACATGATTTCTTTAAAAAGTCAAACCCCTAAGTTTCTATGGTCTGAAACATAAGATCATAATCTTTTTCAGCCCATTGCACGTACAACAGGTATTTTTTCTCACAAAACAGATCTCACCTTTTTAACTAAGTCACTTTTCAGACAAGATGAAAATCCACTGCTAAGTATGGCTTCAGAAACAAGTGAAATAGGTAGCCCCCTGCCCCATACTATTTTTAATTTTCCATTCTTAGCTCTGCCCCACCAGCTGGGTCTTGATGTGTCTCCTTACCACCTTTCTCTCTCTTCCAACAGTTTTTTTCCCCAGAGGAATTTCTTCCCCTTCTGCCAGCATCCTCCTCTCCCTCAGGACATGAACTCAGTTACATCAGCACTGAACTTTCAAACCTGTAATGTTCAAGTGGATTCGAAATTAGTCAAAGCAAGCTCATCCATCAATAGCTTTTAATGTCAAGAGCTCTGAGGGCAGGGGTGGGGGTGGAAGGCAGGGCCACAGTGCATATTCAGGCAACAATGAAAATGTTGTCAAAGAGCAATTAAGTGTGCTCCTGTGACAGGTTGGCACTGCACTTTTGCTAAGGTGAGAGAAGTCATAAAACATTTACAGTTTACCCAGCACAAGCAGCATCAAGTGCCTTTTACATCCAGCCCGCATCTCCTTGGCAATCATAGGAGACCCAAACCTGCCTTGCACCAAATAGTAATTGCATTTTTAAATAACATTAATCACTTTTTATCAATACTTTTTGGTTTGCTGAGTCAAATGTCATATTCTCTATTGCTGGGCAGCCCTCCTTGCTGCCCTGTGAGCGTTAATTAAAAGGACAGATGGAATTTGTTCTCCTATATTTGAACCACAAAGCATAAATAAAGGAACTTCTTTCTTTACTAATATTAGTCTAAACCAATTTATTTATCCAAATATTCACAAGCAATATGATAGTAACACTATTTAAGAGTTTAATCAGAGTCAAACCCCCATTCTATGCAGAAGAATCTGTGCTTCCCTCATACTCAGGGCTACTAAAATTATTTCCACATACATTGGATGCAGTACTTCAATATGTGAATCTGCCAGGATTTGGCTGCTGCAATCCTACCTGGTATGAAAGTCAGGGGCTGAATTCTAAGAAGAGATGAACTGAAAGAAAGCAGCTGGAGAGGCTGCTTGGCAAACAGCACGTATTTCCACTAAGACCTGAGCACACCAGGTAGGATTTCCATGAGGTGAAAAATATGGCTGTAAGCCAGATATAAAAATGGAAAGAAAAAACAGCATAAAGAACTGAGTACCTGAAGACTAAAGAGAGAGCTGATGCTCCCTGCGTGGCTGAAGGGCTCAGTATGCTCTTGACTGAGATGACAGAGTTTTTGGATAGTATGGGAAATCAAAGAGATGCCAGGGAGCTGGAGATCCAATGTTGTTCTGCTCCCCTCCTTTCCAAATGAAGGAAGTGAAGCAGAAATTGAATAACAGAAAAAAACCCACTTGTGCATTCAGTACTGGGAAAAATCCTTGTGTGGAAAGAAAGGGTTGTGGACAAAATGCACAGAATGAAGGACTAAGAGCCAGTTTCTTAATGCAGTGCCTACTTGTGTGGGAGCAGTTCCTCTTATTTCCTGATTAGGTTGCTCACCCTACAGAAGAGAGACCAGCTACAACCACAATACTCCTCACCACCCTCTACACCTGGAGGCAGAGGCCAGGGACACAGTAGCTGGTCTTTTATGTCAAACAGTGCAAGACAGACTAAGCAACAGGCATTTTTCTCCATTGGTGGAAGAGGATATCAATTCAAACTTGCTGAGCTCTGATTTGGTCCTTAGTCAGCCCAGGAGAGACCAAAAGGGAGTTCAATAGCACTCAACACCCACAGATACTCAAAGAAGAACATTTCTTGTCAATGACTTTCCACTGCAGGAGGCAAGGGAGTGATTTTGGTCTCACTTTATGATGACAAAAGAAACAACCATCTCTGGCACAGCGAGGACTGGAAGCCACAGCTCCTGGGCCTTGCTTCAGCAGCACAGCAGAAGTGTTGGCCCCAGCCTGAGCCCAAGCCCTGAGCTACTGTCAATGCACCAAAGCAAGGGACAGGCCCTCACATTTTACCTCCCCTGTTCATCTCCTCTCTAGCAATTCTGCAAATATCGATTAAGACTGTGCTGTTCGCTCAGTACAGAACATTTCAAATTGCTTTATTAAACCATCTCCTATGTATTTACCTACCAGCAACCCAATAATGGTATGAAATTAAAAACACATTACTTTTATCTCCAATTATCACATTATAGAAGCAGGTGAGTGCTGCAGAGACAGTCATCACATTTTTAGAGCATAACTACTTTGGATAAAAAAGAGGCAGGTTTCTTATCTGTGAGGAGATAAAGTAGATCCTTTCAGACCTTTGGCCCATTTGTGACAGGAGGTCAAATGAAGATATTCAAGGCCAAAGTTGGTGTTTCCAGGTGACCTGCATTTTGCCTCCAGGAAGCTTCTCTTTCCCTTATCACTGCAGCCTTTGTCACCTGTAGAATATTATTCAATAAGTGTTCTGTGTTTTTTTTTCTCAGCCAAGATCCATCTTTCTCTAGAACCAGCAGACAACCACAGAAAACAAAAGGGTATCTGCTGGTCTCACCTTTTTGTGGAGGGCTTGTCCACCTTTACTCTCCTCTACAAATGGCAGAAATAATAGGGCAGCTTTTACTCTCTAATACAGATGAGAAATGTACCCAGACCATATTTCTTTTTTCAAGGTGATAGATCAGACTGGGAATGGGGGAGGCACATGGAGGCAATGTGGACAGAATATAAGAGCATTAGCTAGACAGATGAGTACAGTGAGAATTCAAGTAAGAACTATCCAGTCTGTTTCCCCAGAGCCCCAGGGCAAACATGAAACCATTCAATCAAAAAATCACTTCTAAATATTTTTTGTGTGCCTACTACAAGCTGTCCATTCCTCATACAACAATGGGCATCTCTAGGCACCAAGCTGTAGGGAAAAGAAACTGGAAAATTGGCCTTTCATGAGGACTTTGGGGTTTTCTCACTGTTCTGCATAACTGGGAGTGCCATGTTCAAAAGCTCCAGTGTTTTTACTAATTCTCACTGAGGGAGATGAGATCCCAGGCCCTTTAGAGCACCCAGATTTACTCTTTTTGTTTCTGGTATTCAGAGCATTTGGGTTGTTTCTACTGAACATGGCAAAGCTCTTGGCTCTTGCCACCCACGTAAACTTCAATTTTATTGTGTAAAAAAAGGACAAAATGTTTATTTCAGCCTTTCTCATGGAACAGAAGTCCAGCTCCCAATTCTCTCTCCCAACAGACCTCCATCCAAAGGAAAGGTGTCCTTGATTACCCTCTTTTCCTTGATGAACACAGAGCCTTCCCCATCTGGTATCTGAGCATAGACACAAGCCCAAGCCTTGTGTCAACATGTTCCCAGCCTCCTTTCGTAATATGGAAATGACAGCAGTTGCTGTATGTGAAGATGAAATCAAATGAATAAATGAATGTCAACAGACTGTGAGTAGAGGCACAGAGGTTGCATAACAGAGAGACTACAAGTGCACAGATGCAGGGAAGCCAAATTGGGTGCTGAGTGGATTGTCAGGGCTTGTTTCAGAGGGATGCACCTCGTCATGTCACCAGCACAGCTGTCAGCCAATGAATTATTCCCAGTGAATTAAGAAACAAAAAATAACGTCCTCTACCCATCCAGTACTCATGGAGGCCATTTAGAGGGAATATTATGTGACATCTCTAGGTAAATCAGATGGTGAATTATTATGGAATGGTTCCTCTTCCCTGCAGGAACAAAGTCTGGAGATCTCCTACAAAATCCTTTACTATGTCAGTGTCAAAGTCAATAATTCTCCCCCCAAAAATTATTACCAGCTGCACTTGTGGCATTAATGTCACACTAAGGGCATGGCTGCATGGATGAGGACTGACAGACTTATGCTCTGTGCCCCAGCTCTGAGCTGGCCAGATGCAAAGCAATTCTATTCCAGAAGCATGGAGTCATGTTAGCAGGGTGACAGCTTGCCACTGTATGGTTTTCTGAATGTCACTGTTTGAACCTATTTGTCTCCCTTTCAGGTGTCTGTCTTGCCTGTTAGTCCTTTAGCCTGAACTGGAATGCTTTCTTTTTGTCCTCCTCCCTTACAGCAGGAGACCTATACAAACCACGGCTGGTTTCACAAACAGCTTCTTAAATAAACAACACACTTCAGTGCTTCGTTCCTCTCAAACAGAAACGCCACTTCAGCTTCTTTGTGCTACTTCCTCTCCAAAACTGCAGCAGCAGCAAAGCAGTCAAGAGAGTGTGAGGTAATATCCCATACAGCAGACCTGCTTCATTCCGAACAAACACACAAATAACCTCCAGCTTGAGAAGGAGGAATGCACAAACACTTAGAAGCTAATTCTCAAACCCAGCAAGACAAAGGCAGAGTTAAAAGACTCAAAACACCTGAACAAGCAAAACAGTCTCTTATCCCTCGCTAAAGCAAACACAAAGACGAATCGCATTCACTTGCCAGCCTGGAGAGCTAGCCATAATATATTGCCTGCCACAGCAATGATGATTGTTCTTGTGCTCTCCACCCCAGATACACATTCAGCAGATTCATAACTCTTTCAAGTTCTCCAAGATAAACATGCAGGTGCTTGATAAAGAATTTCAATTATAATGTTCCTGGGAACATCTCACATGCTGCCTCCCACCCCCAACCCAGCAGTGGATTCAGCCCCCCCACACCTCAGGGACATGGTCTGCAGGCCAGGTCCAATAGGACTGGAGGTTCCTTGTGCTTCTGGAAACCTTTGTTGTGGTGGATGGGTCTCTGTCATTCACAACTCTCTGTAGCATCCTCCAGTGCTCCCATCCCCAGGCCCAGAGGGACTGCAGTGGGGTTGTATTGTGTTGGCTGCCAGTGCAGGACATCCAAAGCTCTTGCTGCACACTGACCTCACCAGGGGTCTTAGCAGTCCATCTGTCTTCCCCTCTTCTATGACCAGTGGATGAAGAGCTCCTGCTCAACCTGACTCCTACTTTCCATGGCCAACCCCCAGCCTGAGCAACCCTCATCAAAGGCTGACCTGCCACAAATGACACAGGAGAACCACCCTCACCCAAAGGAGACAAGAAAAGACATCCCCTTCACCCCAAGGCCACAGGGGACTTATCTGACAACCAGCCATTATCAGAAGGGACTGCTGAGGTGGGAAGGGCACCCCAGGGTTCAGAGCTGCTGCCTGCAGCTCCAGCTAAGGCCTGCCAAGAGCCAGGAGCACACAACAGACTGCATTTAGGTAAGGGCAGGTGATCTTGATTGAAGGAACTCATTAGATTTGCTTGTTGGATGGCAGAAAAAGCCCTCACAGTCTTTGGCCATGTTTAATGTGCAGGAAATCCAGAGGGGACACTGGGGAGCACCTCTGAGTGTGCATCCATACAGAATGAACTGGAGGTGTCTAGTTTCTGAGACAGCAACCAGCACATTCAAAGGGAGGATCTGCTCAGGACTGTCACAGCGATTGCTGCCAGATACATCTGCCTTTGTACAAAACACAGCAAATGAGCAGCTCTTCTCTCCTCCAGCCCCTGTGCCAGCCATCTCGCTAGTCCTGAGCTGCACCACACACTTGCAGCTGGCTGGGAGGGCACTGAGCTTTGCATCCTCAGCTTTTGGATGGTCATTGCTTGGCTTCCAGCTCAAGGTCTCAGAGTGCTCCTGCTCAGCTCGGCCCTGGCCCAGACTGAGAGAGCTGAGACAGCTTCACTGTCAGTTCTCCCAGTCAGTGCCACTGTCAGCAGCACCCTCACCCTGCCTCGATTGCCCAGTGAACATAAAAGCCCAGGCCTGGAGCCAGTGAATTCTCCCCAACACGGCGTGTGTTACTCTGCAGTCAGTCCCTGCAGTCCCCAGGGGCTCACAGGGATCAGACACTAAGCCTAAGAGCCCATTTCAACAACATCCAGCAGAACTGGGATGGTTCAAATATTGCCAGTGAAATATTCTGCCTTTCACAAAGGATAATAGCTTCTGCAGCCTGTGAAGCATGACAGATGCATCTTGCACTCTTTACACAATAGTACTGGCTGATATACTGCCTTCATTTCACTGCTCAACTCGGCCAAAATCAAGGGAGACACTTGGATTCCTCTCCTTTCATGTTTTGTGTTTCTTGCCTCCTCCTTCCCCCAACATCCTACTATTGTCACAATATTCCAGAATTCCACCATTTTGTCCTGGGTGATAGGTATAAAAACAAACTGGAGGCTTCACACCATTTAATTTTAGGTCCTTGAGAGCACTACTTAACACATGAATGTGGAGAAGGAAATTCTCCAGACAGTGAATACCTCCTGATCCACGTGCCTGGAGTGAGGTATTGTGGTTATCCTTCCTTCTGAAAACACAATCACAATTTATCAAACATCAGAGAAAGGGCAAAATGAAACAGAACATCCCAGCAAAAAAAAAAAAAAAGAGCAGGCACAGTCTCACTGTCCTGGGACCTGAAGTCTGTGTGCCTTCCAAGCTTTTCTATTTGGGAGTTTCTCAGGGGCACGTTGGGGAATGACCTCCCTTCCCACTGACTTATTTGGGGTTTCTGAATAATAATAAAAAAGAAAGAAATCTCTTACCTTGTCAATATTGTCCCTGATTTAAAAAAGTCAAGTCTAACACATTTCTGCAGTCACAGCATATTAGGATTTATGCTTCCCTGTAAAGATGGATTCATTTCAGAAACCCAAGGAACTAATGTCTTTGGTCTGTCCTTTAAATTCTACTGTAGTATAAAAAAAAGCTGTAATTGGGTGCAGGGTGCACCACATGCCACAATGTGGTGACACAGGGCAGTTTTCCATGGGAGAATGCTGGTACTTAGACCAGTAAGATGACATGATCACAAACTGATCACGTCCCTTGCCAGCAACACTCTTGCTCAAACAGAAATGGCACCAAATGGTGGCAAACTGCTGTGTGCTGATGTGCTCATTATTTCATATGGGGAAGAATATCTGCTCCATTTTCTCTTCAGTAAGGGTAGACGAGGCAGCTGACAAGCAGATTGGATTTAACCCAGCACAAATGTCCCTGCTCACACATCTTGTCCCTCACTCTGTCCAGGTCAACGACAAAGCCTTTGGCTGCCTCTCTGGCAGAGGAGCATGAAATCCTCCCTTGTCCAAAACCATGGGCCCTGCTGCAATCCAGGTCTGCTGCCCTGAGGGTGAACATCGTTCCTACAACACAGGTTGTAGAACTCTGGTCCTTCATGGCTGTGCCTTCAAGATCAGACTTCCACTGGTCCTCGCAGCACCTGCAGGTACTTGGCCTGTGCTTTCTCCACCCCTTGCCATGTCTTACTGCTGCCTCTGCACAGTCACTATGATTTATGCCACAGACTGCAAGAGGAAGATCAGGCTCGCCAACTCCACCAGAAATCCCCTACCAGCCCCGAAAACTGACAGCAGCCAGAGGCAGCTCCAGGCTAATGTCACAGCCGCAGCTTCAGCACATGGTGGGGCGAGTCTGACCTAGTTTTAACCCTGCTAAATATGCAAAGAAAGAACACGAGAGTGTGTGGGGGAAAGCATTCCAGGGTTTTCTCTATTTCCTCAGTATTCTCTGCTGCTTTATCTTTAATACTCACACTACATAGGAACATTTCCCATGCCAGATCTTCTTATGGGTGTACCAAGAGAGGAAAAATATGACAACCTTTGAAGGGTGGGATGCTTGGAGTGGATTTTTTTGTATAAGCTTATAGGAAGATGGGAATTTTTGAAGATTAACATTTTGACAAAATATTAAAAAAAAGAGAAAAAAGGAAAAACTTTTTACTGTCTTTTGAGTGGAAATCTCTCTTCAGCTGCTTACCTTTCCTTTTTGCTTGTTTTTTCAGTCTTTTTTTGTTCTTAACTTAGTCATTGAGAGCTAAATGCTACCCTGACTATCACTCTGACAGGCCTTTTTTGTTGTTGTTTTATTTTAAAGAAAATAGATTTTTATGCACTTGCTTTAATCTTTGTTTCAACATCTGCCTTTCCCTTAGTATTTATGGTTCACTTCCACCATAGAAAATACTCAAAATTCAGCTTCTCTTGATTGTTTATTAACTCCAGATCATTTGTGCAGTTCGTAACCACTTCTTTGCTATGGAAACACTGTCTTATTTGGATCACCCATACGGTTCTGTACACCAGTTTTTCAGCACATTAATTTCAATACAAAACTGTGCTGACAGTGCAGAGGGTTTACTGAGGGTATGGAAGGCACTACATCCTGCTCTGTGTCCTTCAGATGGTATTGAGCCACCCTGGTGATTTCCAAGACGTAAATGTTTCCTCTGAGTCTGAGAACACACCTGAGGTTGAGCTATGAAATACCATCACGGCAAGAATGGGAACATTACCTGGCATAGGGACCATAAGAACCTGTGGCAACAAAGAAATAGAAACCCTCTAAATATTTGCTACCAGTGGTCATGAGAGAGAAGAGATGCTCTTCTCATCCAACACAACTAGATGAAATGGATATCCTCAGTGTAGAGCCATTTTCTGCCCTGGAGAATGTGAGCACCACAGAACAGAGCAAGTAGAGAAATGCGAGGAAAGCTTCATGGAGAGGAATTTCCTGGGGAGGGAGAGGACAGTAACAGGACACAAAGCTTCAACTGTGTTTTGAAAGTGCTCATACTGCACGAGGGGCAGTGCCACTTGATAGCACATGTGGAACAAGTCTCAGACATGGAGATCCTTGTCAGAGTGCAAAAGAAAAAAAGCCAAGGACAGGAAGCCATGAAAACCACTAATCAGTAGACTGCCAGTGGTGTTATTTCTGGCATAGGTTGAGACAATGCTGATCATTACGACTCCTATGAACATTCCTGACCTTGCTTATGAAGGCTCTTAATTAAATGATTATGTCCCTTGACTTCTCCAGATCTCAGGCGTATGACTGCATGCTTTCCTCAGCAAGGCTTTTTTCTGAATCAAGATCTCCATGATTACAGTCAACTAATTATTTGAAAAGCATTTTCATCTGGACTCCAAGCAATCAAATTAAATACAGTTAATGTGGGTTTGGCAGGACTCCATACAAACAAAAGGTGCTCTGTTTTTGTGCAAAATTGGAAAATCAGTTTTTGCTAATAGCCTGATGAAATCTGCTGCTGTAGCTTTTCAGTGTTTTCTCATCTTCTCCATTTTGCTGCAAAACTGTTGGTGCAATTCTGCTGTGACAAATGAAGCCCCAAATCTCACAACACCCTACCTTTAGCACAAGACCTTGTAGGAACCAGAGACTGAGAAGGAATGAATTGCTCAGGTTTGCAGCAAAAGTTGATAAAAAGACAAAGAGCATGCTGAAAATAAAGGAATCAACTGTATGCCACTTTATCAAAAGAGGTACAACAAGACAATGATATAAATCATGAGGCTTTAGCAGCTATAGGAGATTTCGGGTAGGAAGGCAAACTGAATAACACAAAGCAGAAAAAGCATACGTATGAAAAATACTGAAAACCAAATCTCATTTTGGACAGAATTGCAAACAAGCAGACATACATTTTCTAATGAGCTTGCAACAGTCTACTTGTCTCATTGCTTAATACTTTACTATGAAATTCACTTGACTTTTCCCTCCAAGCATCTATCCTTATGGATCATTTTTCACGATGAACAGGGAGTAAAGCACATCTAAACCTGAAGGCAGCGTGTCTATTTTTGGCTCAATGAATTAGAGTGCACCCTTTTTATAAAGAAATTCTGGTGCAAAAAATCATGAGACTTCATCGCTCTAAAACACGTGTCAGTCACAAAAAGGATAAATAATTTGGAACTGCCATAAGTTGTGTTAGAAGGCTCTATCTTTATTAAGTCATAATTGAAATAAGAAGAGTCAGACTGATGAATGAAATCTTTAGTAAGCAGAGGGATATGGATTTTTGCAATATGTGATGATCGTAAATATTAATATTAGTTACAAATCATGATTGATCTCTAGGATGGGCAGAATTTCAGGGTAAAATATTAGAGTTGATGCAATTTCATGGGTGATGACAGCTCTGCTGATGATAGCTCTGCTTCAGCAAAAGGAAGCAGTCCTCCTTACTTGGAGGTCTTTGGGGAGTAAAACTCCCTTCTGGCTCTGGGATGCCCCACAGATGCACAGAGGCACCCAGGAGTAAAGCAGAGCTGTGTGTCCACCAGTTCAAGCCAATGAGTGCTGGAATAAATGCAGCCCAGATGCCTCTGAGATCCAGATGCTCCAGCTCCGTGGGCAGCTGGAAGGCACCAGGTGAAGGGACAGGGATGCACCCAGCATGTATGGGGTCCCTTGCACAGGCTTTGCCAGGCTCTCAACATCAAAATTTTGTGTGCATTGTCACAGTAAGCACAGAGCTGTTTATAGTGTGCATATTTTTGCATTGTTATTGCACAATTAAGTTGAAGACATCCAGACTAATCTGTCCCAAGAGAACAAGGCAACCCAACAACAGTCAACTTTCAATCTGGTTAATTGGTCAGAGGACAAAAAACCAAACTCCTTGGGCTCATGTGTGCCATGCATATTAGGAAGGCAAGGTTAGTAGTTTCTTTTTTAAAGAATCAACCCTTTTTCAGGTTAGCAAGTGTTTATTAAGAGACATCAAGTATCACTTGTATAAAATAATACTTTCCAAGGACCACTGGAGAACTTGTTTAGACTTTTTCTCTGAGGTTCCAGCAAAAAGAATTTCATTTTGACAACCTCAGCATTTTGTCTAAAAACACCTGTCTCATCAAGTTATCATTTCAGAGAAGGGACTGGATAAGGAAAACAGATGTCTGATGCATCCTCAACAAGAAACAAGAAAACATATGCCATGAATATTTTTATGGTCTTTTCTTTCTTTTACTGTTATTATTACCATGCAAATAATGTGCATGGGAATCTTTAAACATCTTCTAACCATTCAGTAAATCATTTCACAGAAAAATGGATTCAGTACTATAAATCAGCCCCAAAAATTTAATTACTTCTTTTAGTTTTTATGCTGCATCTGGAAACCAAAAGAAAGAATATGGTACTTTGGTGCACTTTCAGAGGGTGATTCTTGGCTTTTCCTGAGATGCCCTCTCCTCAGCTTTCCATGCCTGTGGTCAGGACCTCTGTTTCCACTGAGGACTTGGAGGCAGGACACACCATGTCCAGTGCTGTACTATACAGCAGAGAAACTGCCTCGTGTTCTTGGAACTCAGCCCTGTGTTACACAACTGCAGTTCAAAGGTTACAAAGGCAAAGGCTTTGCCAGCAGACTCCACACTTCAAAGCCGTGGCAACAATTGTTGGATCAAACAGAGAGGAAAGAAGTTGCCTGTGGGTCCCCAAAGCAAACTGGAGTCTCAGAACAAAAAACAGGATCCAGAAAGATCTTACTGAGAAACAATGAAAAAAAGAATGCTCATTAATGCAGAACAAAAAGCTGAGTCCTCAAGAAACTCTCCAAGTTGCTTCGACATCCAATCAATATTTTCTCTAGCACATATGGAATAAGGCTCAGCCAACTTCCTCCTCCAGACATTCCTGTTTCTGACTACCCTTAAAAAGAAGCAAGGCAGCTAATTCAAAATCTCATTCATATGTACAGGAGCCACCAGACTTGTAGGAACAGTCTCACCATCCCGTTTTCCTGACTCAACAAATTACTGCAGACAAGCTCAGCCATATATCCATATATATCCATACATATGCTCTTAGCTCACAGCAGATGTGAGGTAATGTCACACAAACTCAATCCCCTAATGACAGACAGAAAATCTGAAATTTTTGACATATGCAATTGAAAAAAAGGAAATTTAAGACCGGTCATAGATACCGCTTGGCTGGAGATGAAGCCTGGTCTACAAAATCTACATAAGCAAGCTGGAATTCCCATTCCATACAAGCCTGACTCTTTCTTATAGTCAGCACCAAAGTCACATCAGCTTAGGAATGGATCACATAACCTTGGCTGAGGCTCAATGCCAGGAATTTGGATTTGCTCGAGTATGACTTCTCCCTCCTGCTGCAGCATAACCTCCTCAAAAACTCCCTTTTAAGGAACTATTTGCTGCAAAATCAACACTAATGGGACTCCTTGAAGAGATGGAACCACCTCCACTTCAACTTCAACATCTTGAGGCTCAGACTTCTCTTTGAAACCGAGGATTTTCAGTGCACATGCTGCCAAAGATATGCTGAGGACAACAGCCTCCTCATCTGCCCACTCAGCAACTTGGATGGTGGGTGTTCTTCTCTGCTGTTTCAGTGAAGAGCACATCACTGCAGCTCACATTATCACTGAAATGGGTTCATGCAGAGATGTTTGACATTGATGTGGAAGGGCTGGGGCACACATTATTTTCTGCTGACTTGCCAGAGCTCATCTCCTGGTGCCTCTAGGCCCAGACATGCAAAGTCTAAACTGCTGAAATATGGGGGTAAATACTGCCAGAGCTTGAACTCATGCATAAACATCACTTGACTTTAATGGCATTTATACCCTGGTTTGTAGGATTATAGAATCACAGAATGGTTTGGGTTAGAAGGCACCTTAAAGATCTTCTAGTTCCAACTCCCTGCCACGGGCAAGCACACCTTTCACTAGACCAGGTTTCACTCAGAGCTCCATCCAGCCTGGCCTTGTGCACTCAGGATGTACTCAGGGCCTCAGCCACATATCGGTATTTAACTGAGAATTCAGACACAATTCTGCAGACACTTCCTCCGTTTTGATACAATTTTTTAGTTTGTTTTAGAAAAAATCCTTCAGTTAGCACAATTCTATCTGGGAAGGAGCATGTGTGCTGTCTTCTCTCTTAGGCCCTGGAAATATCAAGAAACAATGTTTTTTTAAGTATTTTAGAAACTCTGTTTCCACAGCAGTGACTGTATTTTAAAACTCTGATGGCCATTTATTACTTACAAGAGCATTTAAAAGGGTAAATTTCATATCGCAACAACCTGTATGTTAATTGCTAAGAGTTCATTTGAAGATGTGGTTTGAAGATTTTTAATATGAATTTGGAAGAGAATGCCCTAAAAAGTGAAGGCAAGTTTCTCCCAGTGTGTTGTAGAGGTACAACACTATCATGCTGTGAGTTCATGCCAATAAAGGCAGTAAGGAACAGGAAATAAGTATACCCTAAATTCTGAAAATAATCTCTGACTTGAAGCTCACATTTGAGTGGCAGACTGTCATATCATGGTCAGTCCCAACCACTGAATTCCTACATGCTTCTGGCAGCACATATTTTATGCTTCTCTCTGTCCTGACACCCCACAATTTTCCATTTGTGTGACATTTTACTGCCTCTTCATTTTCTACCAGGAAGAAATGCTGATGGATTGGCACCACATCCAAAACAGAAACTGGCATCGTTCTCAGACTCACGCGATTTACAGCAACTGCTAAGTAAATTGGGATACTTTTTTTAGTTCCCACTCCTCCTTTTTTAAAAACAAATCTTAAGAAGCTACAATCCCAAAGGCCCAACAGGCACACATTTACAGATGGCAGCAGTGGGTCATAAATGACAGATTTTCTTGGTACTATTTATGAGAGCCAAATTCACTGAACATATTATGAGCCATTTGTAACGTTCTTCAGCAGAACAGTCAGCCAAGAGACAGAGCTGAAAGCCTGTTGCAACAAAAGGTACCAAAGTGAGGAGGAGAACAGTATCTATAATTACTACTCCAGTGATAAAACAAGCATAGTACAGCAGATGGGTTTAAGACAAGATCACTATTAAATAAAACACTGGCTCCAATACCAAGGAATGAATATTCAAGAGGGAGTGAATTGTGTAAAA
The DNA here is from genome assembly GCA_035041135.1 of Platyrinchus mystaceus. Taxonomy (NCBI): domain Eukaryota; kingdom Metazoa; phylum Chordata; class Aves; order Passeriformes; family Tyrannidae; genus Platyrinchus; species Platyrinchus mystaceus. The sequence continues at coordinate 6,467,930 of JAWWLV010000024.1, read as the reverse complement.
GCGTATAAAGGCAGCAAACAGCTCAGTTAACCTAGAAGTAATGTGTAACTCTAACCAAAGAGATCAAACCCCACACAATTCTTCATGTTGGTTGAACAGCCCTTCTGCTCACAATTAGGCATTAATAAACACAAATGACAGGACTGAGAATACTGATGGCACAGGAACCTGGCCATGTGACACTCTTAAAAAAAGGTGTAAAACTCAAATCCAAAACAAACCTGAAACCTAACAATATCAATTTACAGAGCTTTTTCACTTACCGCTTAGAAACTCCTCAGTTCGTCATCAGAAACACACTCTAATTCATCTTCTTGGCAGGTTCATAGTTGTAGAACATTGTTTGACAAAACAGGAGCCAAGTTACAACCTAAAAAAAGGTTTCTTTTCATTTTTAGAAGTTTTGAAAAATATTTTATGGTCAAAAGTAAGGCTGGAATTAATTAAAGTGGCTAAGGCTGTACCACAGAGGATGAAGCTGCAATATTCATGCTTCAGAGCTCGCAGTGGGTTTGGAAGCAGCAGAAGGGATGGCACCACTAACAACGCATTTCGAATATTCCTTTTTTTTTTGGTCAACTTGCAGTGTTTTTTAAATTAAATTAAATTTTTAAATTTCTGCCATTTTGGTATTATCTATGTAATATCTTCTTTAGCTGAGACTCAGCACTTCAAAGACACATTTCAAAAGCTTGAGACTCAGCTACTCAGCTTTGTGAGATTATTTAAACTGTGCTTTAACACAAAAGAGGAGAGGAAAAACAGTAGTAACAGCAGAAGGCAAAAATGCAGAACCAATGTATACCATTACAATATAATTTCAGGGTAGAAAGGCATTGAGCATCATAAAAGATTCAAATCTAAAATACCCAAACACCTTCTTGGTGATATTTTGTCACTCAAAATATCCAAACGCTACGACCCATCCATACTCCTCAGGACTGAGGCTGCACCAGACAAATCCCTTTGAGAATGCTGTGACTGGAAACACAAATCATTCCCCAGTGACTCTCCTCAGTTGCCTGGACTCCCATCAGGTTGGCTGAAGTACCAGGAAAACAGATGAGCGGAGCCTGATAAACTACGCAAGATTTAAAAGTTATTTTTAAAATCTATGAAAAATTAACAGGTTTTCAACCTTAAAAGTCGTTCTACATTTTAAGAACTAAGAGATGGGAGATCAGAGTCTTGGTGACGTGTATTTATATGTATGTATGTGTATGTATACCAAAACACACACATATAAACACACACACACATATATATATGGCACCAACAATTTCAACAACAGCAACTGAATAGTTGCTCCTTGTCTTGATTTTATGTGGCCACACGTGCCAATGTGTTATGAAGAATCAATGATACTAACCTCAGACATAGTTACAAGCCCTGCTTAACCTAAAACTTTAGTTTCTGACTATTTGAGGGAAGGAAACTTTATCCTGGAAAATCGGGAACCTTTGCTTTAAGGCTTGTCGAATGATTAATACATATTTAATGGGTGATTAATACATATTTAATGGATGGCCCTTGGCAACTGTAACCTACAGTTTACTAATTTAGACAGGGATGAGCAAGTAGAATTAAGGTGTAGTTCCTCCTTTATCACTACACTCGCATGCATGCTTTGTATGGAAAACTTTATTTGATAATAAAAATAGCATTCACAGACTTTCTCCTTCTTTGATGCTACATCATATACATAGTGTCTGTTCCAAGGAAAGAAGCTTGTACTGGGTAAGTCCACATCTACTCATACTAGTGTTATGTATAAACCCAATTAAGTCAAATAAAGCTATGAACAATGTAGTATTTATATATGCATAGTGTTTTATAAAAAAGATTGGCCCACATACTGCTTCTCATCAACACGGAAAGAGCATTATGCCTATAGCACGTTGCAAGAAATGATGACTGGAGAATATAGACTGCATACAAGTGCTTAATAATACATAAGCAGGCCCACCATGAAGAAAGAAATGATATTCAAACCAACAAAAGCTTTAGAATTACTTATACAGTCTCCCATTTTAAAACCGCTTTACATACCTGATTCAGTTTACATTAAAATATATCCCCTGAATCAATTTGTTCCATTTTCAGAAATATAAACACTTAATCACATTCCTCACAGCTAAATTTTGTCATAAATCCTCTTTTATACAAGAAAAAGGCAACAGTTTTGTTTTTTTTTTTTCCAACAGGCTCTATTAATTACAATTTAAACTGTACACACAATGATCGGCCATCTTCTTTCTCGGTTTTGTTTTTACAGTACCATGGCAACAACAGTGATAGACTTGCAATGGTTTTGTGTTCATATGGAGGATGTGAGTCAGTATACATGTACACACCAATGCACTGTAAAAAGCAGCAGTTTACTTTAGTGGTCCAACAGTAACGGCAAACATTTTGGCTCAGCTAGGCAGTAATCCATTACATCTTATACCAATGCTACAGCAGACTTACCACACAACTTGCAAATTTAAAAATACAACTTAGAAACTTGCAGGTTTCCCTTTCGCTGCTGTTCTTAGACTCAAATTTACAGCATACAACCAGTACAGATAGGCTTCTACAACCAGGTTGTCCCACTGATTGCCTCTTTTTGCCTGTGTTTTTCCTTTGATTTTTAATTCTTTTTTTTTTTTTTTTTCAGCAAGTGCACTCCTTTTGTCTCAGTAAGGATGAACCAGTAAAAAAACAATAAAACCCCCCTTAAATAGAGAGCCATAAGAAGAGAGGGCTTTTGGAATTTGGCAAAATTAAGAAAAGCCCACTGGTTTTTGCCTGAGCAGAAGGAATACACCTACTCCGAGAGGGAGGACTGAGCTCCCTCCGCATTGTGCCTTGTCCCAGAATCCCGATCCCTTCCCTTGCTTCCAAGCAGACACACAATACCATGCATGCTGGGGTTGCTGTCCATATACAGCTAGAAGATGAGCAGGGCTGCGGCGGCTGCCTTAATGACATATCGTTACGTGTTGCTGAGGCTAATGAGAGATCAACAGTCTATATCAGCGTGTGACACAGGCATGGTGGTGACCAGTCCTTCTGCCTCTGTGCATTCTGTCGAGGGGGCCTGAAAGTATAAACTGTTCATGGAACAAACTAGAAATTCCTCATCGTAAATCATCTTGTGCTGTGTGGGTTTGTATTTATTTTTTTTTTATTATTATTTATTATTATTATAAATATCCTTCATTGAAACAGTAGTCTCTTCAAACAGTTCTTGCCATTTTAGGAACATTTGTCTCTTTCTGTTTTAATTCCTTCAGCAGGAGTGCTCCATTCCTACTGAGATGAACAATTTTCTTCCTTCCCCACCCCCAACCCTTAAAAAAATTTCTACATACAGTGTAGCAGTGAGTCACTAGAGAACAGTCTGGATCAAATTATTCAAACTTGGTCATAAAATCCTTTGCCTATATTATATTACCGGCTACCCCCACTTACTATAATGGGGATGGGGGAACGTAGCCCAATTAAGGAATTCATTTTTAAGAAATCTACAAAGAATGTAGAAACAAAATTTTATAATCCTTTAGGACCAACATTTGGCAAGTAATTAAAAAAAAAAAGAATACACTGAAAAATACTTTCTTTAATATTATACATCAGGCACAACACTTTTTTTTTTTTTTTTTGTTATAAGATTTCATCTGCATAAAAGGTTTGTAGGATCAGCAGGTGCCGGATGTCTCCTCGCCTGCGAAAGCCAGATGGTCTCAGCTCCCGCACTCTCTCCTCTGCTCCCATGGTGTGGGGAAGGCGACGGGGACCCCGGGGAACCCCTCAGATGCTGAGGTCGGTGCTGCACTCCTTGTAGGGCCGCCTGCGCTGCTCGGGCGGGTGCCTGCGGCTCGGCTCGTGTTTCCAGCTGGGCTCTTCCCTCTCCCGGTGGCCGAGTCGTTCCTCCCTGAGCCGTCTGTCGGGCGACCTCTCCCTCCGCCGGTCGGAGGACTTGGCCCGTCGGTCGAGGGAGTTCTCTCTTCTCCGCTCGGGCGACCTTCTCGGCTCCGTGAGTCTCTCCAGCGACCGCCGCCGGCGGCCGGGCGACCGCTCTCTGCGCCTCTCAGGGGAGAGGTCCCTCCTCCTCTCGTGTCGCTCCCGCCTCTCCAAAGTGTTGTCAGCACTCCTTGTCCCTTCCCTCCGCTTTTCGGGAGACCTCCTCTTCTGCCCGTTCATCACCGCCCTCTCCGGCTGCCTCTCGTGCCTCCTCTCCGGCGACCTCTCCGTCCTCCTGCCTGGCACGTGGTCGTTGGTTTTAGAAGTCCCATTCCAAGTGTGGTGTTCATTGGGATGCCTGCCAAACTCTCTGCTGCCTTTTAGGTCTCTAACATAAGTCCGCTTGTCCCCATGTTGTGATGATTTGTGAAGGTCTGGTGGATAACTGGACTCCGATGATGGGTGCTGCCGTCGGTCGGATGGCACGGGTTTCATTTCCGATACATTTTGTGAACCTGTGGCGGGACTGTTCCTGTCACTGCTGGGGTCTGAAAGAAAATAACAGCAAAGCGTTTGGTACCGATGCCGTCCGCGGCGCCGTGACACCACTTAGCACTCTTCAGACTTCATTAGTGACAAAAACAAACAACTGTTAAAGCAGTCAGCGAAGGCTAACCCAAGCTTTTGTTAATTTAACTGTGAACAACGAGAGTTACAGGTTAGTACTGGTGCTGCTCTGACTGTTAGCCACGTTTTGGTCCAAGCTGATATCATCTTTACGCTCTTCTGGGCACGGGGCATTTTACATTTTCCCCAAGCCCAATTCATAACGTTTCAGTTACACTACTTTCTTTCCAGTGGGAAAAAAAAAAAAAAAATATAGTTCGGGTTGTTGGCTGGTTTTTTAAATAGTTTCCAATAAAGAGGGCCTTTAGGAAACAATTTGTGCCTTTTAAGTCATTGCAAAGAACTGCCTTCCAGGTGTGGGAGGCCATGGTTCAAATAGCAGAAAATGTACAGAAAATAGAACTGATTATTAAGTTTTCACCTTGTAAAATAACATTTTGAAGGTGTGAGAATTAGACTGCAATAATACAATTTCCATTTCATTTAAAACATCACTTAATCTCACTTAGTTCTACCATGTTATGAGAAGCCTTAGGGTAGATTTTGGTTTTGCCACAATGATTCAAACAACGATGACAGAAGTTATGATTTTTTCATATCAAAGCAATGGAAAGATATTGTAACATGTACGATGGCTTTGATTCAAATCTAATCTCCAGTTCATTATTTTTTATGTAGTATTTGAGGTAAAATAGAGCTGAGCTACTTCTGCAAGACAAACTGCAAAGCAGAAGTAGAAAAACAACCCTCAAACTAAACCCCAGCCCTGCGCTGCAGCTAAGCTACAATTACTCCTGTCATTTGTAACGGATGTTTATGAATGATTCATTACAAACACGAAAAACATTAAAGTAGCTGCACTGCCTTAATGCAAGTGCTGTTTTTGTTTGCTTATTTTTTTTCTTTTTAGAAGTAACTCCTGCACGGCAGCTCAGCTGCCTTTAGCCACTTCCTGGCACTCCCACCCAGACACCCACCTCGAGGTGGACTGTCCTGATGGCAACGACTGAACACCCTCACAAACACCTGTGGGGACAGATTTTTTTTTTTCCCCTCTTTTTCTCCTTTTTGTCTTCCCTCCCCCAAGACAAAATCTCTACACGCTCATTCCTCCTGCCATCAGGCCAAGCATCTCCCATTTGATGGCATTTCCATTCCTGAGCTTGGGAGGGTCGGTGTGTGCGTGTGAACTTTGTGATTTCCAGGTGAACCTTCTGTTGTGACTCACGTGTGGGTATTTTTGCTTATTAGGATTTTTCAGGCAGCAGTTGGGGACCACACTGCTTCTCCTTGGCTGACAGCACATGGCTTGCAGCAACCTGGCTATCACACAAGGTACAAGCGAGGCTTAAACGTGTCCTGTGGTGTGTGTACTTACAATTCAGGGGACGCAGGGTGTTCGGGATGAATAGCTGTACATATAAAATATAGCGAAGCGGAAAGCAATGTGAGGGAATTAGGCCACAGCACAAAAACACCTAATATTGATTTTAGCTACAAACCGTAGTTTGATTATGGCCCATAAGGTAGAAGCAAGACTCCCCGAGCTTGTCATTTCTCATACATGCAGCGATATTAGGAGGTATCATCGCTGAGGAAGGAAGAGCCCAGCACCAAGAAAAGTGAGAGAAAGAGAAAGAGAAAAGTAGAAAATTTAGATTCCCTATAACAAAGATGAAAGAAAGAAAAATCTTCATATTTTATCTTAGAATAAAGAAAGTTTATTTTTCCAGTCAGATTGTCTAGGCTTCACCCAAATATAAGGCTGCAAAGACAGCAGTTGTTATTATTGTGACATAAAGAGACATCTAAGAGGTGATTCAATAACCCAGACAACGAGAGCATCCATTCTAAAAGACAGCTGGAACAGTGACACAGAATGTCATAGAAAAAACATTAACAATCAAACAACAACGAAAAATAAAGTCCACCAGAGACCACAACATTAAAAATAAGTACAAAACTCATTACAAAAATATACAGCCTCATAGAGAAGCACGTTCCAATTGAGTCAGAAAAATATTGGAACTTAACATTATTAGAGGAACCATTTGCGACTGCAGCGAACAGAACAAAGAGAGGAAGGAGTCCCAAATGTTACAAGGATATTCTTTACAGTAGTGCAACCCCTGTATATTAAATCCTTGCTCGGAGAACAAACTTTTAGTGGTTAGCATTAGCCAAAAGAAAATTGGTGGTGGATTTCCATCCTCAGTGCAACAGACATATGCTTTGAGAGGTGAAGCACTTAATTTACAGGGTATTTATGCAGTCTAGCATATGATACAGTACTGTACATCCAAAGGAGCATAGGAAAAGACAAAAGTAGAAAGAACATTACAGAATTTCAGTGCCATCATTGAACTTTCTGGTGTGCTATTTATATTACAGAAGTGTAAACCCACAACTTCCCTTCCATATCGTTAAACACTTCAATTGTTTGTTGGTTATACTCTGAATTGGTCATTTTAAGTTAAGTAATGAGCAGACTGAGCAGAAACCCTCAAACATGGTACAGTAAGTGAAAAGAAAATTTAGTTCATAAATTGTGCAGAAGGGTTTTGTTTCTGGTGTTAGGACATGGAGAGAATGATAAACACAGAACTTACTGACACAGAAATAACCCAAAGAAGGGGAGGAAAGTATAAAGGACATCCCTTCAATCATCAGTTTCTATAGAAACCTCAAAGACCTTTGGTTGGGAGTAGCCCTCCATCGAGGGCACAATATTTGACAATTATCTCAAATAAATAAGACATAATTATAATATTAAATAGTGTGCTAAGTTAAGCCACCCAGCAATCCAACCTCCAGGGGAAGAAAAGGAAATCTAATGCAATTCTTAGTAAGAAACAAGGACTGACTGTTTCCCCCAAGACACACACGAGAGCACCTTTTCATAACCTCCTCACCTTTTCAGACCTTACAAATTAACTAGTTGAAACCAGCAGACAGTTTAAGGGGGGAGAAAAGGGCTCAGGAGGCCAAATCAATATATTTTTGCAGTAAAGCTTTTTTTTTTTCCTTCTTTTTCTTAAATAACTTTATAAATATTTACATCAATATTAAGGAAAGGCAAAAATCTCATAAGCCATCTCGGCATTCATGTCTATGGAATCAGACAGGAACTAAGAGAAAAACCTAACCAAAAAAAAAAAAAAAATCACTGCTTCAGAATAGTAACTCGGGATCCCAGTTTTTGCATTGATTAGAAGTAGAGACCTATTTGAAACAACAATTCAGCCGCTGAGAAACAGTTTGGCACAGTTCAATGACATTCCTTGTTTGGCTGGACAAGACAATAAGGTTTTTTGTTTTGTTTTGTTTTCCTCTCTGATCACCAAAAAATACTGCTATGATGATCTTGCCTTACACTGTGCCCCAAGTCCATGGAAGCAAGCAAAGGATGAAATGTGTAGAAAATTCAGCACAAGCGAGGCAATTATATGTTGCAAAGGTTGGTAAGACACTGGTGAGAAAGGAAAATAAAAAAGAATTCCCGCTTCAGATCTTGAGACAAATCATTCATGGAGTGATGCCAGGGAAGAAAGGAATGTTTTCATAGTTTGACCCACCATATTCTGGGACAGAGCCATCTCCACGTTTCAGAAACAGGCGGACCTTGCGGCCACCGTTTTTAATCAGTTCGATGGCCCGAGCGTGCTTCATGTTCTTGGTGGTTTCTCCATTGATCTCTAAGATTTCATCACCGATCTGTCAATGTAATAAAAGAGTCTAAGATTAGAAGCAAGTCCCCACAAGGGTCCCCTCCAGCACATCACAAAATAATAGCCGTAGCAAAGGTAGAACAACTATGTACCAGGTGAAGCTAAATAAGCCTGACTCCTTCTAGTGGGAGTCCACAAAAAACAGTGTGCAGGGGCCTGGGAGACACAAAGACGATGGGGAAAGTTTGAGGTAATAAAATACTTCATTGCTGTTCTGCAAAAAAACACATTGCAAAACTGCATGGCTCAATAGTAAGAGCGGTATTAGAACTGCTGCTATTCTACTTAGTTTTGATTATTTGTAAAGTCTTCAAAGGGGTTGTTTGTTTCACAGTCTAGTTCAACTGGGATGCTCACAGATCTTTTTCAGGTCTGTTTCTCACTTGGATATTGATACTACTATGAACCAGCAAAGCTGCTTTTGTAAATATAATCATTTATCAGGAAAGAAGAGAGGGCTTGGAAGAGGTTGTCAAAGCACTGACTTCCACAAGACAGCATTGATTTTTCATCATATTTTCATCAGCAAAATTTTTGCATCCATAGACCTACCCCTAGCAAAAGAATTTTGCAAATGCCCTTCACATGACATATCTGGAGAAGAAAAAGATGTATGAGGGAAAGTTATAATGCGTTCTCTAACAGAGGAGCAAGGAGTACATAAAATGTGGCAATTTAATTTTTTAGTAGGCATTTATAACATATGCTCTTGTTATAATATTTGTAATTTAGCTGATATGTGAAGTTAACAGTTAATGCTAATCAAAAACTACAATGTAATTCTGTAACCTGTGGGCCATATACATTCTCTGTCCCTACTCTGCCCAGTAGCAGACAAAGACTGTGGCTATTACATTTTCACTGCTACATGTATCCCTGTTAGGCTTTAAAAGACAGATTATGTATTAGAATCTGAAAAGCAGGATTGGAAGAAGGGGGTAAAGTCTTCCAATGAACACACACTGCTACAGACTGCATACAAAGAGTGACAGATGCCATCGACAGAAGTAAATAGGAACCACTTTCAGTTAACATTTAATTTCCCTTTTAGCTGGCACAGCAGAAGGGAGAAGCGGGGAAGTCAGCTAATTCCAAAGAAATGTGGTTTTAAAATCAGTTTGTGCATACCCTCATTTTCCCACATCTCTCAGCTGGACCATCCTCAGCGAGCCTCAACACGTACAGATCCATATTATACTCCCGGCCACCTCGCAGGCTGAAGCCAAAACCTTTGGCTCCTCTTTCCAGCTCAACAGTGTAGAAGTCTTGATCCTGCTGGAGAGAAGACAACAAACACCCAATTGAACAGAAAGTCAAATACTGCTCTACTCTCATTTTGAAATTATTTAACCAAGGAACATTATTATTTTTATTACTCATAATTAAAAATAGAAAATCAGTTGAATTTTCACACACAGACCAGGATTTGCTTCTTCCTCAGATTCCACTCTGCAATTTGGAGTTCTGGTGGTGGTCTGTGAAGGGCTTTTGGAATGAATGGGCTTGGCTGTGCCCCTCGGTGCATTTTTGGGCACTTCTGTTACACGACACCTCCTGTGCCCAGGGCAGAAAGGCCTTTTTCTGGAGGGTGGTTAGGGTTCTACCAACTGCTCTGAAGATAAGAGCAACCTCACTTCCAGTGCCAGGCTTCAGTGAAATGTCTAATGGTACCTGGGGTGAGTCTGTGCCGTGGTGATGGCTTTTCCTTTTTTACCACATCATCAATTCCTTTGTAAGAAGCTCAGAAGCCTGGGCATTGTCTTCCACAAATGCTATTACGGGGATGTTTTGAAGCCCCTAATAGAAGAGCTTACTTCTGGGATGGCCAGTGGCAAGGAAAGTTAACAGTGAGATAGATAATCTCTCTAATAAGATGCCATCTGCACGAACTGGAACACTCCAGCCATCGCCCCTTATTAAGTTTTCCTCTTTTTTGTCCTCTGAATTTATCATTTGCACACAACAATACTTTCTGGAGAGGCCCCTCACAATATACAATTCAATAAACAAACACATAAATTATTACTGCCCTAAAAATGTCAGCTTTTTTCCTTTATTTTTTCTTCCTCAAAGTCTTGATGAGAATGTGTTGGAAATGTTTCTCAGCTGAAACAACAGCAACACATATTAAGAAACTAAGCAGCAAAATCCTCTTTTTTTTTTTTTTTTGAGCAAACAGGCTGAGGGAGAACAGCTTCTCAGTAGGAATTTTCAAGGGAAATATTTGAACACAGCCAGTCCTCAAACAGATTGAAAACAACAGTCTGTGGTAAACAAAACAATTAGAGAGGTGCTCCTTACCTGTGCTGCTTGGGGTGGTTTGAAATCAAACTGGGATTCCTGCTTTGGTTTGGTGTTGTTCCTGCTGTAATGAATGAGAGAAAGAGGGAGAGAAGAAAAATACAGCTCATGAGATGTGAAGGTGATCAAGGAGTAACCAAAGAGAGAGCATGTCAACATGCTCTCCTCAAGGAAAACAATCTGACCTGGTCTCCTGTGGTATTTGCTGAGGAGTATGTGTGGTTGTGATTGTAGCAATTTTTTCTGCATTGGTCAATAAAGTAGCATTGGAGGATTCTGCAAAATAGATTTTGTTTTTCATTATGAGAGAAGACCATTGGCTATTCACTGAAAGAAAAAAAAGTTATGCAAAGGCATTTCACTGGAAATCATCATTATTTTGTTTTTAAAGAACTTGAGATAGGCTCAAATTTCTCAATTCCCCAAATTAACAGAGTAATTATGGATATGAAACTGTACATTCATTTGGAAAAAAAAATAAAATTAGGAAATCTGGATTGGAAACCCCTCTGACCCTTAGACATACTCAGAATGATGACTGACTTAGGGAGGAAGGGTTGAACAATGTTTTGTCTGTTATCTAATGACATGAATTCCAATCATTAAAGTCTCTAAATATGGTAGGTTGGCTGGATAAATTTTACAGTAGCTATAACTCTTCCAGGGATTATAAGTTTATCAGTCCCTTCCTCCATCAGAAACTGCAATCTTCAGTAGAATTGAGATGTGGCTTTTATCTAATACCTCACAAGGTGATACTGAATGTGGCTAAAACCCAAACTTACTGAAATCTGTCTTTGAAATACACCCACTACTGCTTGAGCACTGAAAGCTGCACACAGGGACGTGGAACCACCTGTACCAAAGGCATCAGCAGCTCTGGGTACCACTTACAAAAGGACGCACGGAGAGAATACAGAGAGCAAGAGTAACTCCTAAACTCAATTTCTACTGCAGTAAAAGGCTGTCAGCTCAACATCAATCTGTGCAAATGCCATATTTCTCTATGCACAGCAGGAGGTGCTTCAAGGAGAGGTCCTCTCTCCTGCTTCCCACAGCTGGGATGGGAGTTGCTGTAGACACAACTGAAGAGTGGTTACCTAGGTGTCCCTCACAGCACGGCAGGGCAAAATGTTCCCCCTGTCATTCTGGAGCTGTATCACAACCTTCAGTAACACCAGAGTTAACCCCAAACTCATTCAAAATTCTGCCTAAAAGTAAGGTCATGTCAGTGCCAATAGCCAAATACTGGCAACACACTTTTGGAGGAAAGACCTGGAACTCTTGTGTACGTAACTCAACACATTTTCCAGAACTATACCTTGTATCAATCCTGAACTGAAAATAGTACTGAAGAGTTTCAAATACTGAATTGTTCCAGAGGTCAGCAGTTCCTGAAAACACCCTTTCCCTCCCATGGGAGTTTGAATTCAGAGGAAGTCTCAGTGGTAGGTACATGCTTAACCACGCAAATGTTGAACAGCTGTTTGCATATGGATAATGATGGACACAGTCAACACAAACACCCACCCATCAGGCACAGCATTCCCAGTTAAAGGCACTGCAGTGACAGACCTTTGTCCCTTTGAGGAACAGCTCTGCACACAGGAGACCCCCACTTTTTGCCTATACCCTTTGTAACCAAGAGAGAACCACAGATGACAAGTAACTACGAAATACTGACCATGATCCACTTTTCAAGATCAAAATCTTAACTGAATGCACAATCACTAGGACAACAGTGACAAAAACTGGATGGAAACATCTGACTATTCAACATAAAATTACAAGGTCTTCTACCCTGCCCTTGTTTGCCTCTTAAGCTCCAGGCATCCAGTAATTCATTGTAGTGACTGTGGAGAAATCTGCCATTATTAAACATAATCCAGCTGTAATACAAAACTGCAGCAATGGGAGAGGTTTTGCCTGAATTAAGGAGAGGTGGTGGTCATGGGCTTGCTTGGTCCTGGGAGCATAATTTACTTCTAAAATGGATTTATTTTAATTATGGAGAAATCTAGATAAAGGGAAGGTTTGTCCTTTCTGTAGCTCCTTGCATGTCAAGGGAAACTCAGGAAAGGAGAAAGAGAAAAAGAACCACTTAAACAGATGGGTGCAACAAGAACACAGCTCCTTTGCCTGCAGTAGTGTGCTCAAGTTAACGTGCCCAAACCCTCAGCATATGGAGTTGCAGCATCTTCCAGACCAGAGCTGGCTTGTGTCCAGCAGTTCAGAGAGCAAGAGAGGCTCCTGGGTCTGCCTGCACCTCTCAGGTTAGGCATGAGCAGAACATACCCTTGTGCAGCTGTGCCACTGACAGCTGGCTTGTGTGAGGGAGAGGCATCCCTATGGGTGGTTACACTGTCGAATTTTAAGAAACAATTCTGTTTATTTTGTAAAGATGGCTTGATGTTAAAATCTGACTCCAACAGAAGAAGGCCCCAAAACACAGTTAAGTGTTCTGTATTCATCCAGAACAAAAGCCTCCGGAATCATCCACAAATATTTGGAGATCAGATGAAGATGGGCTTCAAAGAGAATGGAAGATTCCTACCCTTTAGTAGGTCACACTAATAATACCAAGCAGAGCAACAACACATCTTTGGTACAGATGTATCTTCACACCACTGTAACTGCATCTATCTTTAGCCCATCCTATCCCATGAGTCAGGAGTTGTGCATAATTTTGCTAGTTTTTTAGACACTGGTTCAGGATGCATTCCAACCACCATGCAGAAGTGGAGCAGAACATAGCAAAAATTATCTTCAGCGCAATTACAACTGCATGTTCTAAAATCTACATATTTCATTGATTCCTTGCCCTGCTCTGCCCTAAAATAGTCACTAATTAAATGCCTAATCTAAGCTTGTTCTTTCCCAGCATTCTGCATCCTTGCATCAGCTGGAAGCGTGTTAAAGCATCATAATTTCATGGCAAATATAATCCTGCAGTGGTCTGTGGCAATTAATTTGTTCAAAACTTATTTCCAAAGCAAAAATTTGTGGTGTTTTTAATAATGTTAGAAGAGATTAGCAGTGTGAGTTTATTGTGAGTCTTATGATGCCCCTTAGTTTCATGTTTATCTGACAAGTGGCTTCTGATTTATGCTCCCCCCCCCTTGAAGCACATAGACCATTTATATTTGCCAAAAAAAGCAGTCAAAAGTCAACAAAAAGAAAACAACAAATCCAAGAAAAGCACACAAAGACATCAGAAAGAAAACAACACTGAGACCAATTTCTTGTATCTCATGGGGGTTTAGAGTAAACCTCTCAGCAATTTTCAGAGTGTCTGGTCTTACTGGCTTTTGGAAATTAAAGGCAGGTAAAACTATGCAAAGCTGGCAATCTGATTTGGAATTTCAAAGTGACAGTAAATAAAAAGACTTGAAGTTTGCATTGCTATGAGAGTAGAGCTGACTCCTTCCCTAGGGAACACCTTTCCACCTCCTCTAGGAACATGTGATGTCAGTCCCAGGTACGTGTTTCCCTAACCTAAATGTGATATCTGGGATGTGTAATTGCATGAACAAGACTGGCTGAGCATTCATATCAGGAAGCTTTATTCTTCTCAAAAAAATTTTAAACCATTCAGAAGTTGTTTATTTCTCAGGTGGTTTTGCCTTTAAAAAAAATAAGCTCTTCATTTATTTAAAGATTCACCTTCCTTGATTTTTATGAGATACTAAAATACAGGTAATGAACAATTCTTCTCTCAGTTTATCTCCCAAAACAGGCATGCACAGGCCAGCTCTGATGTTAGCCTGATTCACAGCCATTTTATTATTCATGAACACCTAATTTGCTGCAAGCAGCAGAGGAACATATACCATTTGACCTGGTACCTACTAGACAGTAGGAAAATAAAGCCTTTGTGCAAAACAGATCATCCAAAACAGAAACAATTTATAACCAGATCATTTCTCATCCTAGTCTATTTTTATCCTATAACAAAACACAGCATAATCATGCTCTGTGGGGTAACCAAATCCATGTTTCAGATCAGAAAGTTTAAGAGTTAGCAACTACCCAGTGCTTCTCACTGGAAATCATATCATCAAACGTCTTCATTCTTTTTTACAGGTACTAGGTTCATTTCAGCTATACTTCCTCTGCGTTTCTTTCAAATTTAATCACATTTTCTCCAAATTTATATGCAAATAATGTCCTGTACCACTCTAAGGAATGCTCGTTAGCACTGTATCTGAGTCATCAAATCTTATACCCATGGATTTAACTTAAAAGGAGAGCAATGTTAAAAGGTTTCTGCCTAACAAGCTCTCACTATGAACCCATCCATGGCAGAGCAGGACAATAAATAAATACTCAGAATTTAGAACCACAGAAATTTTAGTTCTGCTGCAGATTATTTTACGAGGTTTCTGCTCTGTTCCTATTTGGGGGTCAAGGTAGTCATGAATGTAATGAAACTGATATATAACACAGATCCTTATTTTTATTAAATACTTCAGTGACCTGAAACCAGTACTAAGTGTCTGCTTATTATTAGGGATCCTGCACATTCCCTCTGATCTGAAACAGTGGGATCCTATCTAGGGTAACTCTTACAATGATCAGCTGCAGGCTCACAGCAGCTCCAGAGCCACCACCATTTAAACAGTCATTTAAAAATGTACTGAGCTCGCTCCCAAAGCAACTTACTGAGAATAAAAACAAATCTGCTTTTCAAACAGCTTAAAACATGTCAAAGTGTTTATCCCTTTCTGTTATCTCTTTAGTCTATAGCCTGCTTGCGTCTATACAAAGCTTCAGGAATCCCACATGCTAACAAGCGATTCCCAAATATTCTAAAGCTGCATTATTAACCCAAGGATCAAATCAAAGTGTACAGAGTCATGCATCAAACTCGTGGCAGATCATTTTAAGGAGATACATAGAATGAAATATTATTTTCTTAATGTCAAATCAGCATCTCCTTGTTTAAAACCATCCATTCCCATAAAAAGGAACAAAAAAATAAAGCTATGAAAGACTCACAACCTCCCTCACCTCTACCTCCCAAAGCAGGAGTGGGAATTGAGTCCTCCATGACTTTGCAGCTCCAACTGACACAAAAAGCCCAGGAACAAAACCAACAAGAGGGTCAGGTAAGACAGCAGGAAACATATACTTTACCATCTCCTGGAATGATGCGCAGGGTGACGGTGTTTCCCGCTTCCTTAATGAGGTTGACGATGTCTGAATGCGACTTGTTGGTGATGGAGCACCCATTGACGGCCAAGATCCGGTCGCCTACTTTCAGCTTCCCACAGCGGTCGGCAGGACTCCCTTCAATTATCCGACCTATTTTGTGAGGCATGGCCACACATGCATTTCCCGCTTTTGTATTGGTTTGGGGGTTGTTTTTTTTGTTTTTTGTTTTTGGTTTTGGTTTGGATTTTAATTGTTTACATACGTGGGAATATGGTGAAGGGGAAAAGGAGAAAAAGGGTTGAAAAGGGAAAGAGAAGGTTAAGGGTTAATTAATTAATGCATCAAGCAAAAGTTATTATAGGATAGCTTTGCTGCCAGTGTTCAAAACATTGGCAATCAACTAGTATGAGTGCACAACGCTTTACTTCTTCCACAAAAAGGTGTTTTGTTAATCACTTGAAACTCCCCCCCCTGGAATTCTGTTAATAAACGGTGAGATTTTTATTCGGATTTTTAGTGACTACAACTGCACTTAGCAGCCCCATCATAACCCAAATATGATTTTTGAAGAAAAGAATTGAAACTGTTTGTTTCAACACAGCCTTCCTTCCCCAAGATTACATCGGTGTCAGCCTCCCCAGTCCTTCTCTAAGCCAACTGCTGTTCAAGCTTCTGCCAATGTTTTGTTCTTTCTCAGTTTAGAAAGATAAAATCGTTCTAGGCCTAGGAGGGAGCACGGCTCCCTTTCTACCACAGACCCACTCTATCAGCGCTGCATGGGGAAGCAACATGAAACGTTTTTCTTCCATTGTGAATAAAGGTACTACCAGGGAAGGCACAGGACCACTACAGATGGGCCAAGACTGACAAAGGCAACCTGTTTGGTGCAGGCATTCACCTCAGCCTCTGTTAACCCTCCCCCTTTTATGAGCTTAGATGGCACCAGGGTGGGAACAGGTAAGGAATAAGGATCTCCTCATTTAAATACCTCTAAAACCACACACAAAACCATTGAGATGTCTGACACACAGAGCAAGAGCACTTTAGGATGAATGTGTTTTGGAGACAAAATTCTCCTCCTGTTCCTCACAATTGTTTGTTCCAAAAACACAGGGTTGTCCATAACATGCAGAACTGGGACAAAGAGGATACACAACATCACTCAGATAAATCCACTGGGCTTTTGCATGGTTCCTTTATGTGGGCAAGAGGCCCTCAAGCACGCAGCACGTGATTAAAACCATGAGGTACAGAGTGGTCACCTCATACTTTGCATCCACAATACATTCACCCTCAAGATGCACTTTCCCATCTCTGCTATAGTCTTTACTAGATTAGTAGTTTTAGAGATATACACTGCTGCACACATGACAACACTGGAAAGACCATAAAGAAGAAAAAGCTAAGACATGGATATGTGAGGTTGGGAACATACGATGAAAACTGGCAGAAAGTGTTAATATCAGTTACAAACATCAGGAAGGTTTCTTTTTTCTTCTTTTACTATGATGTTAGAAAGTTTCTCTTTCTGGTAATTCAAAGCCCCATCCAGTTTAAAGGCTGTTTTGAGGGTATGACTCTATCCAATCCACTGAACACAGATGACAGAGCCCACACCAAAGTGACCAAGGTGGGTTTTAGAACCAGTTTGGCCCATCTCTAAATACTACACATGAAAGAAAAAAACTACAAAGCGGGTCCAGAGCAAGCACCAGACAGCAGAGGGAACACATCTCATGCGGAGTATTAGGAAAAAGCTGAATATACTTGAAAAAAATTAAAGGAAAAACAGTCACAGATCAACAGATCTCCATGAGAAGCCCCTGCACAGAAAACTTCCAGTTAGTGAGTATCGTGGGCTAAAGCAAACACAACTCTTTACAACCTCAGGTCAAGGCTTCTCTGCAGAAAAGAGTTAGAGCATAGTCTTCATACAGTAAAAGTTATTTACACATGTTTGCAAATTCATTAAGAAGACAAAAGCACTCCCTCTGGTTTAGTCTGAGTTCAGTTTAATCTGTATTATATTACACCACTGTGTTCTGGAACCTAAACTCCTATTTTCAAGAGCAGTTTCCAGCAGCAAGGACAGTGTGAAGCAGCCCTGGTACCTGAGAACTGACAGAACTCAATGCACTGGCTTTCTACTAGATATTTCCCCCTTGAAACCTCTCCTGCCATAACTCCTCAGAATAGTGTTAGAAATGGCCTGTTCTACATCAATACCAACAAAGGAGGTGATGCTCCCTTGATGTAAGTAAGGGTGCTACTGACGGGCAAGAAATTTTAGAAAAAAAGCCTAGAATAAAGAGGGAAAGGCCATTTCTTTCACCTGTGTGCCCCAGGAACCCTCAAGCTGTACAGGGAGCCTCCAATACATTTTGTCTGCAAACCACCACCCTGCTCTGAGAGGTAGTGTGAAGATGGCCAAGGCACGTGGCTCTGCCTTTCCTCTCCCCCTCTATCCCTAACATCTGCCACAGGCTAACGGAGGGGGAATACCTTTTTCCACTATAAAGTCCAAGTGGATGCTGCCTCTGACCCTTTTGGAGGAGATGGAAAGGGAAGAAAATAGCATCTCTGACTGCTTTCCTCCTTCCAATGACACTTCTGCTCAAGAACAGGCAGTTATGGGCATACTTGCAAAACCAGCTTACACATACTTCTGAAGCAACATCTGGAAATGGGTGTCTGCCTGGCAGAACGACTGTCTTCAAACAGAAAGCATGATCACCCTCTATTAGGGCAGGACTGCATATACTTCATTTCCCCCTACACTGAAGAAATGGATTTGGGAAGGGGTGAAATGGGTCAAAAAAACATCCTGTTTTTTTAACAGTATTCTGCATTTTATGTCTCACCAGCTAGCACTTAATTAAAACTTTCCATCTATCAGGATGTTCACTCCATAATGAGGATCAGAATAACCCTGATTGCCAAAGAGAAGTTAATCAGTTTAAGCATTACTGCTTTTAAATCAACTGGCTCGATTCCACCATCAGGAGACATATTTCATTCCACCTGCTCCATTTCTGCACTAGCAAACAGCATCACCGGGAGGATCCCCAGCTGCTCTTCTGAGAGCAAACCCCAGAAAGGCTCTCCCAGAAAGTGATCATCAGCAACCGCCATTGGTGGCAATTTTTGCTCTTCAGGTTGGGATTTCTCGTTTTGCTTCTCTCGACTCAGTGCTGAACAAAACCCAGGAGGCAAACACCTACCAAGTCTTTGCCTCCGATTAAGCTATTAATTACATAAATTGGGGCACGCTCACTACTTTTAATTAAACAGATTCCCACTCGCCTCCTTGCGCTGCAGTGCTCAAACCTGCGTCTCCTTTGAGGCGCGTTTAAAAAACTCCACGACTCACCGAACGTCGTCCCCGCCTCGGGCCTGCTCACGGACGAGACGATGACGAAGCCGAACCCCTCGTTCTCGCCGCGGCGGATTTCCACATCGTAGGGCTGGACCACGGTGCTGACAACGCCGCTGCCCCCGCCACCACCGCTGCCGATGCCGCTGGTGCTGCCGCTGCCCGAGCTGACGGTGTTGAGGGAGTTCTGGCTGCCCTGCGGCGTTCGCTTCTCCTCCGTCAGCGAGGCCGGCTGGTTGCTGCTGTGGTGGGAAGAGGCCGGGGATGGGACTTCGTTCTCTGCCTTGGGAACTGGGGAGGAGGGGGAAAAAAGACGGTTTGAGCAGGCTGAGCCATCTCTACTGAGGAAAAAGGTAGGAGAAAATCGCCTGCTTTAGTCTGTGGATCACGGCCATAATGACCGAGGGCTCTGTATCCTTTCAGATGTCACCACCAATAGCTCTGTTCAGTGATGGCACTGACCACAAATGCTCACCCTCTCCCGTGTATGGTCACGCAGCCAAAGCCTTTCACTGCCCAACTGCAGCAGCAGGATGGTGAAAACAGTGGAGTGCTGTGTGCTTGGGTGCTTGGTGGCATTTTAAACCTAGAGTACATTAGTTGAAAGGTGCCTCCTTGAGCTATCACACCCCCACTTCAGTTACATATCTACAACTGTATGTACGTGCACAAGCCACGAGGAGACACAGTAATATCACACATCCATCACAACACTTGTGTATTTTTAAACTCAGTGCTATCAGATAGGTAGCACTGATTGCCTTTGATTAATGTGATCTTAAATAATAACAACCCCCCACACTAGCAAAACAACCTGTGAACCAAGCTTTTCTGGACAGAAGAACCAGCAACTATCAGCAACTGGCACAGACAGGGAAACCATTAAACACTGCTAACATTAACATTAAACAAGTGTTTAACAGGAACTGAAACTGGAAGGGGTATTAGTTTTAAATGTAATCAGCTACCACAAGGCTTGAAGAAGTCTCAAAAAAATCGCTTAGTGCAGACTCTGCTTGTGTGGGGGCCAACTATACTTAGTGTCAGTCCTGACAGATGTTTGTCTAATCAGCTGTTAAATATCTCCCCAGGCAATCTATTGGTTGCAATATCGGACTTAAATCTTCCCTGCTGCAACATAAGGCTATTATTTCTAGTGCTATCTAACAGGCATATGGAGTACATATTATTCCCTTCCTCTTTGCAGCAGCCTCTTATAGTCTTTGGGAGTTCAGTACCTCCTCCCCCTTCTCTGCTTTAAGCTAAAAAATCCAAATTTGTTCAATATTTCCTTGCAGACCATGTTTTCTAGAGCTCTCCTTATTCTCCCTGGTCCTCTGGACTCCCTCCAGTTGGGCTCTCTCCAACTCAAACATGTCTTTCTTGAAGTGCTGGACCATATTGCACTAAGCCATCATCTGCTGGGAAATAAGGAGAGTTCCCCCCTGCCTACGTCCCAGCAGAGTGTTTTCCTTCACCTGAGCCAACCTCAATGTAAAGCTCATGGCCCACAATAGCTTACACTTCTCGCTGCTCAGCCTGTTCTCTGCAGCCCATTTGTGCAGCTGAGAGCAGCATATTGCACTTGTCCCTGCTGAATGGCTGCCTCCACTAATCAGGTCACTTCCCCAATTTGGTGAATCAAAATTAAGTTGAAGATCTTAAAGGAAACAGCAAGAAAATGCATGGCAAACAAAATATAATCCTCTAAAATCATGATCCAAAGAAAAAAAGACTTTAAAATATCCTCGGATAGAAGTCCTGTCTGCATTTAAAGTATATACTAAATATATAGTATTCTGCATATTAAGAATACAGGAGCATAAAATTCCCCCTCCATGAATCTCAAGACAGAGAGTACCCATTTAGGTGAACAATCTTTTTTCTACTGGCATATTGATGACAGGAGGAACAAGGGACCAAAATTCAGGAACAGCCTTCTCTACAAAGTTCTACCGGAATTTAAAAGCCTGCAAATATAAGGTGAAAGAAGGGATTCTGAATAATTTATCCTAGAGTAAGTGTCCACATTTGAAATGATTCAGAAATAGCTCGGTCTGGAGTAACATGCCTCTGAATGAAATATCAAGAGAGATCTCATGCATCTAAATCTTTCATGGTAATTTCCAGCCTGGAGGCTGTAAAACTGCATAGAAAATCTATGCACAAAAACAATACCAAAATTCAGCTGCCCTTCCCCTTCCTCCCGAAGCTCTTCTAAAGCTTCTCTCACATTGGCAGCCCTTGGTCAGGAATTAAAGAGAGGCTCTCAGAGGAGAGACATTACCTGGTGTTTAATCCACAATGTGAAGGAGGAAAGAAATGAGAAGTGAGCTTTTAATATTGTGCAGAAGGAGCTCAGTCCTGGATAAGAACACAGAGCTATTTTAGAGGTACTTTTCTAGTCCTAACTTCCACTAAGGGCCTCATTTCCAAACTGAATGTTATTTTGATGCTCTTTAAGATCAAAGTACATGGCTGCCTATTTATCCGATGATGCCTAAACTTGAAAGGCTACACAATATCCTTTCTTTCTGAATAAGTGAGCTACACCAAAATTCCACAATTGAGCTCCCTAAAGGGATTCACACAGAAAGAGGCAGCACCCCAAAGTTACTCTCCAATATTAAGCATGAGGTCACATGTCATTTAGAAAGCTCATGCTCATGTCTTCCATTTTCTTTGCTATCAGGACATTTTTCAGTCGCTCATCTGGGTGCCACCAGGCAGTGTCACTTCTCTCTGCATTTCTGTCTTCCTGCCAGCTTCTTTTTTGTCCATTTAGACCCTACACTTGTGCAGTGTGTGCACAATGGCCAGCATAACTCAGCATACAGAATCTACATCTCTAGACCTGAGCAATCTGGTCTAGTGGAAGGTGCCCATGGCAGAAGGGTTGGAACTTTCTTTAAGGTCCTTTCTAACCCAAAGCATTCTATGACTCTATGATAACAAACATGCACACCCTGCACCACCAGAACCAACAATGTTTACAGTTTTCCATCCTGCAGTTAGTTGACTATATATTGAAGTTCCTCCTGATCCTGGGACAGCAGCCACCACACACCACTGCCCTCCCCTCCCCTCCCCTCCCCTCCTGTGGACTCTTCAGCTTTTTTACCTCACTACCAGCTTAAGGGTGACTATCAGGCAGCACATTTATTTCAGGAAGCAAACAGAAAACACAGGCAGTCAGCCACAGTGCTGTTGCTGTATAAGTCAAACTAAAAATGATATGCTGCAACAAAACAGTTCCTCATTTTATCAGAAACCTTCAAGAAGACTGGGAAATCCAACTGAGACTGAGAGAGCCTTGACTGGAAAAAAAATACCTGAAACTTATTTGATCAAGAACAAAAAAGACTAAAAACAGGCAAAAGACTAAGAATAACAACACATCCCCTGAGTTTTCCCAGTTCTACAAGGAGAGGCTTTTTTTCCTTTAAACCATTTGCTGAGCAGATGGGAACCTGGCAAGAAGATCTGCCCCTGCAGAGCGACGCTGCAGCCTACCTGTGTAAACCACTTTGCGCCTGACGGTCAGATTGACATGACCTTGTTTGGCTGCCTGTTGCATAAGCTGGACGACAAGCTGGTGTGACTTCCCGACAACAGGCGTCCCATCCACGCAGATCAGTTCATCACCCGATCTCAGGCGGCCGTCAGCATCAGCAGCACCCAGCGGTACAATGTGACCGATGTAAATCTGATGAATTAGCAGAGGAAGAGAGATAAATGAGAACCAGCCCAACAGCCAGCTGGAAGCAAGGGGCACTCGTAGTTAGACCCAATTTAGTAGGGACATGAAATTGTTGACAAATGTCTGCTGGTCAGGAAAGTTGCTCCTGTGAAAGCAGCTCTGTGTGAATGCAGCGACATCATGGAATTGTAATAAACTGACATCTTGTTTCTTTAGGCAGTCCATTCACTCTAATGACAGACAGCCTTGGGAAACTCGCTCAACCAGACAGTGACCAGACAGGAAGATGGTTAAAAACACTGAGGGTCTTGTCAGGGAAGTTGAGATTGAGTTACTCTTTCAGCTGCCTCTAGAGTTTACAAGCTTGGCATTGCTCGCCTGTCCACCAACTCAGTCTTGGTTTACCTTCAGTGAGTTCTGTGGAGTTACTTTAACATGAGATGAATTCATGATCTCTCTTCCCATAAATGAGCAAAATAATTTTGGCAGGGAAAAACGTGGAAATTCATGCTGCCACTATCTAGCTGTGACCTGTGCAGCAAGTGAAAGGACAACACCTCCCACAGGCACTGGATTTATGGTAAAGAAGTCGAGTGAATTCAAGAAGAGGATGAAGCAAGTAGAGAACCTGGCATTCTAAGATCAAAATACTTGCAAACCTGACCAGGACATCCTTTTCTCAGTATCCAGGCAATTTCAGACCTATGTGTTTTTATCTGGTTTACAACAAAAGTAGGAGAAAACAAACCCATTTCTGTTATGGAGTTCTGGAGGGGTTTTTTTTTAAGGGAGGGTGGGGAGGAGTTGCAGGATATATATAGTCCACTAGTTACTTTAACACTAATGCTACAGCTCAGTTCTGCACATCTATACATGCTACTGCCGTGTTTCTGACAGATGTCGAGAGTTAAAACATGATACTCACAGGTTCTCCAGGCTCATTTCCACCCAGAATCCTAAATCCAAAACCAGTTTCCTTTCTCCATAGAAAGATATCCTGCTCTTGGTAATCTGGAACTGAAGGGAGAGAAGAAAAGCTGTAATTTTTAATCAAAAAACTACACCTTTATACCCAAATCAGGACTACTAGCATGTATATGTAGGGAGATCTGTTACTCAGTTTTAACCTTCAAATAAGGTGGTCTTGAATTTTCAGACAATATCGCAAACACAATTTTATATACTAAAGGATTATTATTTCGATCCCTACCAAAAATTATTACGTGGTTTCTACTTTCTAGTTGCCTAACTGTGACTTGCCATTTGTTTATCACTATAAAATCTCCTTCTGTCAATATTAGCATCATTACCCAGAGCAAGAGCTTCTTCCAAATCATCAATAAATAAATGTGTACAACAGAGAATTACTCTGCCAGAAACAATACAGCTGTCTCCTCTTTCACAGGAGACAAAAGAGCCACTTGTTACGACTTCTACTGTTTAATTAACTTTCCCAAGCATAGTTTTCTGTCTTTCTACTAACACTGCTTTAAATAACAATGGGACAGATCCCCAGTTGTTGTAAATCAGAAGAGTTCCACTCGAAACAATGCAGCTCTTCTGACTCTCACTTGCTTGAGTACAGGCTCTGCAAAACCACTGAGGAGACAAAACAAGTTGGAAATATAAAAAAGCCCAACCTCACCTACTCATTAGTATGGAACACCAGCAAGGTTTTTACAATGAATATTACATACAGTGAAGTACTAACCTTGAAGCGCGGTTGAACAGTAATGTTTTATATTAACTTACTCATGCTTGCTTTCATCCCTTTTTAAAAAATGCAAAACTAATTGCTAACATTAAATCTTATCAGAAGACAACTTCAGGTTCATTTAATATTTATTGGATAGTATCTGTAACATTGACTAATTTTGTAATGATCCCCTCCCAAAATTTATAATTAATGATAATAAAAAGCTGTTCCTTTGCCAGTCAGCTGCCTATATTTTCAGTAAAGAAACCAAAGTATATCGTTCGGGAATCTGATTTAAATAAGTGCCTACTCAGACACAGGATGCAGCACGTTTAATGAAACATCATCTAGTTTTCTGTATCTATGAGCAGGTTCTTTTCCACTGACATCAGTGAGTGTCAGATTGGGCCCTAATTGCATTTTACACTTGCTGCCTGTGCCTATTGTGCAAAGATTTGGGTCTAGTCTTGTGCTTTTCAGTGTTAAGACTTTGGGTTAGCTCTGATGGTCTCTCTTCAATGATTCAAGAGGATTAAAATATAATATGAACTGAAGATATGGGAATACTAAAAATTAAATGAATAGGTGAGTGGTAAGGTACAGATGTCTGCTTTGATATTTTCATTTAAACTGGCTTTATATATAATCTTTTCACACTTTAATTACCTGCAGTTATAAACTAAGCTTAAGACTCATGCCCTTACTGAACTGGAGAATAATTTTTGTCCAGACACAATTACAGAGCAGTCGGGTGATGAACACCCTGGGCGCCTGCGTGGCTCATCTGTTCTGGCTGAAGGCAGCTCTCCACCCTACAGACGTGCGGCACAACAGCAGAATTCAGACCATGAATTAATTGGTGTTTGTCACTGCCTTCAGCGAGGGGAGCATGACGAGCAGACACACTTGGAAGTGTCTCTCCAGCCCTTCGCAGGCTGTTTTGGCAAAGGCTGGCCCCAGTCAATTAATAGCGCGTGTTGGATCTGTCAGAGGTAAAGTGGCTTCTGCAGAGAGCTTCGGCAGAGCCCATTTCCTCGGCATCTCTCAACACCTTCCCATTTGTCAGCTCTCCAGTCTCACTGAACGATGCCGTATGTCCCTGGTTTGGGTACCAGCAAGACAATTAATGCTGCTGGAGGGAACAGCAAGCCCGGCCGGATCGGCAGCGTCAAACCAAAGCAACAACAAAAGACAAGTCCATCCCCCAAAGAAGCCAGTTCATTCATGTAACACTCCTTCCACTGGAAGGGTTACAGAGAGGTGGAACACAGGTACGACAGACATACAGACAAAACACATTTACACAAACAAACCAAGCAAAACTCCTTTTACCACTTTTTCGCGTTGGCTCTGCAGTACAGCGGTTCACTGGCACAGCCCAGAACACCCATCCACCTCTGTGCTTCGGTGCAGATGAGGTGGGACCCACCCCAAGGTTCCATACTGGAAAATTATTTTAGGTTCTCCCATTATTCATTAGCACTTCAGAGTAGCCACTTTCCCTACTTAAAAGGGAAAATGTTGGTGCTCAAACTTTGCTGAAAATGAATGGAAAATGGCCTCTAGGAGTCATTCATTGCATCCCCGCACCTTGACTGATCTCAAGCACGTCTGACTCTGATAAAACATGTCCATAGCCCAAATGGCTAAAATTTGCCAGTCTGCTCATCTGAAATAAAACCAGAGCATCTGGAAAACACTGCCAAAGCGGTAAGAAGAGTTCTGCTGGGGCCGTGAGGAGGAATGGAAGGAGAGGTGAGGGACGCAGCCCTGATGATGAGCCATGTGGGCAAACTCCTGAAGGAAACAGGATCATGACACACCCACCCCACCACAGCCTAGGAGATCTGCTGCCAGTCAGGACACAGTAAAGTGAGGACTTTGCACCCTGGTGGCTTAACCTTGGTGTATGGCCCTGCCAGAGTCCCGTGGTGATGAAGAGCCCCCCACCACAGAGCAGCAATGACACCAGAACAAGACATCACAAGACAGAGATACATTCTCGGCACAGTCTTACATTCTCCAAAACTCGTGGAATTGATTTCTCTCTCTCTCTCACCCTTGCTCAGTCCAGTTGCAGGCGAAGGTGACATAGCTGTAATATTAATTTTACAATTTTGCAAAGCTTAATGTATCTGCTTTCTTGTTAGTTCATTTAAGTAATTGTGACTTTATGGATCATGTTAGGCTTTCATGCATAATTTGTTAAGGTTATAGCTACTATGGATTATGACATACTAAATTTCACATCTATCTGCACACACCTGTGCACATGTAGATATATAATAAACACACACATGAATTCATATGTTTATGCACATGCATGCAGGTATATTTGGACAACCTCTTTTTTCTCATCAGAGGAAAAATTTCTTTAAAAACACCTTAAATAGACTTTGCTACAAAAAAAATTTTCACTTTCATGACACAGTTTTCCAAATATAAATATTTTTTTCCTAATGTTAAAAGAAATTCTAAATACGTGGTGATGAACAATGAACACAGTGTTTATTAGAGGTAATTTTAATCAAACTTTCCTATACAAACTTTAATAATTATCTTACATGTTATATAAAAGAAAAACCTGCCCAGTGTGACATCAGTTTCAACACAAGATGGATTCAAGAATGATCAGTATGAGTTTGCTTTAGTCACTGGCTCATTTGAGGCAGCAGCACTTTCAGTGACTCATAGCTTGGCAAAGTATAAAAGGTTTAAGGCCCAGATTCAGCAAAGTATATAAGGACAAGTCTGAAATTAAGAGTGAACAGTCTCACTGAAGCTGTTGGAGAGTTTCAGAGTTGAGAAGTCCTGCGATTTAGCCATAAAATCTCAGGAGGTTCCATATTTGCAAGAAACCCATTTTCTAAACTACCCCACTGCAGGAGAATTCCAGGGGGTTTTTTGCCTTCTCCTTTTAACCAACCCTTCTGGTGGCATGGGAAGCTTTTGGAAGATGGCTTCAGCATGCTCCTGACAAGATGACCAAGCTCTGCCAGTGAGGTTTGGGGAGGGTGTGATGCCTTGAGTGAGCCATGGAGCCTGTCCATGACCCCGCTCCCTCCCTCTGCTGCTCACACGACGTGCTGTGAGTACTACGAGTACTACGGTCCTTTTTAGCAAGACTTTCCCTAAGGGCAGGGACACATCTGTGTGCCCAAGAGTATGACTGTAACTGTTTGTCTACTATTAATATAATAAAAGGACATAACCCTACCAAAGGGCTTTTATTAACCATCATCTTGAAAGTCAGCCTGATCAGAAGGCGGTTGCAATTTCTGGAGAGTGTTTTTCTTTTCTATTTTAGGGAGAAAGTATCTAATGTCGGTATCATTGTGCAAATATTTTTAATTCTATGTAATTGCTGGTGAGTGAACACTACACACTGGGGTCAAGACTTGTTTGCATTATTTTAATTAGATTTGAGGAGACAAAAATCCTACCAAACAAATTATGTGCCTGAAAATAAAATTCAAATATTAATGATAACTTAGAATATTTTAAAAGCTTTAAAAATTATCAATCGTGTTCTGCTTTACTTTTAATTAAATGCTTAAGCCCTTCAAAGGGATTCATTAACACATCTGCAATTCAGATTAATTCATTTTGTCAC
This sequence comes from Platyrinchus mystaceus, assembly GCA_035041135.1. Lineage (NCBI taxonomy): Eukaryota > Metazoa > Chordata > Aves > Passeriformes > Tyrannidae > Platyrinchus > Platyrinchus mystaceus. Next base: position 6,439,790 of record JAWWLV010000024.1, on the reverse strand, counting down.
TGCTGTTTTGACAGATGGCCATATGTAGGATACGGTATTTTGCAAAGCAATCAGGCCACATGAGAAAAATTTGACAACAGATTGCGTTAATCTTTAAGGAAGTTTAATAATACATTGAAAAATAAAAAGCATATTATAAAAATATATTTCAATAAAACAGTGTGAGGCTTTTAGAATTGCGGCTCTCTGCTAAGCCATTCATTTTTGTTCCTCTCACTGAGTGCTCTTCATGCATGTCATTCCTGGATACTGGAACAGCTTCAGTTTTTAAACCTTAAGGGTTTGTCCTTCTCTCTGATTCATGTACACAACTCCCACGAGCAGCAATGAGTTACCCATAACGAGGAGCTCAGGCAGCTAAAACTTAGCACCAGAAAAGAGTGCATTTGTTATTGCCACTGAATGATCTGTTTTCACATTTGCTTAGCACAAAGCTGGCTATTCTCAAATGTCCTAATCCAGCAAAGACTGGCAACTCTGGGCCAGATTGCAGCAGAGCATTTGAGCTCAGCCTTAGCCTTAAAGCATCCCCAGTCCCTGTTGGGTTTACAGCTTGAAAATAAGCTTCCTTGGACTGGAGCCAAAGCACTCAGCACCTCGCAGGGCTGATCCCCTCACCCTGGAGAGCTGCACATGAAGGAACTTTAACCCACATTTGTGGAATAAAGTTGCAGTTCTCATCTGCTGCCACTCAGCCAGAGTCCAGACACAGTGATGGAGCCATTGCTTAGCTCTGCGTTATTAATTCTAGCTTAATTTTTCTTATTTTTCTTTTTCTTACCCTAAACAGGTAACATGTGTGGCTCTCCCCTGCAGAATTAGAGGGCTTCCTGATATTAAGATGCATTGGGTAAATCCAAAAAACACATGCTTTTAACACAATTATGGGTTAGCTGGTGCTTTTGAACCTAATTCTGCTCTACCAATGACTTCAGTGAGATAGGTCACATAAGGCAAACAGTCCTTTTTAATGAAATACTGATCCAAAGACAACTCAAATAGAGGAAGAACGCATTTTACCAATTCTGAAAAATTAAAATGTTGCTTGTGCTTCCTGTGTCTACATTCTTAATGTTAGTAACAGTGGGATGCACTCCCAGTGAAAAAGGCAGTAGGTGTTCATTATAGATTCAGTACTTCTTAGAAATATCCTGGAGACGACGAATTCATATATTGAATAAAACCTCCTTATACTATTATTTTTAGATGAAAAAAATCTGTCTGGGCTGGGGCTAATGAATTCATCTTCTTGTGTCAGCTGCACTTGAAAAATTGCACTATGTTCTCTTTATGCTCAACAATTTCACAAATGGGAAAAAATAAAACACTTAATATGATCTAATGCTCTAAAATTCTGTCCTTTTAAAATTCATCATATACTTCAACACAAAGGGTTGTTGCTGTTTTTCAGTCCACTTGTTGGGGTTTCAAAACCCTGCCTCTCAAAAGAACATTTCATAATCCTTTTCTGGCTTTTCAAAATTTAAGGCCAGCAATCAACAGAGAGCAAGCCCTGGCCTGGGTAGCTGGGAGAGCTGAGCTGGGCCTTCTCAGGCTGAGGAGTGGGGGATTTTAGCACCCACAAAATGCCTGGTTACTGGATGTATCAGCCACCCTCAGCACTGGCACTAGGGTGGCATCCTCCTGCTGTACATCAGACGTTCATTCAGTTCTGCTCAAACTCATCAGAAGATTGCAGAGAGACTCTCATCTAGAACCCAAAGCTATGGATGTCATGGGAGATGCTAACCTCAGACCCAAAGCCAAAGGGAACGAGTGCCCAAGTAAAAAAGGAAGCAATGATATCACTGTATCTCCACCAGCCAAAGGTGGCACAGGGGTTAAACTGAACTGCAGCTGGGTACAAACAGGAAGAACAGCACTTATGGAGCAGACAGACAGTGAAACTGGAGTGCCCAGGGAATGGTTTCTCCCACCACACACCCTGGTGCTCCATGTCAGCAGAGCTCTCTATGAGTGATCAGAGAGCCACACAGTTGGTGCTTGGGCAACACGGGGAACTGAGTCTCAAAGGGATGATTCAGGTTCATAACGAAGGGAAAGAAACACGGTGCCTCCCCGCAAGCTCCCAGGGCAGCAGACCCAGGTTTCAGCTGAGAACTGCAGCCTCCATTTATGAGACTGGTGAGAACTGAGGGCTTGGTGAGGGAAGGAGAAGGAGCTGACCATGGATCTCTAAATAAAACCACGAGTCACACTATGGGATCAGACCATGACAGGAGACAGAGCGTGTCCAACTCCAATTTTCACTTATCTTTCCTGTTTTTCTTCACATTTCATTAGGCGCAGCAAAGCCATGTCACTAGCTAAGAATGCAGGTTAATCCCCAGGGAATGTGCTTCACTCTAGCTTAGGGCTGGAAATTCATAGGCTCTTGGACACTTCAAGAGGCAGAAGTTTACAAGGAGACATGACCATAACACACTTTGTCCACTCTTTCAAAACCTTCTATCTATGAAATCAAGAAACCTCAGAAAACACCTTCGTGGTAAGGAAGAGCAAGGGGATGAAAAGGTGGCAGTGAAGCACCAATGTTCAAACCAGTAAGTCTCATCTAGTAGAAGAAGCAGGAGACAAAGACTGAAGCAGTAGAAGAGGATCAACACCACTACGGAGATGCTGGACCACGGAAAGGTGAGACAGGGAAGCTGAAGTGGTGTAGCAGATCCCAGTCTAGCAACAGGCCCAGCAGTGAGGATTGTGGCACAGGGAAAGATGGGGTGCGGGAAACCAGCTGGTCAAGGGATAGTGAAAAGGCAGGGCTCTATTCACAGACAAGGATAAAACTTCTACAAGATAACTGCAGCCATCAAGGAAAGAGGGAGGATTTAGTATGTAGTGTTGGTAGTGGACACAGAAGGGCGACTGCCTGCCTGTGCACTTCAGGATTTCTCCAGCTCAGTCTTGGGTTTTATCAGGAAAGGAAGACAGGAGTTAAGGCTGCTAAGCTGATACTAATGACTAATTAGTAGGAGTTAAACAGTTAATTAGAAATTAGCTAAGTAGCTGCAGGGGGTCAGAGGCAGTGGCAGCACAGCGCCAGTGGGAACCATGCGAGCTGAGCAGTGGCAATGCCAGTGCCATGGAACAGCCTTGGCCTTGTCCACCAGCTCAGGAGAACGAGGAGCTCTGCCCACAGCTCTGCAGGGCTGAATAGTCACCATCCCTCAGCTCTTGACCCTTTTTCCTATTTCAGTGAGCTGCTTGTACAAGTTCTGTCACTGCACTCACAGATCAGTACGACACGGCCCAAGAGCTTGCAGGGTCGGCACACCTAAACCCTGGGAAGGGACGGGAAGGGAAGCAGTGCACGGAAGCTGAGACACCTACAAACTGCATTGCTGAGACACTCAATCCAAAGAGATGAATCTTCAGCCAAGAAACTGTGACTCATGATTTAATTTTTCCAGGATATAAGACTTCAAAGTGATTCGTTTGGTCAGAAAAAACAGTCCTACCATTTTTCATTCTGAGGTAACGTTCATTTCATACTGGTTTTACCAATTTCCAGTTAGCACATTAAAATCAAAACGCAGGTGATACTCTCACAGAACGAAGACTTTGAAACTCCCTTTTCTGTAACTAAAGTTACTACTGCCTTTCAAAACGAACTTAATACTCTTAACTCGTAAAGAAGCTTTTACAAATTTGATCATCTTCAGCAGTGCAATTAAAGCAAAGCCAATGTGTTTATTCTGTTTGCAGAGAAGCTGACTGAAACCATATTTATAGTCTTGGAGCAGAGTCAAAACCCTCCTGAACTATTAGCCAAGTGCACAGATTATTAATTGCCATAAAAGCCACTTACAATATGCATTTGATATCTGTATTGCTAAAGTGTCCACTCTGGTCAAAGTAAAATAGCTCAGCTGGATTTTCTCCTCCCCGGGGTGAGGCTGAAAAGCATCTGATATGAATTTCAGCAAAGTAATTACTTCCCTTCCTCACTGAAATTCCTATGCATATCAGACAATGAGTCTTAACATCAAAAAAAGAGTTTAGGATCTAGATAACAAACTTGGAAATTCTCCTTCAGCTTAATTTAAAAGCAAAATAAAAACACAGGGGGAAAGACGGTCTTTAATTTTAAAGGGATTTTTCATATTAAGCTTTATGTGCCCTTTCCTAGTGATGAACTAAATTCAGCCCTCACCAGAGAGGAGACCGCAGCTCTACCAAGCAGACATCGCTGACAGACACCGAATTGACCAACCAAACCCTTACATTTTCAACAGAAATCTAAAAGATTTCTTCGCAGAGAAAATACACAGGGAGCAGCTGCCAGAGCCGTAGCCTTAGCAACCACACCTGCTTCATATACTCACGTCGGCTTTCATACATGCTCCTGGACTGGGCCCAGATTTTGAACGGATCTGGCTTCTTCTGCCCAGAAGTGTCCGGCTGGTCCGCAGGCGGTGCCTCCGCGGCGCTGTAGTCCGGCAGCACCTGCGTGCTGTGCACGGGGGACGCGGTGTGCCCGCTGCGGTGGCTGGAGACGCTGTGCTGGGAACTGTTTTGGCTGTCTTTCCTTTCAAGTGGTTGCTGTAAGGAAGGAAAGCGAGTGGAGAGAGAGAGAGAGAGAGAGAGAGAACAGACGGTTATTGGTCTTTGAGTGGGTGTTTGCCATCAATTTTTCTCCCTTCTTTGATCAGGGTTTCTGCACGCACATAAGTAAATATATAAATTACGGTTTTGCTGCTAGTTAATGCTGGGTGCAGTTAAATTCCCCGATGACAGATTTTGATAGGCAGACTGACAGAAAGAGACGTGCAAAACAAAGTTGCTTATCATAAAAAAATATGCATTTTTCCATCTCACATATAAGACAGATCTAAATCTCACTAGAGGTTACTAGTTTCAGTGCACTTATTTTTTTCCTGCATTAAGGTAAAAAAACTCAACAGCCTTCTACTCAGATAACATTATGGTCTAACGTGACCCTGAAAGAAAAAGTAAAAACTACCAGATTTCGCTGTGAAAACTCAAACTGTCCCTCCAAATCAGATTCAAGCACAGCCCTTACTATGCAAGATCACTTTTCCTCTGCAGCTCTTGCAAACCCCCACACCACAAGTCGCTGGACAACATCCCTAAGTCGCTGGACAACATCCCTTTGATTGCTCTGCTTCCCAGAGCATCCACAGGATTCCTGCAGACCTTCACAAATGTGAAAATGTCTATTTGCAGTTTGGTTTCCTTGTTTTAATTGAGCATATTAAAACAGGAAAAAATGCGTCCGCCTAAATTCAGGGCTTATTCCAAAGCAGTATGTCAAGAGTTCTGCCTGCTCACTATTTAGCTAAGCAGGGTACATAGTTCTTAATTCAAACTCACAACAGTGTGCTGAAATGAAGCACTAGTCACATCTGCAGTGCCAGGATTTGTACTACTCAATAAGCAGAAAAATCTGCCCCCAACAAGAACTCCCCAAACCGTTCAGCAAATGCTTTTCAATGCTCTTTTAAGATGACCTTGGGTTGACATCAAGGTTCAGTCCAATCTCCCACTTGCTCTGACACAGGGAACTGTGTACAGAAAAATAGAATCTCAGAGGTTGTTTTTCCTACTTCCACTATTTCTCAGCTAAAAGGGGTCACTCACTGGCACCAAGAAACCTCGGACAGATATGTAAAGCCTCCTGCTGGCAGAGGGTACCTGAAAACATTGCAACAGAAGTCTCTGCTTTCAGGGCCTTCTCTCCTACAAACCAAGCAGGGTTAGGCTGGCAAACACAGAGCAGAGCAGCACAGACACAGGCTTTCAGTTTTTAAATTAAGCCATGTTAAAAAGGCTATGCTGGGGATAATCACTCCTTTGTAACTTAGAAAAAAAATACAAAAACATTCTACATCTCTCAGTCCAGCCATTTGGATTGGTTTATTTGTTTGGCCAAACTACTAAAATAACTACAAGCATCCTATGAAACTTCAGGCCAATCTCGCTGGAAATAGCTGGGTTACAGAATGTGAAGTACAGGGACAAAAGTGTGAAGCTTTATTCAGCCCCTGGAGAAATAGTGAGAACCCTCTGAAAACTTTCTGATTTAAAAAGAAACAAAGTTTCAACTTCAAAAAGTGTTCTCACTTGGTGATATGAAAGGTTTAAATTTTGAACAAACTACGAATTCCGTTTCATATTTGGGTTGCAAATGGAAGTGTCAGCACATCTCAAGTAAAACCATCTCTAATTAAACTACAGTTTCAACTGCAAATACACAGATATTTTTAAAGAAATAAGGGAAAAATTCTTCAGAGGGAAGGTTATCTTCCCAAAAAATAACTCCTTCAAAAAGCCTGAAACATCTCTGTTTAGGAGTTTAAGAGGGGACCAGAAAAAGGGGAACTCAACCACAGTAATAATGCATATATGTAATTAAATTAATTCAAGACAATATTTATTGACTTTCACATCACCAGAGGAAGCCAAAAAGGTTTGGGGCCAAAATTCTTTCCACATGCTGTAGCAGCTTCAACACATCATCCCCATGAGGAATTGCAGGGGTCTGACCACCCTGGTCATTGCAACGTCCCTCCCATGGGGACTTCTCAGATAAAGAAGTTCATGTCCTGGTGCAAGTGGAGCTTTCCCGAGAAATATGAGCATAATGCCAATGAAAGGATGGGTTCTCCATCTCCTGCCTTGTTCCTGGCTTCAGGGCAGATCCTCCTGGGCCTGGATCTTGCTGTCTGGCTCGCTCAGTTCACACACATGGGCAGGAAAGCAGATAAATTGCAGCCAGATGAGCACAGGGCTGTTTGGTGACTGAGTGCTGCAGAGAGAGCAGTTCAGATCTCACCCTGAGATGCTGATCATGTTTTTCAGGGCAAACTAAAGCAGATCAGCTGAATTGTATTGACTTCTGACAGTAGCTGCCAAGAGCATGGGGCACTGAACTACCTGAGTCAGTAAGAGCACCCCTGACCCACAATCTTCTCTAGAGCTGCTCATAAACATCAACAGCTTGCCAGAAAGACTCTTGACTAAAAGTGGCTAGAAAGACTATGATGACTACTTTGAGTCCATTTAAGCAGACTGCACACTTAAATACAGGTGATGGGATAAAATCCCTTACAGCCCTGACAAAATAAATACGTGGAAAACTGCAGCTTCTCTTACACTACCCAAGGACCAGATCAGGTCTGAGATGCCTGTGCCAGCTTTTCAACACCCTGGCTGAAACTTTGCAGTGCTCATCCTGCAAAACAGAACACAAAGGCATAAAACTGCAAAAAGGGAGAGTTTCTGTTGTTTCTCCCATGGCAGTTCAAGGTAGGGGGAAAAAATGGTCTCTGAATGAAGAGGGATGAGTTGGACAAACATGCTGTGGAACCAGTTTCTCCTTTTGACAAAAACAGACCACTGGCAGAGCCCCAGGTGCTGCCCATCCACCCAAAATATGTGGCAAGTCTCTTGTCAGGGGCAGACTGTGCAGAGGAATTGCATTTTTGGCCACAATTCAGCTATGCTGACAATGTATTTATTTAAATCCAAAAGAAAAAAAAAATAGATTTTTGGAAGAGCTTAGCACTTTCTGCCCCCTGCAGTGATCTTGTCTTCTGATGATCTAGCTGCAGATTTTGTGCTCTAGAGCATTTTAGAGAAACTGGTCCTGGTAGTGAAGCAAACTGAGCTGGAAATGGAAATCTTTGCCCCCTTGTGGAGGATTTTGATGCAAACAACAAGGAAAAAAAAAAAGGAAAAAAAGTTTGGTTTTATCCATGTTATAAAACAATAATTCCAGGGGAAATTTATATACTAGAGAACTTGCACATTGAAAAACGTATTTCCTTGGCTGTTCAATGCAAAAATATTATCTATTTTCATCTAAAAAAGAATTAATGGGAAACTGAAATCAAGTGAGCAGCAGAGAGAGCTGCTGGGAGCACATCTTTAGTGGGGGAATAAAGAATTTGGAAATGTCCAGTCCCATGTATGGCTGCAAAGGGTTTCTTTTACTAATTTGGCACTTTCCCCAAGGTTAAAAAATTCTCCTTTAAAATTTGAGAAGCACAAAGCTCATCAGAAGATACACACAGGCTGGAAAATACAGCCTGAGAAAACTGAGCAGGAAAAAAGTATTCCGAGGCTGTGTCACAACCCCAGCAAACCTCTCGAAGGGGTTAAAACACCTCCCCACAGCCAGGCAGTACCAAAAACCTGAAGTTGGCCTTTTGGGAATTGGGGCTGGCAGCTAAAAATAGGACTTGCTTGAGAAAGAGCAGCCGCTGGCAGAAAGTTGGGAATGTGTCTGAACTTTGGGAAAGGACAGGAGGTAACAAGAGAGGGCTCATCTCTAGAGCAAAGCAGAAGAGGATAGACACCTGAGTCGTGACTTCCCCAATGCAGCAGAAGAAACAAAGAATAAGGACAAGTTAAGATCAAGCCCACTGCTCTCAGCCTGGATGTACATTTGTCCTCTGGCTGTAGCTCATTTATTAAACAAGTAATGCTGGAAAACCATTCCCACTGCAGGGGAAATGGGAGAACATTCTCCCCCCAGCCCCACAGGCAGCTGTGCAGTGCTGGGGACAGCCCATGGAACAGGCTCCACTAGCAGCACCCACATTCACCCCATGTCTGCCAGTAAAGCAGCAAACTGGGAGTCCCAGGGATTCAGTGTATCCGTGGGGAACACTGGCACAGAGTTCAGCGAGATGGCATCCCATCCCGGGAGCGTGCCAGTGGGGCAGGCCTGCTCTCACCTGCCATGAGGGGATCTTCATGGCCAAGAGGGTTGAGTTGGGCTCCCCTCACCCTGCAGGTGAGCACCAGCCCTTCAGCAAACCGAGGAATGGCAGTGTTTCCAACATCACCACTTCCCTGCTTTTGACCATCGCCTTGGCCACGTGAGCTCCGGAGTTTGTGTAAATCCACCCCAGAGAGCCTCGAGGACAATTTCCTCCTCCGCACACGGATGCCCCGATGCATTTTGCTCCAGGTTTCCGTGCTCTACCCCTGCATGTCACCAACGCCTGGGGATGAAGAAGCGGCTGCACCGGCTCAGCTGAGCTCTCGGCTCTGCCCTCCGAGGAGCAGTCGGTCATTAAAGCTGCCGCACAGTGTGGCAGACCGCAACATCGCTGCTAATTGCCGCTGCCAACGATCCCCTGTGCAGGCAGGGGGGGAACAGGAGGCTCTGCTCTTTGTGAATCCTGTGCTTTAGAGGCAACAGCACCGCCTAGGACCATAGGAAAAATTACTGAAGGGACCCTAGAGCAAAGTGCGAGGGCTCGGGAGAGGCACACGAGGGAATGGAACTGCTTTCCCAAGGCTGACAGGCTCCTCAAAGCAAGGAGAAATCGCTGTTGCACAGCTACACCTGTTTGTAAGCAGCCTCTTTGTTCACCAAGGCAGGATTAGCCTGACATGGATTTAGATGCTGCTCAGATTTTTACAGTGCATAGCTGTCAACCAGAGGGGTGTCTGACACAGCACGATCCCGCTTCACCCGATGCCAAATGTGCGTGTGGCAGAGTGGGAGCCTCCAGGCTGTGGAAAGACCAAGACTCATTGATTAGGGCTGGTTTAACGACAGGAGTCAGGAGTCCAGATCGCGTGCAGCCAACCCTGCTCTGACCAGGGCAGAAAGTGGAGGCAGAGAATAGAAACGTGCCAGACACGTATGTATTTTACACACTCGCTTCTGTTTTTCCGAAGGCTGAAATAATCCCCGGGTGTGACAGCAGCGAGCGCGCAGGGTCTGACAGGGCTGTGATTTGCGAGGGAGCACATCCCGCACTTCTGCCTCCCAACATTAATGCGAGCTGACAATGGTAGAGGCCTGGGCTCACATGACTTTAATCAGCGCTGCCCTAAGCCATCAGAATCACATTAATTATTTCAGGGCTTTCTTTTTGGATGAACAGGGAGCTCCTATTAAAAGCAAGAGCCTTCTGCTCAGCCTCTTCATGAACCTCTTGCCCAGGTTTGTTAGGTGGGCTGTGCCCAGCTGCAGGTTTTGGCACCCATTGGGGACTGTCAGTGAAGTTTCACACCATCTTACAACACGGCAAACACCTCACTCACTCTGCTTCCCCAAAGCTCCTGGGAGAGAATTTTGTCTTTCCCTCACTCCCAACAGATAACTGCAAACTTTCAGGTGCTAAGTATTTAATTTCCTTTAAAAATGAAAATTTCTTTTTGTTGGATACAAATAGCACATTAATTTCTTCCATAATATCATGCATGGAGCTTTAGAGATACTTTAGATCACAGCTTCCGTGCCGCTAGCTAACATGTCATCCAGGTAACAGCTTTACATGGAAATAAGATCAGAGGGGACAAGAAAATACTGTTCTATTGTTGCTTTTCTTAAAAAATAAGGAATCTTACACCTGCAGCACAATCCTGCTCAGTATGAAAATGCCTCCGGAGCAAGCACCCAGACAGCTGACTGTATTCCCAGGGAACTGTAATCATGCTCCGTTCATGCTTTGTCTCTCTCGACAAGGTGCATGCTTTCCCATTCCGTTAATAATTCAGCCAAGGGTACTCAAGAAAACTCAGGGAGTTAATGGAAAAGGTTGGTGCCTATGAGCACCCGACAGGAATTGCTATCTGGCAAGAAGGTGGAGCCTCCCATGTTTCCAAAAGGAAACAATAGCTGTTTTTTTTGGTAAGTTAAACGACAGGGAAGCTCATCTGTCAGGGAAGCGGATCTGTAAACCTAAGGCTTTATTTGCAAACAAGTCCCCCTTCCGTACTGCATTCCTCTCTCATCTCCCCATGCAGCAGGAGCCGTGCAAGGTAATCATGGTTGCAACAGAAAGACAACTTAAAACAATCAAGACCCACAAAGCAAACAAGCCAAACTCATGCCTTTCCCCTTCAGAGCAGACAAACAGACAAAAAATAGTAGCTGAAAAGTGCTTACCGACTTTGGGCTCTTCTTTGGGACCGGCAGTCCTGAAAAATGGCAACAAGGGAAAAATAAACATTAGCATTAAACGTTACCTTCCCTTAAAGAAAAATCCCTAGGTGTATCATCCGAACGTAGCCATCTGCAGAGTTATGTCAGCTTTCGCTCTCGCATCGGAGTTACCAGTCTGTTCATATCGAATCAAAGCACAGGGAGAGGGAGAGCGAGCGAGAGACGGGAGCGGGGAAGAGGGAGCGGGGAGGGGGGGAGAGCTCTATCTGCATTAGCTATGCTGACTTGTGCTGCAGCAGCCGGGAGGCTGGGAGAGAAACCCACAGCCCTCAGCGGCTGCCGAAACCCGGCGCTCGGGCAGAATCTCAAATGCTCCCCTGGATTACGGGAGACTTAGCTTGCAATTAAGCCGAGGCTCTTTCCTTTTGACGCGATCGGCTCGGCGATTTTATCGGACCAATCGCGGAGGCGCAGGGCAAACAGGTTGATTTTTTAAAAAAGTATTTCTCTGGGAAATCGATTTTTTTGAACAGGAAAATGGGCACTGGCTTGAGACAAGAGGTGCAGGCTGGGCAAAGGAAAACAAAAGCATGAGGAAGAATAAGCTTTTATCCCTAAAAATGTGAATATTACTGAGATAACACGTTTTCCATCCTCAGTGTAAATCTTGGAAGCCAGAGGTTTTATCTGTTAGCAACAATTTCAGAGAGCTGTGGCTTGAGAACAAGCACTACCAGTGTCTTGACCCCTGGAGGGGAAGCTCAGGAGCTTGGAGAAGGGGGGTTTACACAGGTTGCAGCTGATGTAAAGGAAGAAACAAATGGGAGGGCACCAGGGAAGGTTTTTTCAAGGACAATTTTGCATTTTGAAGCAGCCTCTTACTCGCTCTGTGATGAGCTAGAGAACTCAAGAGAGATTTCAATCAACTACTTGTGCATATAGCCCAGTTGCCAGCAACAAGGAAACACTTGTCCAGGGGTTTACCTATAAATGCAGGAAAAGCTCTTTTTGTGCCTTTTGCAAGAATGCCCAAGACCTCCCTTTTCTATAACTGTTGGAAGAGAGGAAACTCCCCATATTTTGCTGTGTGACACTCTCAGAAACAAACATAAACCTAAATACAGATTACACTGCACATTAAGTGCTCAGTAATTCAGATGTTTGAAATCTGCTTTTGTCTTCAGCATGTGATTTATGTGGCATTTATGCCGCATTACGTTTTCTACTTTATGCATTTTGTTTATTCTAAAACCCATGCCCTCATCTAACTTTTACACAGAGAATAAAATAAGTGATGCAAGTGAATTACAGATCTGTCTAGGAAGATGCCTATTTTAAGGTAATTTGGGAGATGTCAGTTCTGAATAGGGAAGATCCGCAATTAAAAATGATAAACAGAGCTCACTTTGCTGTTGCTCTCAGACTGGAATGCATACTGCAACGAGGATTTAAAATGAAATATTTTCAAGCTTTTGAGGAATATCTGTGCTCTGCATGTCACTGATGCATTCCCAGCCAATAGCTGATATCCCTCCAGGCACTGATTGATCGAGGGACAATGAAACATCAAAACTGTTTGAACGAAACAATCAAGACTGCAGCTTCATTTTTGCTGACGGGGACTGTGTTTGTATAATACACTTAAAGAGGAAAACACTAATAATGTTCATGGCAAGTCACATTTTTAACAGGCATCATTTATCACAGAGATAAACACACAGATAGAGATTCTCCTCTCTCTCTCTCCCTCCTTCCACATGCATGCACGCACGTTTACTCTCCCTTTCCAAGAGATGCTCTTTCCTATTAAATCAATAGGTAGAACAGATCACTGTGCACACATGCACCCTTAACACACCAGCATGAGACAGAAAAGATATTACAGCAATTTAAATGCTACCTCCAAAATAAAAAGTGGAAATGCAGCTGGGCTGTTGGTTCATATCGTATCAGAATTCAGTTTATTGCACCACAAACATTAAACGTTAAAATTTAGTAAGTATGAACTACTGAACAAACCTTTCCTTTAAGTTTGTCATTAATTTTGTCTTTTCTGACCCCAAAGAGATGAAAAACAGTTGAAAAATAATGGAAAACACATCAAGACCACTGTTTGGCAAGTTTATCTTACAGTGTCACTGCTCTGTGGCAGACTTTGCTGCAGAACAAGCAATAATTGACTTTTCACCAAAATAAGTGACTGCAGAACACGTTAACAAATGTCTGTAGTTTTTCATGGGACAAGCTTATAGTCAGGGGAATAACCTGCCTGTACATTTCCCTGTGAAAATGTTATTTATTCATCTAATTAGGGTCTCATTTCAGAACTCCAGCTCTTGACGCAGCAGGCCAAATGAGCAAATGATAGGTATAATGGGTAGTTTTCATGCTCAGATGATGGAATGGATACAGTATTTAACAGCGATGAACACGAAGAGCTTGAATAACCCCCAAATCCTGGGAGCACCAGTAGTGAGAAAATGCCAAGCTTTTCCAAAAAGCTTTTGGGAAAGAAATTGCCCAAGCCTATGAATCTGGAATACTGACAACTATGAATTACAATATCCATCTTTTGATTCCATTAACGGGTCTCATCACTGCTCACACTATGCCTGGCTTGGAAGCTCATCCTTCCAAGGCTGCCCGTTCTCCCCTGAAGCCTCACTGCAAATTTTTTTAGAGGTAAATGGGCCAAGCATGGACTTAACACCCAGTTTGCATCTTTCTGGCATTGTCCAGCTTTTTAGTGGTTCGAGTAATAGCTTCACATCCCTGGCTAAGAGAAGGCAAAAGGCTTGTCCCTGCTCTGACACTAGAATAGTAATAGTTTATACTAAAACTGTTGGCAGTAAATTCCTCTGTGATTTGCTGCCTGTGGACACCTGACACTAGTACCTGAAATGGATCTTCTAATTTTGTGGAGTTTTGGAGATGCAGATGAGAGAAGATGGGAGAGTCAAGCAATTGAATGGGGCTGTTGTCATCACAGAGTTAACAATGTTTTAAAACAAACAAGCACATCTGGCAAACAATGTCAATATGACCTAAAACCCCTTGAATGGGCTCATTGTAGCTACTTACTAAATGTGCCTGGAATTAAATTAATTAGAAAACACAAATTACTCCCCTCTAAATAACAACGTAATAAAGCAAATGCTTAATGAAAAATATCAGTGATCAGTGAGCAATCCACAAGAACAAAAAAGGGGATTGTAATCAAACTAAATTCACAGACTCGTCAGCAAGACAAGAAAGGCTTCATACAAGGTTAGTCAAAAATGAGTCAGATGCAGGGATCTAAATTAAACTAATTATCACAGAGATTATTACATTTATCTTAACAAAACCCTCTCTCTTTTCTCGCCAGTACTCCCTAAAGCTCTATGTACAGCTGGCTGCATCCATCTGCTCAACTATATTTTGTAACATAGGGTAAAAAACGCAAATCATTAAGCAAGTTTTGTAGCATGACTTAGGCACTCTTAATGCCATTACCCATCAGGAGCTGTATTTCTGTTGCACAACACTGTGTTAGGTTGTGAGCAAAGTGGTCCATGAATTAAGGCCTCAACTCAGCTTCCTTCATATGTGGCATGTGTTAATTGTTTAGTCTTATGTGGTACCACTTTTGGAGCTGGGAAGCTGTAAGGTCCCTAACCCTACCTACCATGAGTTCATGGCAGAACACATGGGACAAAACTGTGACCCCAAGTGTGGCTGTTTATAACATGCAGTGCTCTTCTATTCTTACATGAACACTTCTCATCTCCTTTGTTTTTATGCAACCTAATTAACATGGGAAGGGAACACATCACATGGTAAATTCTGCTTTGCTGAGCATATACAAATGCAATGTGTGATTACAAACCCACACCACAGCCTGGGCCTGATTCTGGTGAAAGTTCAGAAGGCCATAAATCCTCAAAAATTATCTAAATGGACAATAGATACAACGTGCCCTGTTCCACAGCCCCACATTTTAGATATGGTAGATCAAAATTATCTCAAGTTGAATCCTAAGGAAGATCAATCTCCAGGCTCCATGGGAGTTGTCCAGTCAACTCATCTGAACAGCCTGGACATGTGGAGGCCAGCTGATGTGAACACTTTGCTCTTCACCACACACACACATGAAAGGATATATTTCAATGGGATTTCAACTGAAGTTGGAACAATTCAATATCAGTTTGTACATATCCACCCACAGGACAAAGATTCCTGGAATTGCTAAGAGCCAGTCTGGAAGCCAGACTATCATCTTATTTATGGCTTACAACATCTGTGGCTACTGCTCAACATTTTTCATTTTTGGGGTAGTTTTGCACCAGCTGTGTTTAGATCTTCACTTCTCACAATTCCTTAACAATTCCAAACTGGACACCTTGTGGACCATCTGTATTCAACAGAAAAATAAGGCATGTGTGAGTCTAAGTGGAAAGGTCACCCATTAGGTTTTGCCATTTTGTTGTCTGCAGCCCAGAATGCACAACTGCTGAAAATTAGTTGGAGATGAATAAAAACACAAGAAAAAGATTTCAGACTGTGTCATAAGGTTAACATTTACAGAGAAAATGTTCCTGCCTGGAAAAAAAAATAACCCTCAAGCTTTCTAAATAGCGCTTACGCCATGCTGAATAAAAACCAAAGGCTGTATCAAAGAAAACAGACACTCTGAAAGGTGAGGTTTAGGTAAAGTGCCAGAGTCTGGGGGTACACAACCATGTACCTGCCATTGAACATTGATTACTGCTTTCTGTGTGCAAAACCAGGAACTTTAAATAATTAATGCTAATGGCCATTAGTGCTGCCAGGGGGGCAGGGAATGGGAGGCTGGTGGTGACAAAGCAATCCCCTTGATTCCATATAATCTATTGCCAAAGAATTTCTAATAAAGGACAAATGCTATTTAAAAAAGTAGATGAAAGTTGGTATTTTCCAGACTGGAGAAAGAACAAGAATAACCTGCAGCAAGAGAGGCAAACCTATGCAGGCATAAGGAGCACCATCATGAAGAAATCCCCTACCTGTCCCTGCCCAACTTTTCTGCTTGTCATCGTGATTTGCATAACAAAAGTGTCACTGCACTAGCAAAAAATTAGCTATGCAATACAAGCTTTAAGCAAGAGAGTAATTTACACTGCAGGAATATAGCCCTGCCATAAATCAAGTTTGGTAACTTCCAAATGCAGTGAAAAATGCCACATTTCTGACGCTAATGTTCAATGCTAATGCCAAGAAAGCAATGTTTTGAAGAGATCATCTTGGGCATTATTAACCCACTGTCACTGAAAAAAAGCATAATGAGGCATAGAACATTATAGCCATTAACATGAATTTCAGTTCTAGATGCTCTAAAGATGTTAAATTGTATTAGCCTCAAATACTCATTTTTGGTCGGGATGCTAAACAATTCCTCCTCGTTAAAGTCTCAGTCATATTTTCAGCATCTCAAACGAGAATTGATTTTAGAAGCGATGAAAAAGATATAGGCTAATAAAATGCTATTTAATTACTATGAAAATATAAATTTAACTATGCAGTAACCTATATAAGGTAATGCCAAGACAATAAGATAATAAAGAGCTTGAGAATTAGTGTGACAATTACCATCTAGCCTATGGTTGAAAGCATGTCAGCAGTTCTTGCATTTTTATTTTGAAGCTCATTAAACGAAGAGCTTACCATAAAGCTCGAGCTGTTGGAGTCATACGCCTAAATGAAAATCTTTGTTAATATTTAAACAAATATGTACATGGACATTAAATTTCTGAAATCTCACAAATTTCAGAAGCTAAACATCACAATCAGAAAGTAATTAGAGACCCCCATGTTCTTGTTGCATAGATAAAGGTATTATATATCTGTTTTTCATATACATAAGCATACATGTGTGGCTATGCACGAAGGTACCTCTTCTTTTCTAGA
>JAWWLV010000024.1:6405577-6422874 GCA_035041135.1 Platyrinchus mystaceus | reverse complement strand
AGGTATTATATATCTGTTTTTCATATACATAAGCATACATGTGTGGCTATGCACGAAGGTACCTCTTCTTTTCTAGAAGCCCACAAAATCCAGGACTTAAAAGCTTTATTTCTGGAACACATCTCACAGTTTTTTGGGGCATGCTGTAATTTTGAAGATGTCCAGTCCCAAAACCCCCCTCCTCAGCTGCCTGTCCCTTCGCATGGCCATGTAGGTACCAAAAGGCAGCAGCACCTCAAGGCCAACCCCACATCCCACTCCAAGCTATGTATAGAGGCCACTGGAGAGGAGAAACCATATTTTGCTACTGCCACATCTCTATTTATGCTGCTCAGTGAGAGCATTTGTCCTCAGACTTACCACAGCATTGCTACGTGGTGTAAATCCACACACGCAAACTCGGTGGCTTATGGCACATTCTCATATTTCATATTTGGAGAGCAGCCTGCACAGAGGGGACGCCTGTAAATAGGGCCCTCTTGGCATTAGTTTGATTTTGCTGTTAATAAATAACATCCCTTAACAGTAAGGTAATATTTACAGAATGCTTAGCCAGATTGAGACCTGGGGAGCGCAAAGGCGCATTCGGCACACTAAGACTTTCAGAAAACCTTTACTAGGGGACAATGGTTTTACAGATGTTTTTGCAGAACATAACTTCATTAGTTATAAAATAGTTTTCTATAAAAATAAATCAGTAACTCAATATAATTTCAAGTATGTAGCTGTACATCTGAGAAACTATCCCTGAAGGATGGAGACAAACCCCCTGATACTTACCTGCACATCCCTACCAACATCACCTTCATGCACCCCCAGCCACAGTGTCCTGACCTGCCCCCACATCCTCAGCCAGCTGTGTCACCTCCCTGAAACTCAGCCTCCTCTACCAAGACTGACTGGTCTACAAGTCCTGCCAACTTCTTGAGTCCAGCTCATTGGTACTCTGCAGATCTTCTGGCACAAAAGACACAGGTTAACAGGTTCTTAAAGATGGTATACTCCTAATTACTATCACCATCACAAAAATAAGTCTATCTGACAGAGAAAAAATAAACTTTAAAATGAATAAACATAGCAACCCAATGCAGAATGGGAAAACATTTAAATTCAGAATGGAGAGTTTCAGACAGGTGGATAGATATTTAAAAACAATCTGTTTCAGAACAAAACCAATGACTATGCTATTACAAAGCCATTCTTCTTCCTCAGTTTTGCCCACCTGCTATGCTTTTAATTACTCTCCAAATGTATTTATTTACAGTGATAAAGACCTTTCTTAGATTACTGATACCTCATTGGTTCGGTTATGACTGGTTATTACAATGCCAAATCAGGGCAGCATCTACTGCACCTATCTGCAATGTGGCAGATAAAAACTCATTATTTACAAGTATATGCACACCAAAATGCCACCCAGGCGGGTATGTAATGGTAGGAGATAAAACTGAGTGGAATGAAACCCTCCTTGCTGCACACCTCTGAGTCTGCTCCATTCCTGCTCTGCAAATCCTGATGAAGATGTGGGAGGCACATCTCCAGCTAAAGCTGCCTTATCTAATACACAGTGTTAGGTTCTGCTGTGCCACCTTGTGTTACATCACATCACATTTGATATAAAACAGCACTGTGTGGGTTTGAGTTGCTCCACTTATACCACTTCAGCATTTAATACCAAAACCAAATGAAAACATAAGGGGGGGGGGGGGGACGGCGCCAACTTTCAAAACCTCAAGCTAGGGAGATAAAAAAAAAGCCTTTAGGAAGAGTTTCAGAGCTCTCATCTTTCAACTGCTAAGCAAGCCACTGTTTTCTTCTCATCTCAGAGCCTACTGCTTTCTGCAAGATAAGGTGGTTTGGGCAATAAAACATCCTGATGAGAAGATTTCAGCCATGTTTTTTTTTTCTCCCAGCATTCAGAAAATGCTTTGGTTTTCTTACTGATGCTAAAGCAGATCTAGATTCCCTGCCACAGAAAGGCAGTCATGCGTGTAACGTGCACACCACCACTATTGTGCTGTCAGCACACAGGACTGCACAAAACTGACATTATTTCGTTATTCCAAACATGTTAATTGTTCACCTCCTTAATAATTAAAGTACAGGTTTTCTCCCGGCCTTAAAGCACCCTCTGTGAAATAGCTCAAAACTTTAGGGAATTATATCAACCCTTGAAATTAATCAAAATGTGTAGCAAAATGCCAAACAATGAATCAGCAGCTGTTCTATCCTATTTTACACTTCCAAGCAACTCTGGAGCTCAGATGACACATATATCTGGGGGACACAAGCTATAGCATAGATAGGCCATGCTGCCACAAAAATGCAGGGTAGCTCAAGTAAAGCTGATGCTGACCCAAAAAGCAGATTTCACAGGCATCTCTTCATTTGCTTACTCATTTCTAGGAGAGAATCAGTGTAAATGGAGTTAATGAAGGGTAGCTGAGGGGAAAACACTTGTGCCTCAAATGACTAACAGATTAGTGTCAGCACTTCACATGTATCACACCAGCAGTAGCTGGAAATTCTGCAGGCAATTAAAATGTTCATATACCAGTGATGCCAAGTCTCCTTCATTATCAGAACTCTAATATTATAAAGCTGCTCTTTTTAGAATCAGGTGTTCATAGGATAATGTGCTTTGCTTGGAGTTCCTTAGCCTCCCATAGTTTAGGAAAGGCAATCAGATATGAATAGTAGAGGCTTGAAATAAAAAGATAGAAAGAACTCCCGTGTGGTATGTTTACATCTGGAATTTTGGGAGCTTAAAGTAAGATTTTGCACACTTGGGCTTTTTGATATTTGAATTTGTCACTTACTGTTTCAACCGGATGCCTCGTACTGAGAAACTCCAGCATGATGTGGTAATTCTAATTAATTAGTTCCCACAAATGCACTATTTGTATGGACATTAGTAACACATATCAAACTATTTTGTGTCTGAACAAGCTACCAACAATTACCCTTTGTGGCTGTAGGCATCTGCAGGCATCCAAAACCTTGGTGAAACCCTGCTGCCTCCTGGAGTCTAATGGGAGCCTTGCCATGGACTTCAGCAGCACCAAAACTTCTCCCTTTGTGTTTTTGGTAAGCAGAGTCATCCCAAACCTTGCAAATTCAGATCATCGAAAACAAACAGCTAATGTCACTGAGATTAACACCTGTAAAGCACTTTGAAGGGGAAAAACACCGCGTAATCCAAAATATTACATTATTTATAAGACGACCTGATTTTAAATGTTAAATTCGGCTTATTTTTATCACAAAGAGAAAACAAGTTTCTGCTCGCTTGCTTTACAAAACCAATTACCAGTGATCAGTGTATGGTGCTGCATAACAATACACAGCATTGTCCCAAAAAGGCGTATCTAACACTCCGGAGCTGCTACAGGAAAATTAACTTGCACAGTGGATTGAAATGCATGCACATAAGCAATTCTAATCAGGGGTACGAACTTCAAACTTCTTATTAAAAATACCCAAACCTGTAACATTTCCTTTATTTCATCTTTTTCTGACTTCAACTGGTTTTTGTATCTGCTCCTTGATATACTAGTCCCTCCTCAGAATAAGGCTGTAAGAGAATAGTAAATGTGACATCAAACTTGCTTTAAACTTGCTTTAAAGTCTCATCAGCTTTTTTTGGCCTTGTTAGAATATAATTCCACTCAGCAGAGAAGAGAATAATGAAGAGTGACTTGTGGTTTGGAAAAAAAAAGATGCAGCTACTCTCAACTAAAGGTCCCTTCAGTCCTGCTCCTTCTCTGCACGTGAGTTTTAACAATATAGTTTTACTAGGATAGTCTGTTTCCAGAAAACAGAAAGGGCATCCAGCAAAACATTTTAAAAACATTTCATTTCTAATACAGTTTGTAGAACAACTTACAAACTTTACTAATCTGATTCCCTTCTTCCCAGACAAATCTCCTTAAAGGAAATAGTAACAAAAATAAAAAATAGAAAACAATTGAAGACAGATTTTTAAATGCCAAATAAGATTCCAAGTTTAATCAGGAAAGACATAACTCTGGAATTACAAAGTAATGCACTTGAAAAATAAATCTTGGCATTACACGTGGACATGTATTTCTTTAGGCATACTACGATTTTGATTTTCTAAATATGACTTACTAACCAGTGAGGGCTGCTTGTGAGCTATCAGAAATATTCCTCCACCTGTTATTTCTGTATGGTATTATTTGGACTACAATATCAGGTATTTTTCAGCTCAAAATAATCTCTACTGAGTGACAAATTGCTGAGAGATTCAACAAATAGGTTTGATGGAAGATACTTGAGTAGAAGGTTCTGGGAGCTTTGGTGGTGGTTGTCAGAAGTAAGGCAAGGAAAAAAAGGAGGTGACTTGAAACGAGATTTTCAAAAAATACCGAGGTGAGTTGAGCACAGCAGAGGGCAAAAAGGAATTAGATCTACTCCTGCTCTGGGGGTTGAGGGAAGGAGCTGCCATAACACGGTGGGCTGGGGCACAGAGAAAGAAAACCAACCATAAAGGTGGTGTGCACGATGACCGGTACCATCAGCAAGATGGGGCTCACAGGGGTTCCTACGGATCCAAACACAGGACAAAGACCTCAGTATAAAGCTCTGCTCTCTCTGTACTAGAACTGAAAACGCTGCTGGAAACAGTGAACTTCCCTTCCCATTCCACAAGCTTTGGCACTGGCAAACACGCTCTGTGGTAACCATCAGATGATTCCCAGGTTCTGATTTTTGTCCTAAATGCAGTTTGGACTCTCTTTCTCTCTAATTCAGCAGCTGCTAAGACAGTTTGAAATCTTCTGGCAGCTCAATGCTTAAGTGGCATGACTTTCAACTCACTCTTCACTGGAAGCCTAAAGGGCAAACAGAAGTGAGTAGCTTGTTCAAAAGAGTTCAAGTCTGTGCTGAATAGCTGATTGCAGCTCTAATTACCATAGTTTTACATCATTAGGGATAGCAACTGAAAAGCAGCTCTAATTCCAACACCTTTTTTTTTTTTTTTTTTTGGCTCTTACCACTCAGTGATCCAGTTCCAACACACTTCTGCTAAGGACAGGAAGAGGAAACTTTCCATGAGGAGAGAGGTTCTTGATGAACAAGTACAAAGGCAATATTTTTGCTTACAGAATTCAGGCTGACAGGTGTTTGTAGTGGGGTAGAAAGAATGGAGTAGTGACAGAACATCCTCTGAAACCTGCAGCAGTAGCAGATTTCACTCAGCTCAGGTATTTAATGCTCAGTGCCACTGCTCATCTGTGCCTGAGAATTGTATTTTGACATTTTAGAGCTCGAAGAGCAATTTGATTTCAATTATCCTATTATAATGTGCAATTACAAGTTTTTATGACATACGGTTTGTAAAGTTTCCCCACTTTGTCTGAGGGATCCTGTAACTCTCTCTATCCTGGTTGGGGGGAGCCCGAGCTGCAGCAAACAGTGTAAAGAAAAGCACATGTATTTTTATATTACTATGTGATGTTTCAAAGGCATGAACACAAGATAAACAGAGAGAGAAAAAAAGATGTCCTTCCATTTTAGGCTCCACAAAGAGCCTTCAAGTCCAGGGCAGTTGACTCTGGCATTCACTTCCAGCATAGGAAGGACAAGTTAAACTCTCCTCCATGGGAAGTGTGGAGGTTAATTACTCTCACATGCCAAGAGCATCACTTGAACAGCAAGGGAAGGCCCTTGTAGCTAAGCAGATTTGATAGGTTTATTGCTTTAGAGCTTTGTAATTTTGTTCCATTGCTGAAAATTCTTGCTGTAGTTCTATGAGTCACAAAGACCTTCCTAAGCCCACTGAGTCAAGGACAAACTGAGCAGGACAATTGGCACAGATCCCTCCCCACTTCCATGTACCTCACTACTCCCCACAAACACCTTCCATTCCATCGAACCATAAACAAGGAATTTACTTTACTTGAAGGCAAGACTCAGGTGCCCACTGATAAGCATTTAGACAGATTGATACTGCATTGATTCTTCTTCCCATAAAACACATTTAGTTATGAAACTCTAGTATATATTCTTTTTCACACAATGTATTTCCATTCCCCAGTCTAATGTGAATTTGGCACTAGAGAAAGCTATTAAAAATGCCACTGATTTGCACATGGCATGTGAGTGACATTTCACCTGCGTGCCTTTACTTTGATCTGGAGCAAAGTTGGAACACATCTTCCAGGGGATTACGTAGATCAGGCTCAAGGTTTATGCTATTTTTGACCTTCCAGTGAATAAACATGGAAGCGAACACTAACTGTGAAAGCTTTGGAGGGAAACTGTCCTTTCAAACCTGCACCAACACTGATCAGTGTAATTCTTGTAGCTGAACATAAACTAAACATGTATTTTCGGTTAATTTGAAGATTGACTTAAAAAAAAAGAGGGGAAAAAAAAGGAAAAATATAATCCTCTTTAATCAGAGGTAATTCACAAAATATATAAAAAAGATACACAAACGTTTTCACTGAAACAAACGTTAGATCTTAGTGACTCCAAAAAATACAGCTCAGTAGTTTTGCTGAATAACTTGTACTGAAGCAGCCCCCCACCTGTCCCAAAATAGACACAACTTCCAGAATAAAAGTCCCTCGGGAAGCAGGGAAATTATTCTGATGAAATTTTGCTTTTATTATGAATAGAATCCATGCAGAATGGAGAGATACTTGAGAGTAGCTTATTTCAGTTGATTACTGTGCGTAGACAAGGATTCAATGACAAATGGATTTAAAGTGGCAAATAATATTACCTTCCTTCTCTGCTTTCATTTTTTTTTTTGGTGAAAAGTACTTTAGGTACTTTGTAATTACAAGTTTAAAAGAACCTTTTCAGCTACAAACATTCAAAATAAAGTTGTGCCTTTTGTGGCCTTACTGACAGTAGTTCTTTAAAATAACCAAAATGTGTAATCACATTTTCCAGTGCAGGGACAAAAAAATATGCTTAATTCTGCATTTTGTAGCCAGTAGCACTGGTTTACTTTGAGGTACCCAGCCCTTGAAGGGTCCTGCTGGGTTATGAAGCATCTCCTCTGCTGTTGCAGGCACCATGTCCTATCCCCTTCAAACATGCTGAGCTTCACCTTCAGGCAGCAAAGCCTTTGTGCCTCCTCCAGTATGACTTACAGGCCCTAATGGCTTGGCACTTTCTTCTCATTTCCAGTTTAAATTACTCATGGCCAAACAACACACAGTTGTTCTTCAGCCAACTCTTGTGTTTAAGTATCTTCTATCTCTCCCTCCTAATAGAAACAATAATTATTTTGTCCCCTCTGTCGCTTTATTTTGCTAAGCAAAAGCAGCTTTGCTGACCTGCTCTTGCATCCAGCCCAATTAACCCTCTGCACCCTGACTCTTCTCAGCATTCACCCTTTCTGAACCCCTCAAGATACAATCAGTGAGTTTCATCCTGCACTATGTGCAGGTGAAACAGGAAAACAACAGCAGTAATAAAATTAATCCTACAGAGGAGAGGAGAGATAGGAAAATAAAAAATTGAGCCAGAATATATACAAGGTAAGTCTTCTGTGGGGTCTCTGGAGAGCAAAACCTCAGTGGCCTGACTTTGTATTATAGTATTTATCCCTCTGCCCCAATCCTGCATGAGTCCTGCAAACGATTTCAGATGGCATGTGAACAGCCAAGCACACAGAGGGGGCATTTCAGCTTCATCCCTCCTAAAATCATCCTTCTGTTCCTCACTCTGAGGCAGTGTCAGGATTCTCCCACTCCCACAAGGCAGCTCTTCAGATGAACACACTTCACAGTAAATATTTTACACAGTGCTCTCAGCAGCTCTGGGTTTGCATTTTAACAATTACACCTCCTTGTTGGGAGTGCACCAGCAGCTTGGAGCAGGCAGAGCTTTTCCTGTATATTATACATCTTTTTCTGGTATTTTTCTGCCTGATTAGTAATCACTTCTGAAAATCATTTCAACAGCTCTGAACACCAGCCTTAGTGTTGCAGGGATGCTTCCTGCACAGTGGGACTGAATGCAAATGCTGGGCTGAAGTAAGGATGCTGACAGCATCTGAGCACTTTCCTCACTGGACACCAGAGGGAGGAGGAGGAAAGGACAAGTGACAGGGAAGCTAAAGAAGAACTGTTTCAAGAGCCCTGAAGGAGCTCATCAGACACTCGAGCCAAGCGCATTCCTGCCATTGGACCAAAATAAATAGCGGCACCTTGTCTGGGGATGGTACTGCTGATAAAAGACTTGGCAGGGGTAACACGAGGTCAAGTTACCGGAGAAAGGACCCAAGAGCAGCAGCACTGAGTGCCGGGTGATTTTAGCCAGTTCCATCTTTTCTTTTTTTTTTTTTTTAACCCCTGCAGAATCACAAAATAGTTTGGGTTGAAGGGAACTTAGAGACCATCTAGTTCCAACGCCCCTGCTGTGGGCACAGACACCTTCCACTAGACCAGGTTGCTCAAAGCTGCATCTGATGTGGCCCTGAACAGATTCAGGGATGGGGCAGCCACAGCTTCTCCGGGCAACCTGTGCCAAGGCTTCACCACTATCACAGTCAAGGATTTATTCCTAATATCTAATCTAAACCTATTCACTTTCAGTTTAATGCCAATTCCCCTTGTTCTATCACCACATGCCCTTGTAAAAAGTCCCTCTTCAGCAATTTTGTAGCCCCTTCAGGTACTAGAAAGTGCTTCAAGGTCTCCCTGAAGCCTTCTCTTTTCCAAGTTGAACAACCCCTATTCTGTCTTTACTATACGAGAGATGCTCCATCCCTCTAACCATCTTTGTGGCCTCCTCTGGACTTGTTCAAACAGGTCCATGTTCTTCCAGTGCTGGGGCCTCCAGAGTGGATGCAGCACTGCAGGTGGGGTCTCTCAAGGGCAGAACAGAGGGGCAGAATTTCCTCCCTCAGTTGCTGCTTTGGAGAAGCCCAGGACACGGGTGGTTTCTGGGCTGCCAGCACACACAGCCAGGGCACATCCAGCCTCCCATCCACCAGCATCATCTTACAAGCTTTAAACAAACCTGACTGTTTTCGGTTCTGGGGCTACTACTGTCCTTACTCTTCCTGGCTTCTCTGCCACAGCTTGAGTGCCTTTTGGTCCAGCTTTCCTCTGGATGTGAAGAGAAACCTGTTTCAGGGATTAACTGTGGGTCCAGGCCCATCACAGTCTCTGAGTCCTGTACCACGAGAGCGTGAAATTTGAAACTGCAGGTGCTCTGTGCTGAGATGGAAATGTCAGGACCTTGAAGGAGTGAGGGAGGCAGTTCAAGGAGACTGATATGGTATCTGTCTAGGAAGGTGATAGCAAATGCTCAACATGTGGTTAGTACCTCAATTATTTTTTTTTACAAAAAGAGAGATTCAACAAGATTACCAGGGAACTATTTACTATTTTATTAAAACTATGCTTTTATTTCCTCATCAAATCTTTTCATTATGCCTTCAAGGCAAAGGAGGATTATTAAATGTCAGGCACAATTCAAATAATTAATGTACGGTGTTACCAGATATATATGCACTCTCCAGGAGGATTAATAATAGCTGCTATTTTTCTTTCAACCATATTTTCTCCATAATACATATATTAATCATGAAAACGGAGAGCATTTTTTAAACCTCTCCAGTACTGAAAGTCTTTAAGGAACTCACACTTTGAAAATTGGAGAATTCTTAATATATTCTGTTCTCTACTTTTTAATTTACTATCAAAATACAAAACCACATTAAGCACTTGGAAAGGAAAGAATATAGGAAAGGTAGTGCATTCTCCAGAGCTATTAATTGCAGAACCAATGTCTTCAATGCCTTGAAACGGGTCTTTGAAAACAACAAACCAGACTTGTAAATTCAGGAAGCAACTTGTCTCCCGCTGGCTTTTGTTGCTTACTTACTACAATCAAAATACTTTAGACTAAAGTCATCAGAAAAGTACTTTTATTGCACACACTCCTCCCAGAGCTGGCTGGAGGCTGTGTCTGGCACCTACTCGTCAGCTTAACTTTGCTCATCCCTGTGAGGCAATGTGTGTGTCTTCCATAAAAACCACTGCATGGGACAGTGAGGCCGGAGTTTGTCCCTCTGAGATCCCCACTGACAATGCCAGAGCAGAGGGAGGGAGGGTTGGCCCCTGTGCTCTTGATTTTGCACTCAACAGCTTACCTGGAGTTTCCCTGTGAGCTTGACCCTATTCCAGGAATCTTAATCCACAGGATAAAAGTGTGCTATGAGAGGTGGGGGGTGCTTCCTCTGGTTACTTTACACTTACTGTGTGTAGGGAAAGAGTTGCTGTGGATGGACTGATCACTGACAGGCTACCTGCCTTCCATGAGGGCTGCAGACATAACTGCCTGGGGGATGGGTTTTGTACTTGCTGGTGGCCTCAGCAATGCAACCAAAAATGAGCAGAGGTCCCAAGTGCACAGAAAACAAATGTGCCCAAAAGTATCCTGCAATTCCGTACAACCTGGAGAAGTGTAAATTCTCTCCTACACTCCCAGCTGTATCCCAGGTGTAACCCTTCCCCAGTGAAGAGTGATTGAGTATCTGATTTTGAACACTGCAAATTACAGGACATATCACCAGCCTTTTCCATCGCCCAGAACAGCTCAAGAAATGTCCATGTTCTATTTAAAACACTCGAGTTTTACAAGCATGAGACCAGGGTTTGTTATGTAAGTAAAGGTGTAGGCACACGTGTAACCACAGCACCCTTCAGCCCATTCCCAGAGGATGTGTGCAGTGTCTGTGCCCATGGGAACCTGAGCATCCCCCCCAGTGCAGCATCACACAATAAATAATTTTAACCATCTATGTGACCTGACAACTGCCAGCTTGGGGCAGTTCCTACACCTCGGGACAAAAACCATTTCCCCAGAGAGGCTTAGGAGAGCAGAACAGATCTTTCATGACATTCTCTCTTTTTTTTTTTTTTTAAATTTCAAGAAGTAATTTTTTTAAAGCAGTTTTGAAGACTTACCTCCTCGCTGCACCAGCAACGTGACTTCGCTTCCCTTAGGACATTCAATCAGCATATCCACCACCTGGTTGTGAGTGAGGCTCTGCACATTCTTCTTGTTGACTTCGACTATGAGGTCGCCCTCCTTCAAGCCGCGGCACCTCGGGCTGTCCACAATTTGTTTCACTCTTTGGCCGCCCCCACCGGGACTGTCTGCTATAGTAAACCCAAAGCCCATCGGCCCTTTCACTATGTGCACAGTTATGAGTTCAGGTTGTGTTGCTATCGAGGACGCCAAAGAGACCGTGTCATTGGGGTACCCATGGGGTCCGTTGGAGGAGACCTCAGCCGGGCTGCTGGGTCTCGCCTCCTTTGTGCCATTTACTTTCCCTGTTTTACTACTGTGGCTCGCTGGGGAGTCGTAATTTTCCTGCCCGTTCACAATGATCGGTTCTTTGTCCAAAATCGCCACGGACGTGACCAGGCTCGTGTTGGGATCGTCGGGGTCGAAGGGCAGGGGGTACCCTCGGCACAGTTCGAGGTCCACGCTGGCACCGATGGGGATGGACTGGAATATTTTCACCACTTGGGCGTGAGTGTGGCCCAGCACACAGGTGTCGTTCACGCTGACTATGACGTCCCCTGCAGAGGACACAAACAGATACACAAGCACATATATTTTGTGCGCCCTGGGGAGGTGAGGACTAGAGCCTGAGAGCAGATCTGCAGCATCCACAGGTGCCACTCACGGGCAGCAGCAGCATTTCAGTACAAGGAAAAAGAGTGGCGACACTTGGGCGAGCAAGAACTCCCTGTGCGCAGCAGATTCGCTGCATAAAGCCTTTATGTACATAAACATTTTTGAAAGTGAAAATGGAATTGGCTCACCTAAAAAATTAATGAATTCAGATGATAGTATATGACCCGTTTAACAGCTATTTTGAAGTCCGGCTCTCAGTGTTTCACACTGTGCTACACTGACATATGATAGAAACAAAACTGAGAGCACATGAGAGCTGTAACAGAAGGCTCTCCAATACCAACTGCTCAAATGCAGTGCCACATGTCATGTCTCACAATTCAGCCTGAAATCTAGGTATCAATTAAGTTATGAATCATTTTCTTAATACTGGGGCTACAAAACAGGGATGTCTAATGCTGTGATGCTCGACCTGCAAGTGAGGAGTTGTGACCTCAGATGAATCCTAAGAAGATTTCACAGAATAAAGATTGAGAAAGACCTCTGAGATGGAGTCAAACCATTAAACCTGCACCACCGTGTTCACCACTACACCGTATTTCATATTTCACCACTAAACCATCATCCTGGGCCTGATCTCTCACTAAATAAACTGGCCCTTGCTGCATCCACACAGGGAAATGCAAACTAGCCCACTACTCTGCCCATTCCTTGGCATTAACTTTGGAAAGGGGAAAGCAGCACGGCAGAGACCCAACCACATAGTGGTGCAGCCCTACAAAAATTCATCATCCATTGCCACAGTGGGGAGCAGTAACCCACAGCCTGATGTGGGACCCCACAACTACTGGCTTCTCTCCTCAGGGGAGAGCAGGAGCTGGCAGAGCCCCAGCTGGATATTTTGACATCTGAAATTCCAACACCTTAAGTGCCTTAAGATTTTGAACATATCCCTCTCTCAGGGTATCTCACTTCCCGGCTTGCTAATGGGAAAGCTGAATGCCTTTCCCCCAGAAGGGGAAGAGGGCTACAGTCCTTTATGAAAGGCAGATAAACCCAGCTGTATAAAGATAAACCAAAATGGTGGTGATGATTTTGATATAAAGCATCGGTACCTGTTTCCATTTTGCCATCCAATGCTGCAGGGCCGTCAAGCACCAAACTTTTGATTTGGAGAAATTCATCCGGTTCATCCCCTCCGACGACGGTGAAGCCAAAACCCCTGCTGCTTTTCCTTAGCTTGGTGTGGATGAACTTCCCTTTCAACTCAGAAGGGTTTCGTGTAAAAAAAGGTTTTCCTGCGTAGGAAGTTTGGAAAAAATCTATAAACAGGCAGGCAAGAGTGTTTGATCTCTTCTTCCTCTGTCCCTCCCCGTTCTAACAAGTACACAGACAAACACAGCAGTGTGCAGGGCCAGGACTGCACTTCACTCCTGCATCCTCTCATCTCATGGCACTCCACCCGTCTCCTTGGATCCAGTCATGCAGTAAAAGGCGTGAACAAAAACCCCAGTACCTGGCACTTTGTTAGCTGTGGCTGTGCACACCAAAGCCCCAGGGCAACAAAGGGGAAAACATGCTGCTTTAAAGAATGGAATATATTAAAGCTGGGAATGCTGGGTTAGATATGTGTCTTATCTCCGTCCTGAGGTGGTTATATCCATCCTGGAAAGGATGGGGTGGGGGCAGCACAAATGCCTCCTACAGAAGGAGTCTGCAACGAGAGTTTCTGCAGAAAGGAACATCATTATGCTTTTCACCACTTGACCTTCTCCAACCCACTGAGGAAAAAGCAACTTCTGAGCTCTGGCAGACAGCCCCACCATCCCTACCACCCTGTGACCTCCCCTGGTGAAAACGGGGAGGGCGCTGATGTTGTTCTTCAGACACTGTTTGAAGCCTTTTCTCTTTCCTTTCTGCTCCTTGCCTGTTGTGGATGAAACACTGCCAGTGTGAAGTACGGATCAAAGAGCGGCCCAGGACCGGAGCAGCTGTGCTGGAGGGCTGGTAATGCTCTCTGGGAGCACAGTTCAGAGGGAAAGAGGTGCTCCACAGACAAAAGTGCACCCTTGCAAAGCATGTTGCACAGGCTCGGAAAAGGGATCATGGCTGCTGTACTTCACAGTGCCAACACTAAACACCTTTGCACTTTTAATTGTTTTTAACGCTTAGACTGTGCCACTAAGCCCTCTGGTGACAGCTCCAGGATCAGCAGTGGGTATCCCAGCCAGGAGAGCTGGCACGCTTTCAAACACCTCGGCAGCTTTGCCGTGGGCCTCTGTTCAAAAAGGAGACCTCGAGGGAGAACGAGGGGATTTGAGACTCATAAGCCTTTGACTGGGGGAAAAAATGTATATTTGAAGATTATTCATGAGGGGGCAGAGTGAGGACTTGTAGTCTTCTGCCTTTGAAGGGTAGCAGAGGAACACAGTAATCCTGCAGATCGTGGGCAGATGCTCTGCTCAGACCCCAACCTGCAAAAAGCCCTGACTATCAAAGTGCAATCCAATGTCTCAGGTAACAAACATAGCTGAGAATAGCCTGCAGCAGGGCTTGGTCCTGGGATCATTTCTGGTTCAAAAGACAAGCAGAACAAGCACAGCTTCCTGGTGTCTGCCTACAAATACAGGCTGAGCTTGCCCTGCAGTAACAGGACAGCAGCACCACAGGCTATGTCCCACCTACAGGATTTGGGAGGGGATCACATTTTAAACTAGTGTTATCTACAAAGCCCAGGCTGGAAGAGTGTTGTCAGAGGCACAAGGAGGGGTCCTTGTGCCCACATCCCTGCCAGCAGTGCCATCAAAGGGAGAGATGGAAACCTCTGGGCATAGGGCTGGGGTATTTGGAAGCTGGAAATAGCTGCTGCAAATGGGGAGCAAGGAAGAGGGAGCAGCGTTGAGAAAGGAAGAGGAAGGAATGAAAGAGAGGAGGAGTCATCAGCAGATACCAGGACACATCACTCAGAGTGGTGCTGAGACAGGTTAATGCTCTCCTGTAACACTGCTGCACATTTTGGTGTCTGGCAGTCGGGAGTGGGAAGAGACCTGAGTGATGGGCCCTTTCCATCACTGTGTGTGGATGCTTGGGCAGCTCCTGCATCAGCCTGACAGTGGAAAAGGCAGAGGTGGCTTTCACAGATGTCTCCCTGAGGAAGACCAGCATTTTTGGGGCACTCTGATGACATGCCTAAACCCAGGTGCCTGGTGGTCAGGGCACCATCCTTGGACCTCCCATGCTTTTCCTTGCTGACAGACTGTATTACTCTAATGTACTCCAATATCCCACAGGAATGTGTTGGGGGCTTTGCATACTGCTAAATTCCTCACGTCTGTTTTGTAAGGGCTGATCTGCTGCCACCTGCTGCAGAGAGCATTCCCTGGCTCTTCTTGGCAGGAAGAGTTGCCTGGGATAGCAGCATTCCTGCCAGGCCCACCTTTGGAGACCACAGCTGACCTGCAGAGCATGGGAGCATTTCCCAGCTCCCAGTTCTGCCAGGAAGATGTGTTCCAGCCAGACGTCCCCTCTCTCACCTTCCCAAGGCTCTGGCTCCTTCAGACCTGGACAATGCCATTCACTCGCTATGCAACTTAGATGTAGTCAAAGAGAAGCCTGCTTACAACCACTTGTAACCAGAGAGCACTTTACTGCAGAAGGTACAAGTGGAACTCCCTGCCCTTGCTGGCAACCTGACCTGGCAATGCTTCAGCTCATTCTGTAAATTCAGGAATGATTCATATCCTGTCTCGTTAGTTACTCAAGCAACTGGTCTGTGAGCAAGTGGCCACACAGACCACTGACACTAATAAATAAGGCTGTAATGGCCTAAAGTACCAAATGTGGGCTTGAAACTAGTCTCAAAATCCGTGGGAATTCAGGTAAACAGGCACATGGCCTAGTGTGTGACACTAGTTACGGAAATATTGCCTTTGCTGGTGGCCCAGCTCAGAAAAAAACCTAGTTGTCCTTTTTTCAACTTGTTTAACAAGGTTGTTACCTTGCACTGGTGCTTCCCGAACTGCCTCTTGGTTGTTTGAAACATGGTTTGGAGCAGCAGGTGGTGGGAGAGATGGACACTCCTCTGTCCATTCTGGAGAGGGCAGAGAGGGAAATGTTACTTGTTTCACAGCAGCACCAGGAGCTGCTGCATGAGCACACGCTGCGAGTGTGGGGTTCAAGCAGAGGAGACGTGAGAAGCATGACAAGAGAGGAAACAGAGTCACAGACAGAGGGAATGAAATGAACAGGATGTCCAAACACCAGTTCTGCAGGGTCTCTATGTCCAGGTCAACTGACCTATCTGCTGGGACATCCTACCTCAAGCTCAAACTTGGGACTTGATTTGCACCTATGTGGACTTGATATTTAAATGAAATCTA
Source organism: Platyrinchus mystaceus (assembly GCA_035041135.1). NCBI lineage: Eukaryota > Metazoa > Chordata > Aves > Passeriformes > Tyrannidae > Platyrinchus > Platyrinchus mystaceus. Next base: position 6,406,858 of record JAWWLV010000024.1, on the reverse strand, counting down.
TTCCCCGTGGCACTCATGGCATCTAAGTAGAAGAACAAGCCCAAATGCCACATGCCCCTCACTGCAGTTGGGCTGCATTTGAAGAAAAAAATAAATTAAAAAAAGTAAAAAAGAAAAAAAGGAGGGGGGAGGGAAGGAAAAAAAATTGTTTCAAAATAATGAAATTACTTCATGTTAGAGCCTGATAACTCCCAAAGGTCTTGGGTTAAGAAATCTCTCGTGCAGAGGGGTTTTCCAGTGTGTGTAAATGCCCACTCCTCATCCCCTTTGACAGCCTGAGTCCCAGCGCAGAATGGAACACCACCATCTACAGAGAACTACCTGATGGAGCAGATTAAACACGAAAACATCTGTTTTACTTGGTTTTGGGAAGTCTGTAAACTCTCCAGCAATAAAGGACATCTAAAGAAAAATCCTTCCTCTCTAACAAGGCTGAAAGTTTCTATGTTGAAGTGGTTATAATATGGTCTAGATTTTCTCCTTTGCTGCGTCTTATATGAAGGGCAAACACAACATTTCCCATGCATGTCACTTTGCCTTTAAACACTAAGGCCACAGAAGGAAGAACAAACACTTTGGCATGGTGCTGCCATGGCCAGGGAGGGCATGATCCCTCATGAACACCCCAACCACGATGCCCTCAGAGGTGCCAACCTTCTGGAGGCTGTTGCTGTTGCTCGAGCTGTTTCTTCCTCTTTGCTTCAAGAACTGGGTTTTCATACTGTGTCTTCCGGTTGATGTGGCTGGAGATGAAAGAGAGCAATAAATTAGAAAACCCTTTATGCAAACAGAAGGAATGAGGGCCAGGCATGAAACTCCTCTTTCTGAGGAAAGGAGTAAAATACCAAACAAACCCAAAAGCAGTGAGTGTGGAGCAAGGCTCACCTAGTAGTGCCAAAAGAGTATTTAGAAATACAAGCGGATTCCAGTATTGATATGATGTCTTGAGTAGGAATGGCTAATTCCTCCAAATACATTATAGTAGTGGTCTAGCTGTGAAAAATGAGATTAAAGTAGAAAAAGTGCTCTGTCTGATTGAATTTCAAAAGACAGGCCAGTAGCACCCCTGCTTTAATCAGATTCCCAGAGGTGCAGTCATTCCCTGGGTCACCAAAGTTAAAACCGAACAAAACAAACAAAGCCCAACAACTGGTAATAATATCTGTCAGTGATCTGATCAATGCACACTGGATGTCTTAAAAACATCTGCAGGGATGCAGGCTATGAGCTGGGCTCCAAATGAATCAAAATCTATCCAGAATCAGCCAGTAGCAAAAGCTC
>JAWWLV010000024.1:6336894-6405477 GCA_035041135.1 Platyrinchus mystaceus | reverse complement strand
ATCTGCAGGGATGCAGGCTATGAGCTGGGCTCCAAATGAATCAAAATCTATCCAGAATCAGCCAGTAGCAAAAGCTCCCAGTGGAGCATTTGGTGAAACTTCAGCTGTACTTGTTAGGCAGCTTTTGACCAGTATGAGATGTCAAGAGCCAATACTTCTTACCAATCTCAGGAAAATGAAAAAAAGCAGCCCAGCCCCAGCACGGCAGACAAGCCATGCACTCCACAAGAAGATTAACCATCTTATGAAACCAAGTGATGAACACCAGCCACAGATGCTGGGGTGATGGGGGCACGTCTGAGACTCCCTGCAGCTTATGGTTCATCAGCTGTTCAAGAGCCACTTTCAGTAGTCATTTTCTGCAGCAGAGGAGCAGGTAGACCTTAGAAAATTATATCAGCTTCAAGCCTATCTTTGTATCCAAAGTAAAGTTTACTATTAAAAACTTGCTATTTAATTGTCTCCTATCCCATGCGTCTTTATAAAAAAAACTCTAAAAACCCCCACATGAACAACCAACCAATTTTTCAGGTAATTGTGATAGAAGCACTCCTGAGGGTAACACTCAGAATTTTTTTTCTGCTGAAGATCAATATCAAATCGCTGGAAAAATATTTAACTGGTCAAATAAAAACAAGTTAATGTGGTCTGTAAAAGATTTTTCATTTCAAGGTATTTTCAGAAAGTTAAAAAAATTGATAACTATTTTAGAAATGATATGAACTTTTTCATGATACAATTGTGTCTCAATAAAAACTATTATGCAATAACAGAATGCCTGAATTGAAGGGACTGAGAAAAATGCTAAAATTTTAACCATCTTGCTAGGTTAGAGACAGTAAGTAAAATAAAATTATGTCTTATTGCTGTTACTTTTAGATTTAATTCAATGAGTAAGGAGTGCCACAAAACTAATGGGCGTGTATATATAAAGTGACAGGAAAAATGCTGTAAAGACCTCTTGGCATGGCATTTAATAGCTGAAAAATATTCTTGATGTCTTTGGTAAATAAATGTCAAGGCTTAATTACACAGTTTGCTAACCCTGTTTCCCTAGGCACAGATGGTAGGGTCAGAAATGAGCCAAAGCAGACAGAAACTGTATTCCATATCTATTCTGAGGACTATCATAAGCCATCCTACTAGACAGGAGTATACACATAATTAAAAATTCATTTTATGGGGTCAGTGATGAAACAGAACTCAGATCTCTGGTTTCCCAAAGGAGTGATTGGACATCTAGATAAAGGAGAAGCTGTTCTAATTCCACAGAGAGTCACATTAAATCTGTAATTCTATTCCCAACAACACAGCCTGATGCAAGAACCTCTGCTGTGGTTGCTTGGTCACACCAGCTTGTCCATTCCTCCTTTTGAGTCTCTCCTGACACCTGACACAACTGAACTGGTGTCTGCTTTGCACACTGATCGTGGCACTGTATGAAGGGGATCAAGCTCAGTTAATTGCACACTTGTTAATATCCTCTGGATAGAAGTATTTTTTGGGATGTAGGGACCCCTGCACGCCCCAGCCCTGGGTTGCTCTTGTCTTCCTTGAGCTCAACACCCCCTACCAGGGCACTCCTGTCTTTCCTGGGCCCACTCCCACTCCAGGATGGAAGGGGAATGCCCAGGCAGGACTGCCCTCTCCCCACCCCTATAGCATCCCCCAGCCTGTAAGGGGCCAGGGTCTCCTGCTTGATATGAGATGCTCCCAGCAAAGCACAGAGCTCACTGTGGGGAAAGTCTTCCTCCACCCAGCCACACCAGAATCAGGGAGCAGCACTTACTCTACATAGTAGACACCGTATACGGGATCCTCAATTTTCTCCCAACCAGCAGGCAACTCTGGAAATAGAAAAAGCATTACTGGAGCCTCCAATGCAGTTTTTCTCTGACAGGCAGCTGCAAAACTCATCAGTAGCTCAGGCTTTGCTTCAGACACTTTTCAGAATGATCACAGCTTCCTTTGAAAGGCTGGCACAGCACAGCACCAACATCCCAGCCTGTGCTCCCTGGGCTGAGTTAACACCTCACTGGGAAGAAGCCCCTTCTAGTCCATTTTTTATTCGCTTTTTGCATGAAATGAGCAAATGCTCAATGTTCTGGGCATATCTCGAGTACCCTCCTGGTTTTACCACCAAGGGCAGTGGCTCTGGATGGAGCACTGCAGGGGAAGTCCATGCAGGCAACAAGCCAGAGGCATTTCAACACCAACCTCTGAAGTGTGTGAGACTATGGCAAGCAATTGTAGCCCACTGACAGAGACCACTTTCATCTCCTATACCAGGGCCAAGCCACTTATGCTCACCACTGTTGAAAACAGGATCTTTTTACACCTTTCTTTGGGATTTGCATTGCTCAGTCATGAGCCCAACCCAAAACACATCTTGAAACAGGACAAGGTGAATTTAACATGAACACTCAGCATACAGAGCCCATGCAAGTGGCTGACATACACAGATATGTTTCACTGCATAGCACTTAACCTAAGAACACATATTGCCACAGTCACATGTAACAGAGATTCCCTTTTTTTAATTAGCATAATTAACAAAAAAACAGTTCTGAAGATGAAATTAACATTTGGAAATGGATCCTCTTTTGTTCCTGTTGATTTTCTAGACTGCATGTAATACTTTAACTATAATTATTAAATGTATATAAAATCACTTCAGCATCCAACTGAGGGTTATTAAAGTTGTATGTGTTACTTAAGGGCCTGATCCTTGTGCCAGTCATTTAAACACAATGTTCCCATTGCCTGTGGGTAATGAAATAATCATCCTATTAACAATAGAGCGGTGTGTTCGTGTAATACTGAGGAACAAACCAGAAAAAGGCTCTACCACACCATGGACTGTGCACATGTAGTCCCACAGACTCTGCACGTTCATTTAAATTTTAAAGAAAGCAACACTGTTGGATAATACAAGTTAAAATACCCCATGCAAATTAATTCCTCAAAATTTATCACAAAATAGTCAAGACTGATAGCAATCTATGTTTGTTTATTATCAAATGCAAAGATTTATTTTCATTAATGGCACCAATTGCTGAGCCAATACAATCAACAATGGCCCATTAATTAATGTTGCCATAAGGATAGAAATATCTCCAGACTGGAGAGGAACAGAATCTATACAAACACACATGGACTAATTACTCAAAGTTTATGTTTGTGTTCAGAATTGGCTGGAGATCAGATGAAATCAATTTTCATGGGTTTTGCTTCACATATCCCTTATTTGCAGACAAAAGGTAGGTTTTCCATTCTTATCATTGTTTTATCCTTATTGGGTTGAACATCTTTGGATTCCTTGAGACATAAGCCACTAAATGCAAGCCAATGCTAACTTTTGGGCATGAAAAAACTATAATTTTATCAGCAGATCAAGCGCTTCAGAAATAGATATTCCTTTATACCCTGCAAGTGTAGGTGAGAAACAGTCAGAAAGCTAGAGGCCAATCTTGAAAGTCTTTTTGCAAAGGGAACTCTCAGGTTTGCAAAGGAGTCCCATAAGGTGAATACACTGTGGGACTGGCTTCCAGATTTTCAATGCAATTAAATTAAGACCTAGCATGAGATTGGGAACATCACAGGTTGTGGCAGCCATTTAGTTTGTTGCACTATGGTGAAAGTAGAATGGTAAAGAGATCAAGCTGGGGTGGAAGAAAAATAAAAAAGTCAATGAGGGAAAGGGGAAGTAATGCACAAATGCCTTCAAATGAGTTTTCCACCAGCTTTCCTGATAAATGCATTTTGTCTATTTTGGATTATTAAGTGATTTTTATTTTAAAAGTTTAAGCAATTATTTTTTCTGTTCACAAAAGATTTTGATATTAAATTTTATTTTTTTCTCTTTTAAAGCATTTTCACAGAAGATCAGAAAAATGGCACTTTCCTAACCCCAAAAATGGCATCATGCCAAAATCTTTACGGTTTACTATCTCTGCAGCTTTCTATTTAAGGAACATATCTCTGTGTTTTCAGATGCAACAATATACAAAACTGCAGCTTTTAACATATTTCTTATTGATTACGTAGATGCACTTTCTGACTTCTACAATCTTCTGGAAGCTCTATAAAGCAAAAAGCAATATTCTCCATAGCCATGTTGCACAGAAGAAGCCAGTCTAGTTTCTTAGCTGCTTTAAATTATTCATCTCCCTTCTCTGTCTCTCCTTGATGACCCAAAGCATTAGATTTTATCACAAACACGAGATTTCAAAAAACATTTTGGATCATTAGGAGCCTGAGAGAGCCATATGGTTTTTATTTTGGTACCTCCATGCAGCACCCTGCAGTCCCAGAGCATTTGTCAGCAGGTAAATTCAATGGACAAGTATCTAATTTCACAATTTTAAGCTTGGGATAAATACATGGATTCCTACTGAGATGCTCTAGTATCCTGCTCTACATACAGAGAGGCTGGATGAATTCCTAAAACATTACTTCTCCAACCACCAGGTATTTTAGTTGCATCCATGCATCACTAGGAAGGAGCTGGAGAGAATCTCAGTACACTCAGCTCTTACTTCTCTTTGTGAGGGCAGGAGAGTCTGCCCATGCACACGTTAAATTCTACACTAAGGGTAAATTTCTGTGTTCTTTTGTTCATCTTTCTGTTAAAAAGAGGTGGCCTATTACTCCATATTCAACATCTTGTCGAACAAGCAGCTTTGCAAATCCCCAACTTTTAATTTCCTTATGTTTAGAACAAAAACTGTTGATAACCTAAGGAGCTAAATACGTGTCACCAACCAGTTTATACTAAGCATGAGTTTTCATGGCCCCCTCCCCGATGTTGCTGCAACGAATTGAGTAATTTGAAAACGTCTTTCTTTACACTGCAACATTTCAACACTCAGCTCAGCAGTGTATTGACAGGCTGTGAGCTCAATAAAGCTTATCTGCATTAAAACAAAGGGAACATCTCGTGCTGTTTGAGCAAAACACTTGTGTACGTAAGTGCCTGCAGAACGGGGGTCAAGCTTATCAATTAATGAGTTTCCCTGCATCTATTTTTTCAACTCTTCTCTTGTAGCAGACTGAAAGAAGGGGTCATTTCTAATTCATTACTGCCTCTAAATTTGGGGTTTTTTTCATTCTCTCTCTCGTTTTAGGTCACCGTTTGTATAGAGCCTCGTGAGAACCTTTTGCAGGTTGCTGGTGTGAGTCCACCTACTTCTGATGTTACTTGGTCTGCTGCTGATTATTTGTATGAGCTGCACATAACACTCATGTACCACTAAAGAGAATGCATTCTTCTTTAAATTGTCATTTCTTTCAAATTCTTGCTCTAAAAGAAGTTAGGCCTCCAACATTATTCCAGGCATATTCAGAAGAACCACTCCTGGAGCAGTGTTAAAAGTCTGCTGCTGATGCTGTATCCATCACACAGAAGCAGGGAGCAGAATACACTTACTTGCAAGTCATTACAGAAACCAGAGGTTAATTCCCCAGTAATACAATTCCTCCACTACGCAGAACTATGAACTGTAAGTACAGTCCTTTCTAAAAGCAATAATAGTCCTAGTGGAAATAAAATCCTCTGCAACCTCTTATCCTTTCAGCTTTCCGAGTGCACTAGAGCATAGCTGAACAGAAATAACAACTACCTCCACCATCAGTATAAACACAATGAGCACCGCTGAGATTAGATATCAAGACAGCATCCTTCACAAAAAGATGCAGCAAATACAAGTGTACCACATCACTGAAAATAATCTGTTTACAAAATCACCGACTGAGGCAAAATTTTCAGCTGCTTCATTCACAAGCTCAGCAGAAGCATCAGATGTAATACTTAAACTTTCTGTATCACACTCAGGTTCTATTGTCTGGGAAATGTCTTTGTCCCTGCTGAAAAAGCATCATTAGCTACTTGATTCCAACTTCAGCATCTATAAGCTTTTTTCTGGAGCCAGTGATGCCAAAGCAAAAGCCCCCGACTTCTGCAGGGTCCAGGAGAAAGTGGCTTAGAACCAACTTTGCAAGATTAAGGCCCTCTAGCTTTCTTCAAACTCTCAATCAGTAAGAAAACCACTGCAGATCTGAAGCTAGGGAGAGATTAATGCTAGGGAAGTCTTGCTGATAAATTATGCTTGTTGAAATAAAAAAACTGAAAGATGCAAAATGATACAAAGGAGAAAGTAAGTAATTAAAGGCTTAAAACAGTGCACTTGAAGTCAAACATCAAAACGAGAGATGGATGATTTACCTAGTTCACTGTCCAGTTCCTCCGTGTGTACCCCTTCTTCTCCAAGGGAAGAGCAGTAAATGAGACAGAAAAAATTAAAAGAAAATTTCAGATACCAGCACCAAGCAAGAAATTCCCTACAGCAAACAGCAGAACTGGCACTAATTTTCTAGAGACCAAGCCCAAGCTTTCCATTTACCGCACTTCAGTGATCAGAATATTGATGGGTCTGATGAAGATAATGAAAAAACTGGTTCTTGCACTCTCAAAACATCTGTATCAATGGACTACTTCCACGTCATGGCTTGATATGGCAAAATCATGCATTTGTGTTGTTCTCACTGTAGTGAGGCTTCTCCCTCAGATCTGCACAGTCCGACCTTTGCAATCCGTTCTGTAGACACATGGATCTGTCAGAAGGCCAGACCTGAATACTAATGGAGAAATCTGAGAGGAAAACCTTGTGTCTAAATAAGGATTAACGTAGCAAGGTTTTCAAGAAAGTACTTAAATTTATGTGCATACAAGGTCCAAATAACTTCACGGTTCTATCAGATGATTTAAGATAGACATGAAGTGCCTTGTTTAACTGGAGGCACAGACCCACACTACAGTCCAGATGCACTGGTGAGGCATATATAGGAATGCACCAGTTTTAGCAGGGCACCTGGGACAAAGATCACATAATTTTTCAAAGACACAAAGCCATCAATATTCGCTGTTGCTCCATTTATCATTATCTGCTCCATATTCATAAGTTAACAGTGACACAGATGATTAAAGTATTGCTTAGCCTATAAATAATAATAATGCAGTCTGAAAATGAAAGATGGTGACAAAACAAGAACAAAGATGGTAAAAACAATCTTGGACCTAACACAGGAAAGTTAAAGCCACATAAATGAATGACGGAAGCAACCAGAAAACGTAGAGTCACAATATTGCTTGGGAAAATCTGGACACCTGAAAAACCACTTTCACAACCTGTTTGCAAAATATTCTACCAACAGTTGTTTGGGACCATTAGTGTGAAATACAAATTGCAATTTCCTTTGATACCCTAAACAACTGGAAACAAGCAAAAACTTATTAGGGACGCATATCCTGATGAAGCAAAAACACAAAAGCAACTGCAACCAAACAAATCTGAAACGACATCTAACATTTATAAAATCCACAAACAGGATGGGATTGAGCCTGACAACTGACATGCACACACACCAAACAAAACAGAGAAGTCATCCCACTGACTTCAGTGGAATGACACCCAAAAGTGACCCTTGCCAAAAACTGTCCAGTTTCTATGATGCAGCAAAACTAACCTCACCTCTTCGTTTTTTTGAAATATAATTATTCTTATGTGCTAAGCAAGATCAGAGCAGATAAGCAGAGCAGTGCAGTGCACTGCTGTAACTATGAAGCAACTGCTTTAACTACTGAATGTTAAAAATATCCATTAATGAGCAACTCGGTGAATGAAGTGAAGGGGTGTGTGGGAAGATGAAATTAGCTGATTTTAAGGAGTCGATAAACAAAAATGCCACTACTCTTTAAAATTATGAACTTAATGAAATACAATAAATAATACCAGCTGTATGTTTCTAATCCCAACAAAATAAATTATTCCAGTGTTCGCTTTATAACTGCTAAGAGGACAGGAGAAAGACCTTCCCTTCTGTGAGGAGACCTAAAACTGTTTAGCAGAGGAGCCTGGCCACCTGCTGTAGCCTCATCCTGCCAGCTGCTCCTCACCCTGGCTCAGAGCACAGCCTGGGACACACTGACCCACAGTGGCACGTGCCACTTGTGGGCATCACTGGAGACATGGAAGTAGTGGGAGTGTCACTGGTAGAGAAAGCCAGGAAAGCAGGAGGGAGCTTTGCCTGCATTCATATGTTATTATTTAACTTTGTTCCAGTTATGTTGACCCACTGACTTATCCACTTGTAGAGGCAGAGCAAGGCCTTCCCTAACCCAGCTCCCTCTGCCCATTCCTAACAAATGATGCCAGTTGCCAAGGACATGAAACAGGGGCCAGCTCAGTTTTTGCCTGGGCTTTGCACATCCCTGTGGTTTGAGGGTAGGCTGCACTGTGCACTAGGAGGTGGATGACCTGCTTCATCATGGCAGCCAAGGCTGCACAGGTAAATTCTCACATCATGCAAAATCTCCCATGTGAAAGGAAGCAGAGGTTGAAAAACTGCATGTGCAAAAATAGTAATAGCAGTTCTGGAGGCCAGAGTTGAACCTACCACTGTAAAGGGATTGAGTTGATTCCTTCCTGAAATAAAATTGGAATTTGTATTGAGGTGATGGACACTAGTAGGAGGTTAATCATATTATGAAAACTAATTTTACAAGGACAGCACCAACACTGATGAATTAAACCCTTCAATTTTTATGACATGTCTACTATGATAACATTGTGTTAGCCAAAATTATGCAGTTGAATACCATCACCTTTCCTGGTCAGTAGAGCAACATTTCCCCACAGGTCTTCCCAAACATTTAAGTTATTTTCATAATTCCTTTTTTCTTCCAGCATCTCCGAAAGGATGCAAGGAATGAGTCTCCTGTAACAGTCCTGCCTGTGGCTGCTCTAAATCGGACAGTGGCTTGCATTTCCAACATCTCAAGGAATACAAAATCTTATCAGTGTAAATTTTCAGTGTCAAAAACCCACACTTTCAAATGGATTTTGTTTTCAGCAATCATAACACTATGTGGACTGTCAGAATTTAACAGTAGAAATGAAGCAATTGAATTATTTCTGCTCAAACAAGGAAGCAACAACATAACTCTTTCAACCCATGTACAGCAGGTGGTTGAAGCACAACACAAATGGATCAAGCAGAGACCCAGTTGGTCCCTCCTGCACAGCGATCCAAGGAGCAAATATGTTGGACAGCTTTGAGTCTTCTTCAGCATCAGTGACTTTTCAAATGCCTTTGCAAAAACAGAGGCCTCTTACTTGTAGCACCTCCTTGATTTTCATTAAATGATCTGCCATCTCAACGGTTATTTTACATCCACAGTAAACATTTACAACAAATAACGGATATTGTCTCTATGCACTTACTGATAAACCTTTTTCTTAAAAAAAAAAAATAAATCTTTCTGAACACACAGGTTATTAGAAAGGTAAAAGGGAAAGAAAGAAAGTTACCAAGAAAGGGACCAAACACATTATTATTTCACCATTTTTAGTCTCTTACCATCATCTTCACATTCTTCTAGAGGCTTCTGCTGTTTGTTCAGGCACCGTGGATCTAGCCAAGATGTTGTTTTTGTGTTATGGCTGGAAACCAAAAATGGAAATATGACCTTTGTTAACAAACCAGAACTGAAGTATCCGTGACATAAAAGTATATATCCTCTTTATTATTCAACAGACCTGAAGGCATACTTTTGATCCAGAGAAACAGCTCTACAATTTGATGTTTTTCAAACTAGTCTACCAAATCACAAGCACTTTGGCATTGAAAATACAAAGGTAAAAAGTGAAAACATACAAATCAGCATTCCTGACCAGAAGGAGGCACATGGAAGCTATAATATTATAAATTTCCAAACTTCTGGTTTTAATGGCTTTTTTTTTTTTTAAATTCCAAGAGCTGTCTTTAGGCCAAAGACAGAAGTTTCCCTTTCTCCCTAAACTATGCAGTGACCTTTGTTTCTACAAAAGACCTTTGACATGTCTAGAGTTGACCTAAGCATTAGTCAAAAACAGTTTCCAGTGAAAACTTTATAATTACAGAAATAAAAATGTTCTGCCAAAGCCTTTGATGGAAGTTGAACAGCTTTCCTTTCAACTCTTCCTTTCTACAAGTCCCCTGACAGTATCATGATGCCAGTCCCAGCAGTGAAGGCTGCATAGTAAACAGGCTTAAAATACATTTCTCTAGAAGTTATTTTCTCCCATAATTTCATTTGCATAAGCAGACAATCTGGTAATATAATGCCTCTTCTACAACCTGGTGTCATCTTAGACACAACCTGCAAAGACATCCCTCCAGTCCCTGAGGTATCACTTATCTAGCTTAGCCTTTAACACTGCTTAACAGTTTTAAGTTTCAATACCATAGTAATGCTATTTACTTCTCCTTCAAGGTCTCAAAGAGGTTTACAAACTGAACTTTAGCCTCACAACAAGTCTCGTGAGGGCTCTGTAGTGAGGGCCGCGATCCCCGAGGAACTAACAACCGACCAGCAAACTCGTATTGTACTGCAAGAAAAGGGGACTGCCCTGCTCCTGGGAACTGAGTGAGTAAATAAAAGGTCCTTGTTTTACACATCCTACTACCCAGCCCTCCCAAGGCAGGATGAGCAAACGTGTTTAATCCTTATGTGTGCTTCAGAGCAATTAATCGCCAACGAGAAAACTGAATGGCAGAAATTCAGCAAGTCGGGCACATTAACAGCAATAAAGCAGAGGGGGTCTGCCAGCTTATAAATAAGCAAGTCTGTAGTCTAGCTGAGAAAGAGGGCGGTGGGAGGAGAGCAATAGAATATTTGCATATTTCTTGCAATTTTCTCTCGCTAACCAAAGGCTCACAACAGTGTAGTTTGCTGAGGCACAGAAAATTTAGCTAAACACCTTTCAGATCATACACTCAGAGGGACAGGATTGTGTTACACCTGCAACGTGCACAGATCTACACGCAGGGTAACGAGGGACTGGGATATGCTGGGTAATGAAAATCCCAATTAAAGCACCAGAGAAACATATCTCAAGAGCCAAATTGCTTCAGCTACAAGACATCAGGATTGGTTATCTGACACACAGCTCTGGCCCCACTGGACCTGCACTGGTTCCGTGCAAGCAGCTCAGGTGCTCTCATGCTGCTCCCTTCAGCACCACAGCTTGATACCCAAAATGCCATAGACATTGGTACAGACATCTGAGGCAGCCTGGGTCCACACAGCTCATTAGCTCACTCTCTTAATTTGATACAAATCAAACTGAACGGTTTCCAGGCTAAGGGTGTCCTTAGAATTAATAGAACTGCAGTCATTCAGTGCTGCATCCATGCTAACACATTCGTGCACAAAATCAGCCCCATGTGTATGTTCCCCCAAACTGGTCAATCTGCACTGCAGGGAGGGGGCAGCTGGTGCTACCAGAGCTTCACATCAGAGAGGCAGTTGTGTACACAGACTACGTTTTCCCACCCCATGTATAATTCTGCAAAAGGTCTGACAAGTTATTTAAGGTGCTACAGTCCTGCATTGTTAAGAGAATACAGCAGCCATGGAGATGGGTTTGGGGAAATCAGTGGCAGAACCTCTCACTGAAGCACCTGTAAGGAAGGACAGCAGGGGCCCATATGGGGTCAAAAAGAGGAGCAACCGACTGCTTGGGCAGCATTTAGGGCTCATCATCTGTCCTCCTCCAGGGACGAAATGGCAGGCTGGATGAGCTATTACTCAGGCTCTGTTCTATATACAAAGGCCAGAAAGTACATCAAAGAACAAGGCACCCTGAGGACACAGAGAGGGGCAGAATGCCCTGTTCGGGCTAATGTACACATTTCAGTTTCATCTGATGAGAATTAGCACTGTGCCTTCTCGACTTTGGCTTACACTAGGGGGTTGGTGGAGCCTCTTCAGGTAATTGAGAACACCCTGGAAAATGGCCTTTTTTACGTCAGCCCTCTCCCACCTGCAGAAGGGCTGCTGTGGTGCTCTCAGTCATCCCAGCTCCTCAGGTCTTCTGGCACTCTTCTCTAATGTGCTCCCCTGCCACTGCAGCCAAGGGAAAACCGGCTCTGATGGACTTTTTCATGGCCCTTTCCAAAAGTCCCCTCTCCTGATGACAAGGCAGGACTGCTGGCCCTTATTGCCTCAGTGCAACTCTCCAGAGCACCAGAGGGGCAATTAGTAGAGAAGGTTCTTCTGCACTAACCAGTCACTGGCTTCTGGTACACAGAGGATCTCGGGTTCCACAATTGCATTAAACAGACCATCAAATCCAAAATCAATTCCTCGCCCCCTCCCCTACTTTGGCAGCTAAGGGCTTGAGTTTCAAAGGCTAATTGAATGTTAATGTCTAGCTAAGCTCTGTGCAAGAACTCTCTTCCACTAATAGGTCCTATTTTATAAGTTACTCCTATCTCAATAAATTTAGACAAGTATAATTAGAGACTATTATTTATGGCATGAAAAAAATCAATATCTTCATAAAACTGCTGACAGCACTCAGCTCTTAGGCAAAGACTGCAGAGCACAAGGTACTTGTGTTTAAAACTTACTGTGCCTTCTCTGCACTGAGCTATTCCTTCTGCAAACCACTGGAGCACAAGAACACGTTTGGCCCATTTGCTCTGAGGAGGGGACAACATACAAAGTCCATCCCTGGCTCTGCTGCTGCCTGCACACAGGAATTGGAGGAATCCCCTTCCGCTGCATTATGCACAGAGGCAGGCGCCAGAAATGAAGTCTCAGCCCTTTCAATTAGGAGCTTTCATTCCACCCATGAAAACAACTGGCCCGTATTTTATAAGTGTCTGTTGCTTTTGTAACTACCCTCGTAAAGCAAGCAATTCCCACTGCCTTTGAACTCAGGAGTAATTTGGATGTTAATCCAATCAGGAAATGCAAACCCCCTTCTGAAGCAGTAAAGAATAACAGCTCTGCACCATAACTGTATACACTAAATATTTAATACACACTCATACACACACAAAATGCATCCATGGAGGCTTACTTATGCCCAGGGAGAGGGAGAGAGATGGAATTAGAACAACAAAAATGTGCTTTACTCTATAAAATAGACTTCTCCGTTCTCGGTGTAGGCCATCTCCCAGTTTTCCGGCAGAGGACCTAGGTTATCCTCGGCAGAAGGAGGTAGGTATTGAGGGAGGTTCTGAGATGGTTCCGTGGTGGGAACGTTGGTGTGGCTATCAATCACAGACGGTGGGACTGTCTCTCTCACGATATGCACGTTATGCTCGTCTTGGTCACCAGACTCTGCTGTAGAATGAACAAGCACAGATAAAAGTGAAAATCAGTCTTTTTCTCCTCCTGTTTGCTCTTCCAGGTTTATCCTAGCAGTCTTTCTCTCCTTGCTTTGTAATTCACAAGACACAGCAACAGATGAACCGAGGGCAGAGCCTCGGCAGTCTTTTTGCCAGCAGGGACGAGCTTGCTTTGCCCACACAAACTCTGCCAGCCAGACCCCAGCCAAACAAATCAGGAGCTGTGATCAGCTCCTGTGTTTGCTCTCACAGGCCCTGCTGAGGTACCAAATTTTTCCAAGCTGTCTGAGGCCAGGGCTCACTGATGTAGATGAGTTCAGTGGGCTTTTGAGCAGGCTTACTGGTTCACTCCTGCAGTGCCAATTGTGGGACAGGGATTAGGAGAATAAAATTTCCTGTTTCAAGAATGATCAAAAGGGGAGATTTTTACAAATGCAAAAGGTCGCCGGAAGCTCAAAGTCAACAAGCTAATGGTGAATGTCTTTATTGCAGTGTGTTATTTTAAATTAAAAATTAAAATGAATGTCAGCACTGCATGACGTGTCTACATGTTGCTGCTCACCACTGTCTGTTCTTGCTATCTGAGGAGGTTTACTCCATGGCTCATCATTATATCCTTCCAGTCAAAGTCAGTCAGGAGTATTTTAAGATGTATCTGGCCCTTCTCCCTCTAAGGAAATATTTCTGATGCTTGTATCTATGCAGCTTTGAGCTGTATCCATGAAACATTGCTGCTCATTCCCTCCATCCCTCATCACAGTAAATGCTCCCCAGTAAACAGGTTTGTGCCCCTAATTCCTTCACAGAGAGGTTTTGGCTACAACAGACAGATTCTGAAATCAACCCAAAGGGTTGAAGTCTCCCAAAGGGATTTTCTCTGGTTCTTGCAGGTATCGAAAATTTATGCAGTACATCCCCTGAGAGTATCAGTACAAGCAGCAGTCAACACACTGAGCAAAAGACTGAGAGATCACTGTCAACCCTCTGCCAAGTCCACATGGAGTGGGGCTCCACAGACAGGACCTAAACCCCACTCTCCAGACCAGAGACCAACGACATCCTCCACTTGCATCCCACAGCCTTGGAAATAGCTCCTGCACTATTCTAGCCTGTGTGCTGCCATTACCAAAAGACAAGATACTGAACAGAATAAACTGGGAGAGACAGGAAGAAAAATATCTATACCAGTACTCTCAATGCCTGCTTTCCAGCCTTCCTGGCGTTTGATATTTTTAGGTAGAAGATGACAAGATAAAGAAGCATGAATGAATCATCGCCAGCTTAAAACTGAGAGTATAAACATGCCAAAAATCTGGAAAACACAAGTCACCGAGAGGTCTTCTAGGGAAGCAGGAGCATTTTAATATGGCTAGCACACTTACATGTGAAGTAAGCATAAGAAATCACTTTGGTGTATGAGAAATAACTCTTTTCTTGATTCTGTGCCCATTTAATGAAGGCAAGGGGCCAGGGTGTGATAACGTTGTGACAAATGAGCTGCATCTTCCAGTATTTCATCTTGTGAAGGAAAACAAGAGAAATGATGCTCAAGTTACTTCAGGGGCACCAAACTGAGACGGGCAGCAAAGGAATCAAACAGCATCTCCCACCAGCTACCTCCCAAAATCAGACCCCTATGACAAAGGCTGGGGCTGCTGCCATGTCACAGCAATTCAGGTCTTGAAACTGGGCTGAGGAAGCAATGCTCTAAGTGCTAACAAAAACTAGAACTGAGGACATGGGGAAGAGCTCTTGTCCCTCAGAGTTTCACAAACTTCCAGATGATTTCTGTGGAAATTCAATGGATCTCCAACAGTGTTTTGCTCATAATCTGCCCGCACAGCACTTGACTTTAGATTGCAATGGTTTCCAGTGATCTTTAAGCCGTTGCTTGATGGCAGTCACGGTGGGACTGAGATCTGTGTTCAGCAGGACACAAGGCCTTCACAAAACACAGAGCTTACACCCAAGCTTCAGATCTCATTCCTGCAGCAAGCAGCCCTCCATTTGCTGAAAAGTACCTTGGAGAAGAGGACCTTGTAACTGTACGTGATGGGCAGCTCCAGATGCAAGGAAGGGAATGAATAGCAACATGTTTAGTAAGCAGCAATAATTAATTTCAAATGTAATCCTGGTCGACTCATTCCATACTGTTTATAACTGTCAACTATAGCTCAACTCTTCCTTGACCTTTCTGCAACTAATAGATTTGAACTTTTGCACATTTCTTTCTGATTCAGCTCAATCCCACAAGGCCTTTTTGGAAAGGCACAACTGTGTGTGTGGTTGTTCACACCTGGACATCTTCCATTCAGGTGCTGACCAGCTCTGTTTGAGATTTGACAGCTTTGCAGAAAACACATTAAGAACAACACACCCCCTGTCAAAACACCCTCCAAAAACCTTCCCCACGTATCCTAATTGAGAGACAGCAATATTTTTGCTTTACCTGTGAAGCTACTGCTCATTTCAGGTACATCATCGTCTTCCTCATTCTCTGTATGCACTATGCCAGCATTTTGCATATCATTGTAAGACTTGGTTCGCTTTGGAGTCGACTGCTTGGAGCCAGACTGCAGGTTTTGCAAAGCATCGGTGGAAGTCACTTTCCCACTGAGGGGCTGGCTGGGAGGCTTGGGCGTTCCATAATAGTTACCTAGGCAATAGAGACACATTTGCATCTTCACAAGAGAACAGTTTATAGCAGCAAGATCTCTGTTTTTTCTTTTCTTTTCTTTACGGTTCCATTAGAATTTCTGCCCCTCCCCGCAAATAAGTAAACAAATAAGGTAACGCACGCCATTCCCATTTTTGGGGGTGCATATTTCATCTCTACAGCAGACACAGAAATATTTCTTCCCCTTTTAGTTATTCTTGTCGAATCTAAAAGGAGAAGCAATGGTTGCATTGTTTAGGTGCACTGAGCGTACATGGGCTAAAACAAAAGGCAGTCACAGTGAATAGCAAAACTTCATCTCGTTACATCTGAATTTCAATTAGTAGCCTTTTTACATGTGTGCACCCACACAATGCTGTGGCAGATCTGGAGTGAGCCCTGAAGAAAATAAAAAATTCATGACTGCTATCACCAAGAGAAGTGATTAAAGGCTCGATGGCCTGCTTTAATACACAGGTTCTTTTAGGGGGGGATGTTGCATTCAAAAAGCAAAAACTACTCTCTCTCTTCCTAAGAGAAAACTTTGTCAGAGGAGAGAAAAGACAAGATACCACATGGCACTGCTTTCTTCAACCAGGAAATTCAGCAGTTGGGTCAACTTGGGTAGAAATGAACAACCAGACCCTAAAGTTAAACTTGAGGGACCAAAGATGCACCAACAGTTACACAAACACACAGCTCTCAGCCATCACCAACTGTGATGGAAACAGAGCACAGTGCTCCCCTGTCATTTTAAGTGACTGTGGAAGAATCACAGAGTAGGTACAGGTTCATTGATGCCAGAACCACATGGAGGTATTTCACTGTCCCTGTTTCACTTCACCTCCACACCACAGCAGTGCTTCATTTGCCCTGAAACACACCACAGGAACCTCAGGTCTGGAATCTATTCCTGCAGCACTTAGTATGACAGGAATTCAGACCTATTGCAAGGTGCATCTTTTACTTTTTACACAATGTTCCGCTATATTTAACCCTTTAACATAAAACTCCTCAAAGTTTTCCCTTTCAGGAATTATTGATAATTTTTTTTGTCACCTTTGGATTCCAAGGGTAGATCTAAAAACTATCCCTATACCCTCTGGCATGATAAAAGATAAGGGATGAACCTAGGGCTTCAGCTGTGGGAACAGTGCAAAACTCTTCTCTAAAATAAGCGTTTACATTTATTTACATTCTTCATTGATCTCCATAGGCTATGTATAACATTATTTTTCAATTTTTCAGTACATATTTTCTCAGCCAGTGTGGGACATGACCGTGCTTGAGACCATCTAAGGAACCTGAAGGTGCACAAGTCCGTAGGACCTGATGAGAGGCACCCACAGGTCCTGAGGGAACTTGGATAAAGTTGTTACATCACTTTCCATCCTATCTGAGAAGTTGTGGCAGTCCAGTGAAGTTCCCACTGACTGGAAAAGGAGGAATACAACCCCCTTTTTTAATATAGGAGGATCCAGGGAACTACAGGCCAGTCAGTCTCACCTCTATGCCTGGCAAGACCTTGCAGCAGATCCTCCTGGAAGGAAGATCATCAGGACTTATCAGGAGCAGGAATCACCCTGGCTTAGACTGGCAGAGACCATTTGGGATGACCACTTAGGACACATCACACGTTGCTATCTCTCCCTCTCACTGTGTCCCACGAGGTGAGGAAGTATTTCTCACAGAGCTGAAGCCAGAGAAGTCGGAGCAGCTCCTCCCTCCATGCTTTTACAGCCGGAGTACGAGGACAGCAACACGTGCAGGTTTGCCTTAGCAAGGTGTGTCCCAGCCTGTACACAACGTTGTGGATTCAGCTCCACAGGAGCAGCAACGCTCCGCAGTGCTTTCATCTTCTGTTCATCATTTCAGAATCTTAAATGTACATTGATGCATAATTTATGGGGGGAAGGAAATTACTTCTTCTGCAAAGAGCCTCTAATGGGTACAGAGGCTCTGCAAGCAGGTTGCAGTCTCTGCTAGAGAAATAATTCTTATGCTCTACATACTGCAGGAGTATTTTATACAAAAAGAGGAGCAATGGAGGAGAGAGAGTGCAAAGGAAAAATATAAAGGTAGGTGGGCAAACAAAAAGGATAATTAACCCTGCTCCCATCTATCCTCTTTGGCATTTCTCATGAACAATGACGCTATTCTGGGATTTTGGGGTCTTTTTTTTTTTTTAGGTTGTTTCTTTATTTTTCCAGGGGAAAAAAAAAAAGTGTTTTTTAAGGATATAAACTGCTAAGCAGAGAGAGCCATACACCTGAAAACAGCTTTTATTTATGGCAGTGCACATCCCTGTTTTGTGGTCTGTTGTAAATGGTTAAATCATTTAGGATGGATGCAAGAAAGTGAATGAAGGGGATATATAGATGTTAATAGTATGGGTTTTATTTCCCCTGGACAAGAACATAGCACAGATGCTACCAGTCCTCTTCCAATTACAGAGAAATATATGATTATATCTTTGAATTTTGTTCCTCTAGCAACAGCAAGGCTGGAGTTCCTAACTGTCCATGGAGAGCTGTTCCTCAGCAGAAAACCAGGCTTCTCTAAAGTATTTCAGCTTTTCTTACACAGAAATCACTAGTCATTTTTTAACCATCCATGTCTGTTGACACTATGATTAGTGAACAATTATCTTCTATGAAGACAGTGTTCTACTTTAGAGGATCCCTATAAGTATACATGAGCATATAAAAAGAGCAAATATGAATTTGAAACTGAGCATGGCTCTGCATGTGTGGGTTTTATGGGAAATGCAGCCATTGGGGCTGAACTTTTCTTTTTTCTCCACAGGAGGCAGATTAAGCCTGAGTCAATATTCTAAAAAAATCACAGCTCTTCCTTCAGATTCACACAAGGACAAACAGGCTGGGGAAATAACCCAGCTCATGATGAAAATCTTCAAAAGAATGCTCCAACCCAGCTTCCAGGTGACATAGAAAATGAGAGAAAATGGAAATACTATTTTTTCCTCATAATTGCTGGATGCAGTTAGACCTATTTCTATTCTCTAAGAAGTTATTTTTGAAAACGTGGCACATGGGCCTGGGCGTGGGGGCAGACACACTATTAGGGGTGGCTGGTACCTAAAATTATCATCAAAACTCATGTTTCATCCTAGAAATTGGAAAGAGAAAATATTTACCCTGTGACTCAGAAATCCAAACGTGCCCCATTAACAGCAGTGAACAGCCCAGCAAGAGTTTTACAACAGTAAGACTTGACATTATTCATTCAAATTAAATCTGCCAATGTTTACGAAAAAACATACATTCAAAAATATGCTTTAACTGTGTTTTACGAGCCACTTGTAAGCCTAAAGAAGGGGCTAACTCCACAGCCAGTGTAATTTGTACTGAATATCCAATCAGCTCTAATTATTAACAGCATGTTACATGTGCATACACAAGCATCTGTCATCCCAGAGGATCCCAAACCATTTTCTGAAGTCAGCACAGTAGTTAAGGCAGGACTCCCCAGGGTGCTGAGCTCAGGTGAAGCTCTGCTAAACTTCTGAGGACCGTGACCCCAACAGGATGTCTCAAAGCTGGAAAGGAACAGCCTGTCTCCCAGACAAAGGAGATTTCTTGAACAAGGCGGCAGGAAACCCTCCACTTTTCTGTGGAAATGCCAGTTCTGAAGCAGCCAGCATGGCATAAATGGCACTTTCCCATGTCTAATTCCTATGGGAACGGGGCTTCTAAGTTTACCCTCTTCTCAATCCCATTTGAATCCTGCCTACAGCAACTGAATTAATAGCTAATAACAATGCATTCACTCAGCAGATGCACATACCATTAACTGAATCCCTTGTCATCACCTTTCACTAACCCTTATTTTATTCAGTCCCTTGGTGCTTAATACTTATTTAACCACAGCTGAAGTTCGATGGCAGCTTTTGCAGCCAAATCCATGACTTAATACATGCACTCTTAAAGCACCACTCAGGAGAGTGGAAAAAAATAACAATAATAATGAAAAAAAAAGACCCAACCAAGAGAGCTATTTGGAATGAGTTGGTTTCTTTTAATCTTGTTATCTGCCAGTGTCGGCAGCTTACACATTTTTAGCATGATGCACAGTAATCAGACTTTGGTAACAGCTTATCACAACAATAAGACAAGTTCTCATCATCATAACACTTCTTCCTCTGCCAATTCAAGCAGTGATCACAATCAATGAAAGTAATCTACAGCAGCTTCCACCCTGTCCTGCAGTTTCTGAATTACAGCAATGCTGTCAGCCAAGAGAACTTTCTTTTCAGGTTTTAGAGACCGAGTGGTAATGGAGAATTTGCTTATATGTCAAGATAACAAAACATTCTTATTAAATATACCCCTGGTGGAAAGTAAATTCACAGACAACCCTAAGTTGTTTATGTCACCTGTAATTTGAAATGCAGTTCACAAAAACACGCCAACTAGCTATCCCTAAGTAAAATAACTGCAAATCTATTCCATAAAAATTTTTGCCATTCACTATTCAATTCAATTTGGGTTGAAAGGGCTCCAAGATGCTGTTTCTGGAATGGACAGAAATGCACAAGAACAGAGACACAATCTAACAGGTTCAAAAGTGGTTCCCTTGTGGAGAAGGAAGAGGAGACCCTGGAGGCTGCTGGGGTGGGGACAGGGTGGCAGAGTTGACATGGAGAGGTGGAAGAAGGCAGAGGAGCCAACTGCAAGGTCAGGCACGAGCTTGACCATTAATCCAAATGGTACAACATCAGTTGAAGAATGTGGTCCCTAACCATATATTTGAGTTACTTTAATCTGTAGGTGTTTGCTCTGCAGCTCTTCTCTTTCCTGGTGTGAAGAGATTTATGCCTGGGATTGGGAGTGTATTTGTGTCTCAGAAAACGACCAAGAAGAGTTCATGAAGTTCTGAATTTACTGATGCCTCCTTGTGAAGCCTAATTTTGCAATTAGAAAAATCCCATGAAACTCAAAAGCCTCTGTGTAGCACAGAGGACCCTGCGTCCATGGGAAGTGCATCTGATCTTCAAAGTGACCACTCTGTGTTAACAAGGACTCCATTAATAGCTCATGTTTTAAAAAGCAGTTCACAGCTTACTGTCTTGCTGCAAATGGGTATTTTGGGAAAGAAACTTGGAGATAAGCAGCAAAATTAAGCAAGGCCGTGACACGAAGACTTGAAATGCAATTATTAATGTAATTGTTTTCTTTTCTGAGACACAGCTCTTCTCTGCACTGTACAAGAACTAAAACAATTGACCCTTAATTTTAGCAGAAGAGCTTCTGCTCATCTAATCCACAAAGAGTGCTTGTGTCTGATTAACACAGGATGAATTGGTTCCTGGGAGCAGAGCTCCTGCCACAGTGTTTTGTCTGTTCTCTTCCCAGATCACATTCTGCTACAGATTTCCACATTTAGATGACAGATCTGGCTGCTGTCTGTGGGATTCACCTAGCTGCAACTGCACATTGATTAGCAATTGCCTTGAGGAAATTCAGAGTATCCAGGCAACCAGGAGGAGGCCACGGATACAGCATCTGGATTGGAAGCAAAACAGGCAATGAAGAAGATCTCAGAGAAGTTAACCTACAATATGTGCATTTGCTTTAAACACAGATTCTCTGTCAATTTTTGCAGTTATTAACAGTGAGATTAACTGAAAGATCAGTTTGGGTTTCCTGTTAAATATGTCAAACTGTTACAATCTGAACATTTCAATTTGTGTCTGAAATTTAACATACACTCCAGTTAGTGTCCTAAAGGCAATGGCAGCATGGGAGAAAGTCACCTACAGAACAAATCACTCTTATTTATTCTGATTTTTCCTGTGTTGACATATAGCTAGGTATTGCCACATGCCACTGTTAACACTCACGTACAACTGCATCCAAGCACATTTAATGCATGGAAAATTCCTAAAACAAAGCAATTATACTTACATAAATAAGCAGTAAGGCCTTGGTAGCATGGGTCATGATGCGGCTATGGAAGCTCAGAGTGTTTCATGAGACCAGCTGTATTATACCAACAGCTATATCCATATGCAAATAGATTAAAAAAAAATTCAAAGGGAACATAAATGAGCATGTGCTTGTGGAAGGTATATACAGAATACAGGAGAAGCAGCTGGAAACACCCTACCTAGCACAAGGATGTAGGAATAAAGAAAATACCATGTCAAGACACTGCAATATGCAACCCTTCTTGCAAATACTTTAACATTCATATATATGTAGTCCCACCACAAGGATGTGTCCCATTAACACCTTCCCTCTGCAGAAGGTGGTGGTGTGTGTATGGCAGCTCACATTGAGCTCTGCAGTGGCTGGGAAATGCCACAGCCTGTGGAGGCTGGGCTGCCTCTGCAAAGAAAGGAGCTGGATAACACCAGTGAGGAGCAGCTAATTCTGGAGTCCCAAGAACACCCACTACCAAAAAAACAACCCCAAAATATGCCTGGCTGCCATCTATCAGTGGACTACCAGGAACAGCCTTCAACACATCAGACTGTGCTTAGAGAGCAAATGATACCTTAAAATAACCTAAACTCTAATTTAGGAAAACAGCAACTAATTCACTGTATCTCTTTTTGCCAGAGGTGTTTGGGAACCACCTTTTCCCCAAGGTTTATGTTTTAAAATGCATGACTGCTAATGAGCAATTTCTGACAGAGCTCACACTGGAAAACTTCCTACTGAAGGTGCAGAGAGAGAGAAGCTGGTGAGGAATGCCACAGGAAATTCAAAGCCACTCTAAACCCTGATCAGATATTTGAATATTTGCTTCTAGAGAACAAGAGTTACTCAGGTACCACTTTAGCTGTTTGTAAAATGAGGCATTGTTATCAGATGACACTTCAGTACAGCAGCACTCATGCTCAACACTGATAATCATGCACATACACAAAAATGTGTTGCCTTTTTTTCTGTACCAGTGGCTTAAAAAATAACAAGGAAAAAAAAAAAACCATGAGAAGTATAAAAGCCAAGGATAGAAGAGGAATCTGCAGTGCACAGATGTTAATATGTGGATATTGGACGTGATACATTAAAATGGTGCTAAAGGAGCCGTTATGATTTATTGAGTCAGTCTGTAGCAGGGAGACAATAATAAGCGGATCTTATCTTATTAAGTGGAACATGTAGTTCCTCTGCATGGGCATCCCCTGCATCTGCCACCCTTACTCGCCTGATCTTGCTGTCATGTCTTTCCTGCCACAGACACAGTTCACATTTCAAGGTTGGACCAAGTTGCTGAGACCCACAGGCTGCAAAGGCACCAGAAGCCCAGCAAAGCAAATCCAGCCTTTTTGCTAAAGCAGCTGGGGGAGTGGGGCTGCTGCAGAGAAACTCAAGGAGAGCCAGCACATCAGATAAATTAGGCTAAAGGCATCTTGATTTGAAGCATGTTGCTGAATACACCTCTCTACTCCAGCTGAAATTTTAACTGCACTATTAACGTAATTTATTACACTCATTAAGTACCACAATCGGAGACCCTGTCTACAATAGCTAGTTTTATACACTTTTAAAATGTTAGCAAGTCACCCCATTACATCTTAGTCATGAAACTAATGCAGATTACTTATTACTTCTCTTGGCAATCACATAACACTTGTCCTGAGAATGAAAGATGATGCCTTGACAATAATATGCTATAATGTAATAACCCTTCACATGTTATAAAGTGCAGCACTTTTTCTTTTGAGGATCACTAAGTGCTGGGCAGGCATTCATTAATACAGCCTTGCCAGACCCCGGTGATACAGCCATCCCCACTCAAAATTCAACCACCATGCCAATGTCCCCGTGTGCCTCTGCACAGGTCCCATCCCCACTGCTGCCCTCAGCACAGCCCTCTGAAATACTGTCACTGCCGATCTCTCCCTCCCATTTGCAAGAGCAGATAGCTGCAGGCACAGGGTATCTGCTGAAATATTAATGAAGGGAGAAGTAAGTGTTGTTTTAATATTCTCCAGGCCAGTAACCTGAAGTATAGAGCAGTTACCTGATATGCCCAGGGCCACTCAGCAGATGGGGAAGGAATGAGAATAAAATCTGGAAGCGGTGGCTCTGCTCAAAACAGCCCTCCCTTGGGGTCACTGTGAGAGACCACAATTCAAACACAGAAGTAATTGCCAAATAATTAGTAACCTACACAATTACTTCCATGCATCCATCAGTATTTTCTGCCCTGAAGGAGCAGTCAATAAAAGCCTGAGATTACAATTATGGTGATTTCCTATGCACCAGAAGGCCTAGACAGTGTGCAGCCTAAAAAGACTTTTCCTTCCTAATGAGTATTGTCAATGGGAATTTTTAACTGGCTTGAGTGTGTTATGTGCAGCTTTACCAGCACCCACGTGGGGCAAAATCACCAATACTGGTGGTGCAGCATCGCAGCTTTGGGCGGGTCTTCCAGGGCTTCAGCTCCAGCTGCTGGATTCATGTGATCCACATGTAGCTTTCATCAGGGGAAGAAAGAAGATGTTTCTGGGCTTTATGGTTAAAAATCAGCATTTTAAAACTGGAACTGAAAATCTCAGGAATTAAGGCTTGCTGACATCCCCTCCCACCCTAACACAATTTTTGGAGCCTTCTGGGCGCAGAACACGCCAGGGAGGTGATAGGTGACTGGAACAACAGCTGCCCTGCCTGCCCTGCATTCACCAGGATGTGAATCAAAAAGCTGCCCAGAGGAACCTATTTGCAGTGCACCAAAAGAAATAATAATGACATTACACAGCCCTGTAGGTCGGCAACACCTTTTTTGTCCTGTTCGGTTTGCACTTTCTCTTTTTGAAATTAGAGCACTTTCAAAGCCCAGGTTCTTTCAAAACTTGATACACACTCCTACTCTTTTATGGTTTCCAACTGTTCTCTTCTGCTTGTTTTTTATTCTTTCCAAATCAATAGTATTTGTATCAGCATCAAAGACCTGTGTATTACCCCTCTTCTGATGGCTCCCTCTATTCCAGCCTTTCTCCCCAGAAGTTCTCTTCAATAACTGTTACTAAACAAATGCTTGTGCTGCTTTCTCCTGCAAGGTTTTTTTTCTCTCTGCAATTGTTTGATTCTGACTCAGTACAATGGGTAAAATTATTAATAATAGAAGTTATTCATTAAAGGTATTATTTTATTGTTCTTCAGGGAGAAATAGAAGATTATTTCTGTATCTTAGGTTCCATCCCTCCGGTTTAGAATAAGCCATTACTGGTCAAAAATACAGCCAACTTCATCATGGTGGTATATTAAAAAAAAAAAACAACAAAAAAACCAGCAGCAAAATGCAGTATAAAACAAATTATAATTAATCTAAGACTGTAAAGCTGGACAATAACAGAGACTTGGACATTAAAATTCTAACTTATTTTGTGGTCTGGGTTTTTTGGCAGATTGGTGTTTTTTTTAATAGACAAAATTGCTGGTGATTGCAGCATTGAGTCTGAATCACACCGTCTTCCAAGATCTAATCAAGATCAACACTGTCTTGATCAATACAGATGTAAAATAAGATTTCCAAAAAAAGTACAACAAAGCCATTAAAAAAATCTCAGAAGGCAGCAAAATAATTTCTTGAAGCCGTAAGTGAAAAATGAACTCTATTTATTTCACATTACAATCAAATAGTAATGTGTCTTGATGCATATGTGCACACATGCATCATCATTATTTGCTTTATTCTTATTGATTTTTCCTTCCATGGGCCAGCACTCCAGAAACACAATGCACCAGCATCACTGATGCCAACAGGGAAAGAGGCTTCTCAGCACTTCTGACAAATTATTCCTTTAAAGTTCAGACACTTCTATCACCCACAGAAATGAAATACACATTAGACTTACGAGAAATCAACCTCATCTTCGGCAACTCAAAAGAGCAACCCATGAAACCTAAACAGTTTAGCTGCTGCTGCATATAATCACATAAGCAATGAAACAACCATGTTATAACTGTCCCAGATGGATACAGCATTTCCTGAAAACTAATTCCCAGCATATCCCAGGAGCCAGCTTACAGACAGTTACCCATTTTGTCTTTCCAAGTGGAAAGGTCACCAGAACAAATGCGATCAGGAAGCAATGGCGAAGCCGTTCAGCTGATCTATTTCGAGCACCATGACAAAGAAAACTAATTTAGTGTTATAATTAGAAACATGGAGAGGAAAAAAGCTCATTTTGGAGAAGAGCTGCTGCTGGAACGTTAGCATTGGTGCTGATGGAGCTAATCAGCTCAGAGAGGTGGAAGAGTGAAACCAAATTATACATTTAGCATCTTCATGCAAACCAGGTTTGACACTGCAATTGTCTGCAGTTGGGAATGAGCACAAGGTTTAAAGGTGCTCTTACAAGGGAGTTTTTGAAGAAACAGACAAGCAAACAGTGTTTCAGGACTTTTTTTTCAGACCTTGAAAAAACAAAACCACATGTCACAATCTTTCCTGTTCATCTTTGATGACTACTTTTCAAAGACTACTGGCTATTTGTGTGTAGCTCATATTTTTAAACTTATTCCATATTTCTTATTATAAAGAATAATAAGTCTGTAAGGATAAGGCTTTTTCAGTCTCTCATAATAACAGAAAGTCCCATTAAACTTCTTGCAAATGGAAATATGACATGAATGAGCTGAAGTACACTGGAAGGACTTTCAAATCTCCAAAATATTTCTTTTCATAGTCTTCTCAAGAGGTACATTTGAAAAAAACCCCAACACACTCCAAAAGGAGTTTTCAATTTAAAGGAGATACAGATTGCAGGTTCAGTTACACAAATCCTATTGTACCTAAACACAGTCAATTTGCCTGGCATTTCTCTGGGAGTCAAAGGTATCTTTTTCCTGCTCTCACCCTGGTTACATTTCAATGCCCCTTGGCTGCATCAGTGCTGTTGTTTGCAAAGCAGTGCTTTACAAAAAGTAAAAAAGATCAACACAATGACCCAAGTTAGAAGCAATTATCCGAGAATAAAGAAGAAAAAAACAAGTCCAAAAGTAGTGCATCAGGTAGTGCATAGGGAACACAACTGGGTGATAAAGGATGTGTATTTAGGGAAGATGAAGGACAATAAAAAGAGCAGGAGAGAAGAAAAAGTGAACAAGGAGATGAACCCCAGTGGATACAAAGAATAGATGCAGACTGCCTCAGTATTTCCTTACTGGAGTACATACTGAATTTTCCTGGCATACTGATGTAAACCTTTAGAGGCAATTAACTTGAAAAGACAAAAGCACAGCAATATGGGAATTCCCTCTCTCAGGGTACAGAGAAGAGGGAAGTAGAGCACTAGGATGGAAAGCAAGGTCCTAAGTCGAGCAAGGGTGGTGCAAGTGTGGTGTCCTGCCACAGCTCTTTGACTGCCCGTGGCTCCATCCATACCTTCATAAGTTCCTACTTCCAAAAGTGTCCCACTTCGCTCCAACTCCAGAAATTCCTCCACAGTCAGAAAGTTATAGTCCACACCAGGCACTTCTCCTTCTCTTGGAGGGCGGGTTGTGCCTGAAAGGGAAAATTAGCACATTAATACCAGTTAATGTCATTTTCTTACCAAAGGTAAAAAGGACAGTGAAAAACTTTTCATAAAGATACAGCAGTACCTGTAGGATACAACTCTGTGAGCTACACAATGTCAGAAGAGTTCAGTTATGAGTTAGGAGCCCATGTAAAAACAAGACAAGACACAGACCTCTGGTTGAGGTGGCAGTACCAGTTGGAACAAAACAACCAAAGGACAATTTTTTTCTTGTATTCTCAGAAAGACTCTCTGGCAAAGGAATCTCTCATACCACATGCAGAAACACAGCTGGAAAAGTTTGGCACCTGGGAATATGCCAGCAATTACCTTCCTGCTATTAGCAGTGTCTCTCATACTCCACTAAAATTGCAATCTGTATTCTCGGATAAGACTTCTTTCTAGGTTCCATTATTTCTGTATCAGTATCTCACCAAATGTTCTTTCACATCATAAAGATAATTTCTCCCTTGTTTTTACTTAGTATTTATTTATATTTTTCTTTTTATTCAGCGTTAAAAACTACCATGAGACAGTTCTGATGCACCATTCACACATGCTCACTAAAGAGACAACCTGCCAACTGTTTGCACAGAAGTTCACCTTAAGTTCATTCCAGTTCAAGAAATATTTTTGAGTAATAAGTCACACTGAATCTCTCTCCAGCACTTGACAATTTAAATAGCACCCATGGAGAACAAGGCTCTGATCACTGCTACTCTGCCAGCTCTGAAACACTTCTCCCTTCTGACCAATTTACAGCCCTCTGAAGCATAGTGTAAGATGAGTCATTTCATTACTTTTTAGCTAAGATGGCTTGGGCCACTGCATTTTAGGTCACTGAGCACAGCTTCATTGATTAGGATCAATTTCTGTTCAATAGCCTTTATTTTCCATGACTCTGGAGGCCAGGAGGTGGCTGGACTCTGTACATCTGGGATTAAACATAAATGCCAGATTTACAGATGGTACAGGAAACCGAATTTTGGAAGAAGGAGCAGAGTCAGAGAGTTGGATGTGTCCAGAGAGTGCTGTGGTTGCAACCAATCTGCTGGCTTGGGAATAACTTCAGAGGTGTGGAAGCCATACCTAACATTTAATGAAGCATGATTTCTCACTTCTGAGGGACTTTTCCAGCCTCTGGGCAGCATCTTCTCAGTGCATACAATTTCTTAAACTCTCTATAAAAGGACATAAGAAAGAATAAAGAAGCTGAGCTTCTGGAAACTAATTGGGAAGATTCCAGGTCTCAGAAGTTGAAAGAGCATAAATTTACCATGCCTGCATCTGGCAAATGTTTTCCTCAAGTGCCAAGGAAGCGGAAAGTCTGCTTTATCCCCTATTCAGCTGAGAGACTGTTCAAGAGGTCAGTCTTGACAGAGTGACACCCTTGAAAGATGATCACTAGATTAATTTCCTTGATAGATATCCACTTTCTCTAACATCTTCCATTTCTTGTTTCAAAATAGAAACTCTCTCTTTTTTTAATTTTTATTTACTGTCCCTCTTCAGATAGCCTACAAATTGCCATGGTTTTTCTGTCACTCCTTCTCTTGGAGCTGTGTGAATGGGTGAAGGTGGGAGAAAAAATAAGGAAGGGGATGGAAATGGTGATGGATATCTTCACCTTACAAACAGAATTACTCTTTCCTATTGAAAGGATTACATTTTGCATTTGTTTTATTTTTGAATACTTACAGTAAGACTACAACAAGTTTTACCCAGTGGATTGTAACAGAAGACAAATGTCTTCCACAGATCTAGTCAAGAGAAATACTGGAGCTGCTCCACGTGCCCCTCACTGCCCCAGTGCCTGTGTTTCCATCCAAAGGCAGGCAGCAAAGCTGAGCAGGCAGTGACCACACAGATCCCTCCCTGGCACACAAGGAGCATGGAACAGTCATCCAGCAGCTGGGATGAGGGGTAACAGCCCAGATGCAGCATCTCCACCCTGAGTACCAACACCTCTGTGGACACTCAGGCTATGAGGACCCTCACCAGCCTGTTGGCCACTGCCACATGCCCGTAAACCTGGCCCATGTGAGGGAAGGAAGAACAACGAAAAGCCTCCACAATAACTATGTCCAATGATGTGCTGTAGCTGCCCCATGCCCGAAGCACAATGGAAGTGAGAATTAGACTGCAGTGCTCCTCATCCATCAGTCACCCCGAGCCTAATGACAAAGATCAGGACTTACATTTTCCCAGTAACTAATAACACATATTGATGAGACACAAAGACCAGGGAACTTCAGGACTGCTTTTACTTTATCTCTTGAAGCCTTTTCTTTCCTTTATCTATATCTTCCCACGGAGCGTATATTTATTAATCATTTTTTTTCCTTCTGAATTTTTATGGCGGTGAAATTGCAGTCAGCAGTTTACTAGTGCTGGCTGCCTATTTGACATGACAATTATATCTGCCATAATTCCTCTGAGCCATTTTAATGGATCTATTTGTTTCATCTCAGTGTTCTTAATTTCCTGAATATGTTCAAGTCGAAAAATCGCAGATGTGCTCGCTATCAGCACGACTGCCTGCAACACACACTGAATGCATTAGGAACACCGAGCCGCCCCGTAAAAGAAAAACATTACATCACAGAGATAACATTTGTCACCTCACTCGGTCCTCAGCAGCAAACCGAGGGAAAATAAAAACTACACTGGTTAGGATTTCTTATCTGGGCGAAGGCGAAAAACCCAACAACTTTCCATGTTGCTGTCTAGAGCAAAGATTGCTTGCAGATGCTCCGGCTGTTATCCTGCTTCACATCTGAACAAGTGTTACTGAATGCAATTCAGGAAGGCAGGGGGAAGGGAAAACCCGCCTCCGTTTTTCTTGTAGCAGAATGACAGGCTGCCGGCTGGACACACGCCTGGCAGATGGCATTTCAAAGAGTTTTCATGAACCATCTGGGATGTGTACAATGATTACAAACCACACTTACAACAAAGCCAGAAGGGCTGCTTCACAGGGAGGGTGGGGGGAGAGGGCGGGCAGGAAGAAAAGGGGGAAGAAAAGAAAGCAGAGAGGCTCATAAGCAAACTCCATGACTTTTCCCAGGCACAGAGCACCTTCCACCCAGAGCCTGAAACAACTGCTCCACAACTGTGCTGCAGCATGTGTGTGCACAGGCCAACACCATCACAGGCTGCAAGCTACCACTGGATTTCTATGCGGATAAACTCCAAACGTAATTAAGTCTCCCATCATTAACGTGACAATTATGTACAAACATAGTGTGTGTGTCCTCCTTCCCCCTTTAAATTGCATTTCAGCATCCTTACCACAAGGATGGTCATCAGAGAAAGAGATGACTGTACTTTTACCAGAGCTAATAGCAAGTTAGATCACTGCTAATGGCAGAATTAATTGAGCACAATAAGAGCTGTGGAGAGCCCAAACAAGAGATAACATATTCCATAAGAAAAGATGAGCCAATCATATTTAAATACTTTAACTTTCCTGCCACGTTTGAACTGAAATATTAAGTGGCATGAAATCTTATTGCCACTAGGTTGCAATTTAGGTAATTAATTTGAGCTACATCCATTGTGTGACTATCTCAGAATTGGTAATGCTACAATACAAAGGAACTGGAACAGAAACAGAGTGGCTACCAAGTCCTTCTGTGCATTTAATAGTAAAGCTTTCAGTCTTATTTGGCTAGAATGTCCCATAACATATAAAACCAGTTAGATACATAAATTCACAGGGGAATTGCTCAAATCTCCTGTAGCCACAGAAGACTCACAAAAATAAAGAATAAAAAAAAGGCTACCGGTTAGCATTACCTTCTTTCATGGTCTGCAGAGGTAAAACTACATAAAGCATGAGTGGCTCAGATGCTTGATGAAATGTTTGCCCAGCTGTTGGTTTGATTATCACATTCAAGTTATCTCTACCCCAGTTTATTGATGCATCCCTAATGCTTGGGCCACAGAAGAGGGATCTCATCACAGGCTGGAGATCCCTCCGGAGAAACTGCATCTGGACACAGGTGAGTTTGCCCAAGCAGAGCCCAAGTGCTGTACTTGAATTAATTCAGAGCTTGTCACCCATGCCTAGAATAACTGGACTGTGGCTCAGATGTATTGATGACTATCAACTATTATTCTGAGTAATTTAAGCACCTATTTAAAAGACAAATAGTGGCTGCTGTTGTGATGCCTATCAACCATGCTGACACCCAACATGAGCCTCAATTATAGTATGGCCAGGCTGTTAATATATGATTCAAGGGCTGTTTAGCTCCTTATCAATCTACGAGGACTTCAAGTTAAGCTGTTAATAGCCACTGATGCCCTGCTGCTAAATTAATCAGAGTCTTGCTTATTGTAATCTAAAAATAAGACTTCAAAGGGGCTGTAGTCACTTCAATTGCTTTCTTGCCAAAACAAAAACAATTCTTGAGCAGTAACACTATTACCATGCACCAAAATAGCCCCTAACAAGTTATTTAGAAGTTGCCTTTTCAAGTGCAAAAAACCTACATCTCCCATTTGCAAAAAAAAAAAAAAAAAAAAAAAAAAAAAAAAAAAAAAATTAAAAAAGAATTATTTCTGCAAGCTCATTCTCCAGTTCCACTGGCTGGCAGTGACAATCTCATGAGCCACCAAAATATGGCTGATTAAACTACAAGTCATTTGGTTCTCATTTCTACTGAGCAGCTTCTCTTAAAACGACAGACAATGGGGGAGTTGTACACCTGAAGTAACGATGGAGTTGCTACAGCCATATTTTATATAAGTCACTGGTGGTTACCAACAGTGAGTGGAACTGTGGTAAATAATGTTTTAATGTGAAGTGTGCAGGGATGCTTCTGACTCAGGAAGCTGCAAGGCCAAGAGCTGCTGTGGGGGGTTGCAGAGTGGTTGGCTGCAGGTGGAGTGGGAGGAAGGAAGGAAGGATTCTGCTCTTGCCATTGCTCTAAGACGTACTTTTGTTCATTCAGCAAGCAGAGACTGCTCTCATCACTACACTAAAAAAGCCCTTCAGCTGCCAAGGAAGAAACATATGAGGAAAAGAGCCCCATTTCCCTGTGCACGGTGTTTAGAGGTCACCTTCTTCCCTCGCATCACAGGGTAATTTGGAGAGCCTGCTTTGGCTCTCCTGCATCTGTCACCTACGGTGCCAGATAACTGGAAGACAGGACAAACCTCACAGATCTGCTAATGGCAAGTGGAGAAGGGAAAAGACAGGGACAACCTGGTCTGTCTCCAGAAGAGGCAGCCTGATCAGCAGCCAAACTTAAGGCACAACTTATCAGCAGCACAGTACTAGAAACAGTCTTATCTACATTAGCAAAAATAAAGTGTAACCTGCCTGTGAAAAGACACTGTAAACAGAACCTTATCTTATTGACTTCTGGGGTTATTCCAAGTAAGAATACTTTTCTTTTTCAACAGAAGTAAAAGGAATTGTATTTGAACACTGTTGTGCTATCCATTATACATGTGACCCCAGTACCTGTGGAAAGGGATAAGGAATCATTTATATTTGTAACTACATAAAATACAGACATTTCAGAGAGGCCCAGTCTGTTACAAACCAAACACGCTCAACGTACAAATACAGTTTTCTCCTGAAACTCAAAATGAAGGAAGCGCATTTTGGGATTTTAAATGCTGTCTGTCCCTTCTCTAGCCAGTGACTTGATACCTATAAACCACAAGAATGTGACAAGCATTCAAAGTGTCTTGGTGGCAGAGTAGAAATTCAGTCCAAAGGAGAATGTGGTCTGTCGCTAGAAATTAACTCACAGCTCCGTTAATGATGCATGTGCAGCAACAGATGCTGATTGACTCTTCCTGGCCACACAGATAACTGCAGTACTAAAAGCAAATTTCTGTCACCGTGGTCAGCAGGAATGACTGATTAGACCCAGAAAACAGCTGACCAAGACAAAACTGTCTTTCTACAGACACACTTCAGAGAGAAATGCATTGCGTGGCTGCGGTCTAAAGTAATTTTTCTTCTCTAGGAGGAGATGGGAAGGGATTTGAGCCTAGTCCCTCCTTCTCCCACCAGCCTTTCCAGCAAGTGGCCAAAGCAGGATCTCACAGCAGCAGCCTGTGAGGATGCCCTCTTGCTCAAAGGACTGTGCCAGCTGTGCACACAAGTGATGGCAGGTCGACCCTCAGTGCACACAGAAGCTGTTCTTGTGTCCAGTTGCATCTCCCTGGCTCTCTCCCCCTCAAAGGAGTACTGACTGCCCAGAGCCTCCCTGGAGAAGTGATTCAGCCAAGCCACACAGCACAGCTTAGATTGTATAAACCCTCCAGGCAGCAAGTTATTTTTGTCCTTTTAAAATCTATTTTTGGTATTTCGGTGGCCTTCCCTGCCACCAAATAAGAACACTGATAATCTTCAACACATTTATCCTTTAGAGCGTTTTGAGGTGTAGAGCAAGTGGGTTTGTTTCCGGTTAATAGCACAAGATCAGCCAAACCCAGGCTCTCAAAGGACTCCAGGAACCTAATTCTAGAGAAATCAATGGGATTTAGGAAACCCTACAGATCAGGATCAGGGCCTAACAGATTAAAAGGGACAAAAATAACTTGCTGCTGCATTGGGGCTTTGCAAGCTTGCCTGTATGTGTTGCTAAACACTATGCCAAGGCTACACAAAGCCAATTCAGCATGAGGGGGGGTTCACTTTTCACTGTAATATCAGTTTCTTTAAGAAACTGTTAGTTACCTGATGACTAGAAGTAAGGGTACAAAACCTGCCCCACTCCCCAAGAAAGCCACTTAAAAAAGACCTGTTCAAGGATCTGTGCCAAACAATCACACAGAGCATCACCTCTCTGACCTGGGAAAGTACCACCAATGGTTCTACTGCTGGGTGGCACTTGCTAATGCATTTACAACCTCTTCCTGTGTCCTTCAGAACGTTAATTTCCTTTGTCCTAAACAACAACAACAAAAAAGAGTATTCTGGCATCAAATAAAACATAAAGAATAAATATTCTTGGGTTTGCAATAGCAGCAGCTCGCCTTCTGGATCCGTTTCTTTGAGTGATTGTTGTTACCTCACCAGACACCTGCAGCCAAATGCCTCTCATTTCCCATGAGGTGGGACACCCACCAGGAAGATTAAACTTCATGAACTAATAAATTTGCCATTAATCCTGTGTTCCTGGAGTCCAACAGCATGACATCCACTAATTTAAATCGTGAACTAGTGATGAAAAAGCAAACTATGTACCTCCTTGGCAAGAATACCTTAGCTGTAACTGTGCACAATTTTATTCCTTCTAATATATGGATTAGTGTAATAAAGTGTAATTTTATAAATCAATAAAGCTGTAGTAATGAGATTGCCCTGTAATGTTCTACTTTTAAATATTGGCACAGAAATGAATGAAAATTGCCATTTGTGTAAGTGTGGATGTGACTTATGGAAAGGGAAATTAGCTACAAGTAAATTAACAAGGTGATTATATACTTGCTTTTATATTCAGTTTCTCTCACATACATTTTTAAAAACCTAGATAATTCTACAACCATGACACACACCTTTATTTCAAAAGGGCCACCTTTCTTCTATGTAAAAATTGTCATAGTTACTTTCAGTAGAAATGTCTTTCTTGGGAAAGGCTACAGCTGAGGATGGTAAATTAAATACATACACTGGGTAATTACAGAGCACCCTGATTAGCTGGTTATTTTTAATCCTGTAGATCATTCACTCTGGACTATGTCAACCCAAGCTCAACTCGATGCCTGCAGGGCTGCCCCACATCAGTCACCTCCTGCCTCACCATGCTCAGGCACAGCAGTGCTCTGCATGCCCAGCACAGCTATGGAAAAGCACAACATGGATTAAGATGACTATTCCATATGAATGTGCACATCTGTGTTAAATACAACAGGCCAAAGGTGTGTGTGTGTGAGTGAGTGCTTAAAATCTACTCAATAACTCACAGGAGACCTCAGATGTAGGGTCACTCTCACGCAAACATCACTTTTAAACAAATACCTCGTTGTCTTATTAATACTTTCACAGTATAGGAAGTAGTTTATCAGGAGGTACAACCTATCGTAATTTATATCTGCTTTTTTCTTGGCTGCTTGCAAAGCTATCTGATATCTCCAAATTGCCAGAGAGAAGGTGTAGCCCAGTCTGAGAGCTTCATAACTCAAGGGCTGGCATTAAACCAAGCCATGAACTGGTCAGTAGGAGCGTTCAGCTGCTGAAAAACAAAATGCCTGTCGGCTCCCTGTGATGTTTGGCTGAGTGGCAGAATTAACAGTGTACATTGTTTTTCATTAGCTATGAGATCTTCATGTGGCTTCATTCAAGTTTTGAGTAGGTCACATGGGAGCAGAATCATAGAACAAGTAAGAAATAAACCCTCTCAAACCTGTCGCCTGATGCTACAGACCGAAGACTGGGAAGGGAGGGCTTTGGGAAAGATGAGGGGCCACGACAGCAGTTGGGACTGGGTATCCTGTAAACTCTTGCAAGATGAATTGCCAAGTCACAGAGCAAAGACAGACACAAAACTGTGACAGTCAGACAACCCAAGATCACTGATTTTCCAGGAAACCTGAAGGGTTTTATAAGCAGTATGCAATCCTTTTCACCTGCCATGAAGTAGTGGAAGAATTTCCCAATTTGGGGGAAGACAGGCAGCGGAGTCTTGAAGCAGAAATACACTGAACAAGAACACAACAATCAGTTTTATCAAAAAAATAACGAAAACTTTTTTGGGCAATATGTGTGACTCTTGAAACCAAAGGAAGAATAGAAAACCTCACATCAGGAACTCCTGTGGGTCACAGATGTGCAAATCCATCTCACAGTGAGATTAGCAGCAGATCATCCCAGGAGCAAGACTTGCCTGTTTGTTCCCCACGACAGAATGTTAAGGAAACTTCCCACTCTGCCCATTCACGAGACTCTCTGGCAGCTGGCACTCTCTGGCACTCCCAAGGACGGACTTTCACTGCACACCCCACTCAGCCAGACCAGGTTTCCTTACCGGATTGACCCCAGGTTTCCCGTAGCAAAGTCTCAGATATCTCGTTCCATTGAGCCATTTATTCCCAGTGCAGTAACACAGAAACAGCTCAAGCTGGTTCCTAGAAGGAGGACCCCAACAAAAAAAACCCTGGGCTTTTAGACCCTCACAGTCTCCCCCTGAGCAAGTCTCGCTCTTCCTCCCGAGTCTTTGGCTCCTGCGCCCGCTCTGCGTGTCCATCCACCTAGCTGGTGTCCCCGGTCTTCATCTCCTCTGTTATCCAAAAGGTCAGCAATGCCTGGCTCCTCCTGTGTCTCTCAGTGTCCATTCCCTGGCTAACAACCCCCATCTTCGTGCCCTTCGTTATCCCAAATGTTGGCAGTTCACGGCCTCTTGTCTCCCAGACCTCAATCTGCATTTCATTCTGCAGTTTGGGAGTCCAGCTACCTGGAACACGTGTTTTTCTCAATAGCACTACTACACAAAGCTGCCACAACTATGGAAGAAAGAAGCCGTATTACTTTTCTTTAAAACTTGGATGCCGACAAATTTTAAACTCCACAAAGCTAGATATCTATTTTCTGTTCTACTTCAAGGCTTCAGATGTGTCCTATAAACAGATATTGTAATTAAGCTCATAATAAATGGCATATCCAACACAGACCAAACACCTGCACCATTTTAATCTAGCTTTTATTCAAAAACATTGTTTGCTTTTAACATCTGCATATACATGTACATGTATACCCATGAAAAAATATTCTGCACTTAAAAGCCACAGTAATAAATTTCAAATTATTTGATGTCCAACACGTCAGCTGCTTCAACAAAGACTCTTTACCTCCCTTTGCTGTTTGTACTGCTGAGATAAGTACAATACAATGTGGGTCATCCCTGTTTGGGTGTGATATAAAACTCCTTCTGTTGACTTTAATTGCCCTTCTAGCAGACCTCTAATTTGCAGTTAAAATAAAACACCTCACCTAACAGCATGTGTCTAAAACTAGATCAATTCATTAGTCTAATCTCTGAAAAATTCCACCATAAAGAGGCATAGAAAACATACAGATTTATGTCTGAGGCAATGCCTGAAGTTTGTTTCAGTGATCACTTCCAGTCTACTGATACAAAAGACTCAAAAGAGAGAGGGTTTTTCCCTCTTTTAAAAAAACAAAACAAATAAACAAACAACCCCCCCCCCCCCCCAACAATAACGACACCATTCCACTACACTTGTACAGGACATCATTGTAGTTATTAAAACCAGTCTTTTTCCCTGAACAGTGTACACTGGAGACACTGTCTCCATGGTACACTTTCTCCCCTAGCCCAGAGCCATGAAATACCATAAACCTAATGGACTTTGAACTGTCATAACCTCACCACACACTTAGAAAGCCACGAGTCTCCTGTGGCTCTTCAGTGTTTGGCTCTGCCCACTCACCAACCCTTGGTTCGGATGGGTCTTTTTCCTGACCAATCCTCCTTGACCTTTGCTTAGTAGTTTTCCAGCTTCCTATTCAATACCGACCACCAAATGCAAATGTCTCAGCTATAGCAAGAAGGATGCAGACTATAGAAACATGCAGCCATGTAGCCATATGGATGCACTTACTGTAAAACTCAAGGGAAAGACTACAACAGACAGCAAATCTCCCCAGCAATATGTGCATTTAGGCACTATTCCCTACAGATCCTGTCCCTTAATTTTACCTGTTCTTAACTGCTAACAATTTCTGCATTATTTTTTACAGCAGCTCTGTATGCACAGCATGCTTTTAGTTCTTCATGATTCCTATCGCTTCAGCTGGTTGAAAACATTCTCCTGGTTCACTTTCTGTGATGCTGATTAGGTAACAGCTCAGGATGCTGAAAAAATGCCAAACATGGAGAAGCTGATTGGTATTTGAGTTTCAGAGTCGTCCCTATTGATAATTGGAAGTGTTAAAATGTATAAGAAAACAAATACATAGGTTTTAATTCTTTTCTTACCCCACTGAAATAAGAACTATTACAATATATTGTTATTTACTGTTCCTTTGCTGCAAATTCCACATCCCCCAGTTTTAATACAGAAAGATCTTAT
The DNA here is from genome assembly GCA_035041135.1 of Platyrinchus mystaceus. Taxonomy (NCBI): domain Eukaryota; kingdom Metazoa; phylum Chordata; class Aves; order Passeriformes; family Tyrannidae; genus Platyrinchus; species Platyrinchus mystaceus. The sequence goes on along the minus strand of JAWWLV010000024.1, from coordinate 6,367,087 downwards.
TAATTCTTGTAGTTTTGTAAGTGCAATAAAACACTAAAGAAAGTGCAAGCTACAATACAATACATTCCCCCCACTTTTAATTAAAACATTCCCTGGTACAGTAAAAGCCTGCTGGTTAGGTAGTGCATAACTCTGCATCTTTGCAGTCCAGAGCAAACTGTCATGTTATTGATAATGTATACAGGCTTCTTCATTGATTTTATTGCTTTTTCAGTTGTACACAAATAATAAAAACCATGCCTACAAATCTTGTCATCGTCTATGAGTTTCACAGGATATACATTCACAGCGTGTTTTACTCTGCCTTTCTGAAGCCAAGCAACGCTCCTATAAAATACTCCAGTGCTTAAACTGGGGACAATGACACAGTGTTTGGCTTAAATGGTCTTTGCTTCATTTCATCTGATTACTTCTAGTTATACTTTCTCTCTGCTAAATGTCCCTGCATAGCCATTTACAGCTCTGCGATCACACAAAACAATCACATTACACACTCCATCATTTTATTCGCTTCTTGCAAATCATTTTCTCCAAGTGCCCCAATTTTAAATGCCATTTTAAATTCATTTGCTGGTTTACCAGTGCCCTGCTGCTGTTGACTGGGCAACAAACATGAGATGCCACAGAGCTGTAATACCAGCAGTTCCCACTTTTCACTGCGGTGAGTAATTCCAGGGTATCTCCAGGTCCCCACCATTCCTGGTTTGAATCCAGCATAAATAAACAGCACACAATAATTATCCTCATGCAACTGTCTGGCAGCCCAAACAAATGAGCTGTTCTTGTCTTGCCTCCAATTCCCAGCAAAGAGAAACACCACCAGGTTTTAGTTTGCAGTTGTGCCGGCATCACCCACAGGATAAGGAAATAATCCTCAATACCACAATTACCTCCTTGGCTTAGACAGGGCTGGTGGAGGATGTGTTATTTGGGGTGTTGAGAAGACAATTTCCCCAGAAATCTGCTTTCCCATGCTACCAGATCAGTACACTCCTGCAAAATGAATGCCTGGAAGCACACAATCAGATCCAGGCTTTAGAAAAACCCTGAAATGAGATTCTCTTCAAAGTATCTGTATGTTATTTGACTTAAGAGGACAGTTGAGTGATTATCAGAGAGACAACTGCTTTTCTCCAGGACATCACATGGCAGATAAGACCTCACTAAAAAAATAATGTTTAAACCTAAACTCCAGCACTTATTTTCAAAGTGTGAAGCATTTATCCCCTGACAGCTGTGTTGAGTCCTTCAGACAAGTGATGCAGGTGAAACCACTTTGCCAGACAGATGCTGGTACAGAACTGGCAATGGTACTCACTGCAAATCACCTGCTCCGTTCAAAGCAAACAAGTATCCCAATTGCTTCGAGACCAATTTTCATGATTAGTGCTAAACACCTGCTCAAGTTATTGCAGGGTAACAGCCTCGAGGCAATAAATGTTTTGTGAATCAAAAAAAAAAAAATTGTCTTTGGTCTTAGCTGGGGTTCTGACACAGGACACTGCTGATTAAAGATGGTCCCCACTGCCCATCATGTTGATTCCATCTCCTAGCACCACATGTCCCAGCACAGGACGGACAGACTTCACTGGAGGCCCACACTGAAACACTGGGCTGTAAAGAGCAACACAGGTTTTCTTCACATCTGCTCTCAGGAAAATGACAACCAGGGGCATAGCAGCATGGCAGTCAATAAAGCTGGTTTACCTGATTTCAAGTAAAACTATGAGACACTGCAAATCAGAGCCTTGATTATCAGACTAGCCATTCATTAGTATGTTAGGAGTCTAAATTGCCAGTACAATGACATCCAGATGTGTACTTACATGAAGTCATAAATGAAATACAGCAGTAAAGCTCAAATATTCAAGTTAATGACTGGTGATGTATCATTTTGTGATATTGGTATCATTTTTTTAAGGAAACATTCTCTCACCCTGCCAAGGACATGTTGCAGAAAGGCAAAAGAAAATCAGAGAGAAATCCCTGCTACCTCTGCCACTGCAGGATGAGGGTGACCAAAGTCCAATGAATGAGACATAATGTAACGGGAGGCATTTTAAATATTTAAAATAAAAATAAAACGAACACCCAATCTCCCAGCACCCATCAAGAAATCTGAGCAGCTCCCATTCCTCAATACATTTGCCTTCAAAATGCCTCCAGCAGGGTGGGAAGAGGAAACTGCGCCCATTTTTCAGGTGGGTTATGGGGGCACAGAGCAGCCAAGCTGGCAGCCCAAGCTCAGAGCCGATTAGGAAGAGAAAGAGCAGAAGGTCACTCGTGTCCCACAGTTCTGTGGTTAGCAGACAACGTTTTGGAGCTAATAGCATTACGTGCTCTGTGATGCTGATCTGCTGAGATAAACGTGACAGTCCTTGGTGATGGCTTCATCAGAGGGAACTGCTGACTCAATATTTAGGCATAGCGGTGAGAGCTGTTTACGTGCATACACTGAAAAACAACAGATGACTTCTGGAGCAAAACATATGAGGAAGTTTCTTTCTTGAGGCAATACAAAAGAGCCAAAGTACCTAAAGCACTTTCCCACAGTGACTGTGCAGTAAAGTAAATTAGAGCTCTGTGCAGCAGCCATCCATTATCCTATATATTTTTAGCAACTCTGAGATTAATAACTGAAAAAGGCCAATAAAACAATATTACAAGGAAATACACATCTTTTTGATGAACTGCCACTCACTCCTTTCAGATCACTTCACACCTCAACAGAAAATTTAAAGTTTGATATATTCACTATAGCATTTTTCCTGCCACTATTGTCATTTGTTTAAGTTATGCTTTACACTTTCTAGATGAATGAATCGCATTAATTATTTCTTTTTTCCTCTCTGACTATTAAGCCAAATTAGGCTACTTCCAGAGTTGAAGGGGAAAATACAATTATTAACGCTTCCAAACATCCATTTGGCAGAAAAATATGGGGAGGGGAAGACATTCCTGTGAGCTGTGAGAAACTATTTTGTCTGTAGCACAAATAACATCCTCTCCTTTATTGTTGTAGCTGTCTTTCACCTATAAGAGTTTTACTTGTCATAAGACTGTAACAAGTGTATTTGTAAATATAGCTCTGAGACAATCTTCAAAATATATAAAATGTTACTAACACTTGTGTTTGGAGCCAACTTTACCAGGTTAGAATTGCAAAACCTGCTGCTTGGAGAGATTCATCCCTCCTCCAACTCTATCGGTTCTTCCCAGGCCTTCATCAGGGGCCACAACACTGTTATTCCGAGAGCTGAAGCTGATTTCCTGGATCATTTTACTCAATGGGAATCTCATTTATTATTGAAAATAACAGAAACTTGACCTTCCCTGGAGACTTTTACAGAAGTTCAGACTGGAGGTGAATTTGTCCAACCTGCATAACGCAAGTCAATTCCTCCCAGGGTAAAGCAGCATTCAAAGGGAACAAGGCTGGCAGAATTGAACCTTTTGTGCATAATTAATGCAACCATCGATCAGCAACAGCTTGGATTCGGAATTTTTATGAAAGATAAATGCACAAGGATGAACTTATGCACTTTTAAAAAGTCAAACTTTGAGAAACCTGCTTTGATTAATGAGAGGCTCTCGCTACCACAAACCTAAGCTGGTATTTTCCATGGCACACGCGCCGGAGCCATCCAGCAAGAATGGTTCAGAGTAGACAGTGACTCTTGCCTGTCACAGAGCTAGATATAGTCTCTCTCATGGACAAGTAAGTGATTTCCTGGTTTATTCCCCACTCGGTGTGTGCAAGCAATTCCCATTAGCACCAGCAGGAGCTACGAGCATCGCCATGAGAAGACACCAATGGAAGCTCAAATGCTGAAGTCATTTACAGGCTATTCAAAATACTGTTTCATGATCTTTAGCTTACACTCCTCATGTTTTTGGAAACCATGACTATGGGTTACCACAGTGTGTGAATTTACAAATAATAATGAATTAATCCTGACTGGTATACATGCTAGTCATGTAGCAATGGTCACAATATTTATATAATTGGATTTATAAAGCAGCTTATTCTCAGCCATACAGCGCTTGCTGTCCTTCTTCCAGACCTAATAGTAGTCCAGAGGAAAATGGGTAGTTTATTTTGCATGCTCTGTGTTACAGACACAGGCCAGTAACTCCACGGACTGCTGATGGGACCTGTTTACTTAATGACATCCTGTTTTCCCATAGACCATTCCCATGCAAAGGACTTCAGATTCCTTGGGTGATATTTAAATATCCAGGTAAAAACTAGATTTTCCAAAGTGCTACCTTATTATGGGACACTTACAGGTAGATTTTAAGAGAGTTCAATATCAAAAGCTCAAGTCTGGAGGAGGACTGGCTATGTACTAGCAGACACTGGGGATAGTCCTAACCCAGCCACTTGCTTTGGTAGTGCCAAAACTGTAAAACTGCTTTGTCTCTGGAGCTGGAGAAGAGCAGGAGGTGAGGTTACTGCAAAGAGAAAGTGACTTCTCTTAAGTGCAGTCACAGGCACACCTGTGACCATCAGCAGTGCAAGCATCCAGCACAGCTGGAAAATAATTCTGTGACGTTCAAGATACATCAGAGTAACTGATTTTATAACTTTCAGGGCAACACCTTCTTCCCTCTCCACAAGGAAAAAGGCAAGTTGTATAATTAAATAGGAGGTCCACCAAAGGCAGTGTGCAGGCACCATCAGTGGAGAATCCCTGCTGGCATCTACAAGTGGTCCCAGTGGTCAGTCCCTTTGAAACTATGAAGGGCAGAAAAATAACTCTCCCTGTCACATCTTACAGGGATGGTGCTTAGACAAAGCCACTCTCTCCTTCAGGTATAGGAATGGACTAAACGACCTCCTTCAAGGTCTCCTCCGAAGTCTGCAAATCACAAGAGCTGGCAACACTGTAATCATGCAGTAGAATTTTCAGGAGGACAGAGCTGTTCTAAATTATGTCAGAGTTCTAGTGAAGTGTGCTAGTAGAATAGAATTTATTATTTTTTTTTTAAAGTATCCAAGCCAACTCATTCATCTGTTCAGAACAGGCTTCTTTCAAATGAGTTTTTACAAAGTGCACATCTACAGTGCAGTCACTGGAGGACAGAGCTCAGCAGCCAAGTATTTATGGATCCATCAGGGCAGGTGTTGCACCTTGCCAAGGGCAAGAGATTGTGCAACTGGATTATGAGCAACACTAAACTCCAGATCCAGCCAAGGACCTTTACACACCTGTGATCAACACTTACCAGCACAGACAGAGCCACACACTCACCTCCACACGCAGGCTTATGTAAATTCACGTTGCAGATTAAAGGTTTAGAAGTTTGTGAGGTGTTGAGTTTCCACACAGATAAGCAAGATGCCATGTGCTCACCCAGCTCCCACCCCCTCCTCACCTCCAAGTGCCCTTTGCCCTCCCAGTCCTGCTTGCACATCCCCACCTCCCACTGCTGCCTCATCCTCACACCCCCCTTTGGGCAGCACAGACTGACAGTCCTCAGTAGCTGCATTTGGACTTCAACAATACAAACTAATTTTAAATTATATTCTGTATAACCTTGGAAACAGCTGTGTATGATGATCTTGGTCCAGGCAGATAAAAGCTGGTAACACACCACTGAAAGAACATGTTTAGAGAGACAAAAAGAAATGGATGAACGAAAAGGCCCATATTCTTCAGCTCTCAGCTTTGTACAGAGCTGCAATTTTCCAGCTTAGCACATCAGGAGACTGTGGTGATTTTTTGGTTGTTTAGGGTGTTTTTGTTTGTTTCTTTTCTTCTTCATACCAGTTCAAGGAATTCCCCCCTCCCTCACAAACACAGGATTTTTGTCCCTCTCTTGGACAGAAATAGGTGAGATCAGAAGGAAAAAATGCCTGCTTTTTGTATAACTTCAGTTATGTCAGATTTGCCCCCAACACATACTGAAATTTCTGGAGAATGTTAGCAATTCAAGTTCCACTAAATTAGATTTCTCCCTTCCTCAGCTTCTTCTACCCCAGGCCAAAGGGCAGGGGACAATCTCTGTGAGTTTCTCCTGGAGACTGAAATTGCATCATTACAGGTGTTCCTGGTAGACACATACCCTTGGCCCACATGAGACAGATCCATAAGAGTCAAGCGACTCTATCTTTCAAATCAGTAACTTGGATCCTGGGATAGGCTTGCGACCTTCTCACCAAAGAGGGATGAGAACTCCATGTGGGGACACCTCTCCCACACTGGATTATAATGCCACTTCTGCCTACTTTGTCCACTGACTAGTGGCTAGATGCCAGTTCCTGTACCCTCACAATCTGCTTCAAGACACCTCTTGTGACCAGCAAGGCAACTGGAAGGCCAAATCTGTCACACAACTGCACTGATTTATCTGCAGTAAGAAGCAGGACTAACTTGTCAGGTCATCCAGACATGAAGGTGTTCCAAGTGATTAAAGCCTGTAAGGTTATTTTTTCTCTCCCTGAAGAACCTGAAGGAAGGGCAAAGTTGGTCACCTCCCTCTCTGAGAGACATCTTGGTTCCCATGCTAAGATTAAAGAGCAAAATGTGTGAAGGTTTGCCTGATGGGTTCCCACTTCAATTAGGAAAGCGTAAGAGAGCACCAGCGTTGTGCTCATCACTTCTGGGGAAAAAAAAGAGCCTTCACCACTCACCCAAGAGCCTCCTCAGGCAAGTTTCTAACTCATCTTCAACACAGTCCCTCCCTTACTCTTCACACCTCCACATGCTCCACATCCTGATTCTCTGCAATATAGATCAGCCTGTTTTACAGGGGTCACTCATTTCCTACAGCCCAAGCTCAGAAGTGGAAAGAGTTTGTCACCAGACATCAAAGCAATAAAGACCTGTCAACACCTTCTAAGCAACAAGTTTATGAAAGTCTTGTATGAACAGCTTCCTGTCCTTGCCTCTCTCCTTGTGCATCTCCAAAAGGGAAGACAAATAGCTAATACTAAATTACCTTGATAAAATGACACATCTCCACTGCTCTGCATGTTTCACCTCTTGGCACAGTGAAAATAAGCAAGACATGATTCCACCAGTCTAGCTGCCCACAAACATACAAATAAGGACCAGCAGAGCAGAACAGGAATGCATTACCCTTTCAAAGCTCTGCTGACACATGGGTCTGGGCTTCATTATCACCACTGGAGTTTTCACCACCGTATACTATAATTAGAAGTGTGTTAGAACTCAGAACAGTGCAATCATCACTGGCTTCTGCTGGCATGAATACGATAAGCAGCAGAACATGAGGCAGAACTCTTGTCTGAGTTCTTAAAGAGAGACTAAGTCTCACCCTCTTTTCCTGTTTGAAATAGACCATATTGAATGAACACTTTAAAGAACATGAGGCTGGTTCCTACTGCAGAGGCTCCAGGGGCCTCAGTTAACATCAGCCTCCTGCCCTTAATTCATGATGTTGCAAAGGGGGCTGGTGTTAACAGGAGGAAGAGGGCAGACTGCAGTGAGAAAAAGGGTTAAAAATGCCACTAAAAACCTGAAGAAAAACAACTGTGAAAAGCTGACCTCTCACATGTCAAGTACCATTTTCATAACTGATTATATATATATATATAAAAGTTTCTATACAGTTGTATTATTAGATTGTTAAATACATATACTCAAATGTTTCCTGGAGTAGAACAGCTCTGCAGGAGTCATTCCTCACCCTTAGTAAATATTCACGACATTTTGGCAGACTTGCTAAAACTGAAACCCACATATTTTATTTTTTTTTTCTTTGTTGCACCAACCTGCAAATCATTCTGTGTTTGTGCATTATTCATATTTTCACAGCCATTCACTAACGTCAGGTCCTTAGTAGTCTCGCAAAACTGCATTAAACCCCAGTTAGTAACAAGCTTTTACACAACTGACATCCCAAAGAGGAATTTTTTTATGGGTTTCTTTAACTGCTTAAAGGCTGATTGCACACACTTATCTCTCACCACTGGAAGGACTATAAAGCTAAAGTGAGATTTTATATCCCCATTTCAGGATACTAAAAGTATGGGGCTGTAATAGAAATGCTGACATTATCCAGTTATGGTGGTGCAACCTCTCCACCATAATTATGTACAGTTGGAGATAATAAGCGCTGCTGATTCAGGAGGAATCTCTGATTGGACTGGAAGATGGAGAAGTGCTGGATAATCTGTTTCCTGAGTGGCAACAGCAGGCCTAAAGAGCATAAATGGAGGAGCAGAGTTTGTAAGGAAACAACAACAAAGTCCAATCATGAATCCTTGGAGATGCTCTTATTCCTTTCATTGTTCATGTGATTGCAAGAGACCTAAAGGACTCATTCAGGACTTGTGCTAAGAGGGCATCCTGACATTTCCTGGAGGAATGAGCAGCATCAATGTCCAGGAGAGGTTTGATTACATGACTGAGCTCCAGTCCAGAGAGCACAGAGTCCTGATTTTCCAAAGAACTGTGCTCCTTTCTGACCTTTGAAAAATGAAAACCTTTTGAAGTATCTCAAGGTCAGCATCAAAAATGAAGGCATGTAGAAAAAAATCTCAACATGTATGTGATACTATAATAAAGCTGTATGAATAACCTGTAAAATTTGCCTTGAAATCTCTGATATTATATGAAAAAAAGCCTAAATAGAACTGTTTCAATAAGTAACTTCTCTTTTAAAGAGTAACTTTTTTCCCCTCCTTCATCTTATTTTTACTTTGCTTTGGGAGGGAGGGGCGGGGAAGGGGAGGATGAGACAAGACAAGACTTTTGGTGAAAACTAAAAGGTCAAAACATTAGGTCCAGTGTTTTCCTGCACCCTTTCTCCTTACCACATCTCATTTTTTACACATTCACATACTAAATTTCCTATTAAATTATCATCTTCTCAAAAAATGCTTGATTGATACAAAAAGTTACAAATGCAACACTACGACTGGCTCTAAAATTACTATTAACAAATACATAATGAACGTTGATAAGATTAACAAACCGTTCCAAATATTCGTTACTGTATTCACTCCACAGCATAAACTCCAAATTAGCAGTAATGCCAGCAGGCTATTAATATTCCCAGATTAACAAAATGCAAGCAGATCATACAAGGATGAGCTTGAATTTTGCAAAATAAAATGCCCGGGTAAATATTTAGCATAAAAGGAAAAAAAGGTGTAAGTTAATATTTGTTTAGCATGGAGTATTATGGAAACAGATACACAGGGTTTGCAGCCATTACTTTGAAGGAGGGAATTCATGGAGGCAGTGGAGCACAACGTCCTTACCCATTGCATGGGACAGAGTTAAGTTGCTCAGCGGCCCCTCGATGCTGACAGCTGCTTTTTAAGAGTAGGGTTCCACATCCAGCCCCATCCCAGGGCTGGCAGCAGGTAAGGATATGGGATCAAGGGCCCTCCTGCCACAACAGCCAGGTTCAGGGTAAAACCTCCCGGGAGCTGAGCAAAACAAGTAGTCACAGGACCTGTTCAAGCATCACCCAGCCCCTCGCTGCCGTGTCACCAACAGGGCGGGGAAAGGCTGCTCCCCTTGGCCATTCCCAGCAAGATCCCAGCCAGAAACTGCAGTGCCCTCACACACCAGCTGAGCAGCCTCTTCCTTTCCTGACAGCAGAGAGCCCCTGGCAGCCCCGGTCCCTGGGTATAAACCAGCCCCCATCTCCCTCCCTCTATCCATCCAGCTACCTGGCATCACCTACCGCCCCACAGCAGAGGTCAGGGGGGAATACACACTTTCTGGTTGGCTTCCTGTTTGCCTGATGCCCTAAGGCACTTCCAATTTAATATGTATTTCTTTTTAAAGTAAGTGGAATTGAAATAAATCCATACTGTTCGCCAGTTTCCAGCTTATGTAATCAAAGTCAACTGTGCATTCACAAATTCCTCCCTTTTCTGCAAGCTAATCTGACGGTAGCGGGGGGGAAATATTCTCCTGTGGCACTGTCTTGATTTCCCCGGGAAAATAAAATGCCTTCAGTTTATAATGGCCTAATAATGAATTTAACATTTTGAAACCCATAAAGGAACCTCAGTAATAAGTTCTTTTAAAACTGCAGACACAGTCAAAGCAAAGGCAAAAAAGGAAGCAGAAGTATGCTTGAAATAAAGTGGAGACAAATCACAAAGACACGGATATGATGAAGCAAGGCAACAGGCACACCAGGGAGAGGAGGGAGAATTCATTCACCAGTCTGAGTGCACCCATTCAGCATCCACTTTCATCAGATACTAAACAAAAGTTACTGCTGTAGTTTTGTTCACTTATCCAAAAGACCTAACTGGAGTTTTAATATACAGAAATATCAGAGCTTTCAAACCTTTTGTTTGAAAGCTGATATAGGCTCCATGGTTAAATCAAAATCTGTGACTCCACTACACTGGGAGGTGCTGAGATCCAGGCATTTGCGTGGCTTAAAATGGCTGCAGCAGTTCAAGGCTTCTGTAACTTACTGTACACAACACCATAGAGCACAGGAGAAGGGTCTTTTTCCTGGCTATACACTATTTTAAATTTAACAAAGCCAACGTAATTAGTCCCATGAGCACCCCTCCAGTAACAGCTTCAGCTCCCAGCACTAGTGAGCTGTATGCTATGCAGTAATTATGCTACCAAGCTGTCAGAGCCTCCTTATCTGCATGCAAATTAGTTCATATGCTATACATCTGCTGTAATGACAGTATTAAACCAAGAATTTTATAATGAAGCCATCCTCTTTATAGCAACATAGCACAATTACTTTATTAACATATTGCACATCTATGTCTGTAACTGCTCCCAGTCAAAGAGCCGACTTTTCCATTCCCCCATACAGCAAGATCTTCTCTTCTCTCCCTGTATCTGTAAATAAACACAAAGGATGAGAACAGGAATTTCTAAACTACCTCTGTACAACACCACTCCTTCATTGTTCCCGGAGAAGTACTGCACCAAATGCCATTAAAGCGTGACTAGGTGAATAAATATTCCCATGATGCTCCAAAAGGTTAGGAGATGAAACAGTAATAATCAAACCAGCAGCTGTTTGCTCCCAGCCTTGACATCAATCATCAGCTTCTGTCAACCAGCGGCTGCCGGCACCAAACGGCGGCGGGAGAGGAACCGCAGCCCCTCCGCGCCCGCCCCACGCACGGGGAGATGACGAGCAACGAAGGAAGCGCGAGAAAAACCTTCACAGGCAACGCAGACTTGGTGCCTGGGAGGACTTCTGCCTCGAAAAGGACTGGGGAGGCAGTGGGGGACGCTCGCACCGCCCGGGGAGCATCCTCGCCCCTCCCGGAACGGGCAGCAGCGCTTCCCAACGCCGCAGCATCGCCTCTCGGCCCCAGCCTGCCCTCCTTCTAACACTGGTGTTGGGAAAGTTCGGTGGCTTCTGGGTCCAAGAGATTTTTTTTTCACAGTTTGGCTTTTGGAAGAGGTTTGCAGTTCTCTGCAATGGTCATTTACAGTAACTAACCCCAAACATATAAAATCCGATAGAGGACTTGACTAAATTTCCTTGTAGGTACGAGTTCTTCTCTTCATTACTTTGCGAGCAACTGCTCAAGTTGTTTTACAATCAGAAAGAAAAAAAACACCGAAAACCCACATAGAAAAAATATGTGATCAACTCTAAACCTTCCATAGCTCTTTACATCTATTTCTCAATGTAGGTGTGTTTTTAACCATCCAGCTTTATTAGCCAGACACCTGCACTCCAACCTTCTTGCAAGGCTGTACCCTTGAAGCCAGCTAGCTGCCTCTCCAGGGTAATAAGGAAAGGTCATTTATAAAAATGGGAATATCAATTCTGGGACCTTATTTCACTCAATCTGATACAGGTTATTTATATTTTTGACCAATTGATTACTTTTCAAAAATCTTCTAGGGAAAAGAGTAATTGTGCTTTACAGGCATCCTCCACGGGCAGGAACAAAGGCAAGTGGAAGTGGAGGAAAAAAAACAGCAAAAACTCTTTTCCCCTTTTCATATTGTATTTCCCCATGCACCAAAAGGTGTGGATAGGTCTCAGCCAAAGTTTCAGCACTACTTTGTTCTCCATGCAAATCACCTCTTTCATCAATTATCTTAAAGCCCTTTATAAACACTCCCATTTCAAAGCCAGGGGGAGACAGGTGAGAACTACCACGGACAGCACAAAGATGTTCAAATACTAAACAAATCCAAATGTTTTCTTTAAACCTATATTTACGACTTTAGTATAGCCCTGGGTTTTATGCACTGCAGTGCATAAAACAACAAACAAAAGAGCTGGGGAAAGGCACAGAGCAACGCTTCTTTCTCCCCTACAAAAGCTTGTTTTATTTTTGTCAGCATAACCTGTAGTTTGCTGGGTTTCTGTGAGATCAAATATTTGATCAGTTTATGAAAGGGATGATATTATGTGTTTGCCTGAGGGAACAGGGTCACTGGATTTCATGACCCTGGAGTATATTCCAGCACTTGGTTCCCATGAGAAAAGTACTAAATTACCGTTTTCCTTTGGGAGAAGGAAAAACAAAATCAGAATATATCATAGTCCTCCCGCAGCTACTAACAAGATCTTCTGTAGCCTTTGACACCACCTCATGAAAAAATGCAACACAAGCCATCTTATTAGCACTCAGTGGGCACCCAACCAACAGACTGTGCTTTCAGAGCAGCCAGTCGTGCGAGGAGCAGCTCAGCCTTATCTGCTGGAAACCTCTACTGCTGTGCTGCCATTTAAATCTCTTCCCTGCTGCTGCTGGTAAAGGTGAAGTCTATTGTCCCTTAATGCCCACCAAAACACACTGTCATTAGCTGCAGGGAGGCTTGGGTCATGTCCTGGAGGTGGCATCGATCTCACTCAGCTTTTGGGGCTGGCAAGGCAGACACCTCAAACTGAGCCAGTGCTTCAGACTCCCTGTGCTCTCCGTGGCCAGACACAAACACGCTCCAAGCAGGGCTCTGCTCAGGCCAACAGCTGCCTTATGATGAGCTGAGCTGCACTCCAGGAGTATCCATTTGTATGCATTGGCTTTAAAGGGCTTCTAAAACATTAGCTCAGATGCAGATTTTGCAGTCAGGTGAGACAAATGCTACCTCAGAAGCGTAACAACCAGTGTCAACAGCCCGGCTGTCTCAGAAACACTGAACTGTGGTGTCAATCCCTCCTTGCTGCTCTTATCACTGTGAGACCCTCTACTTAACCTGAGTGCCTCAGTTTCTTCATCCCATCCCTGGGATTGCCCATCTACCCTCCTCTCCCTCTTCCATCTCTTCTATGTCTCTGCACACTCCTTCAAAACCAGACAGGTTTTTTCAGACTCACTGGTACATTCCCCACCACCTCCCTGACCATGTGTCAGGTTCTCCCCCGTTAGGTTTTCATGATACACCACAGGACAGTTCCCTCTCCACCTAAAACAGATGTAACACCTTCTGCCATCTCTTCTAATCTCAAGGTGTCTCCCATCAACTGAATCAACCATGAGTCTCCAGCCCTGGCTTGGCAGCTGAGTTACCAGTGCTTGCATACATTTTTGTTGCATTATTAAAGAAGAAATTCTGCCCTCAGCACAATAATCTGCTAGGAAATAAAACCACATGGAAACCACCTGCAAGGTGTGCTATTTTAGATGGGACTGCAAATGTAGGTCAAATTTTATTAAAAAAAAAAAAAAATCCTAGTGACATAATTTGGAAGGAGAAAACTTCTCCTCTGGGTTGCATCTGTTTATTAAGAAGTTCCTTATGAATTCTAAATTTTGAATCTATCCAACATTGTTTTTTAATGGAAAAATCACATAAGCATACACAATTCTTGTTCCCTGATTTCAGGAAGCCAACTCTCTGCTCATAGCTCATACATTTGGAGTGACATTCATGAAAACGGAAATTGTTGTTTCACACTTAAAAAAAAAAAAAAAGTCCAATTTGACAGTGAAAAAACACCCAAAGCACTTGAGAATCAGCTCAGGATCACTTCTTGTTAAACCTGTTAAAATTCTGTCTGCCCAATTCATTGAGATAAGTATCATGCAGACTTCTCTTATAAGCAAATCTTCCCAAAGCCCATTCTACTCTGGCAGCCAGTCCTTGGGAGTATTTAACAGTTTTCCATGCAGCTTTGGCATCTTCTCTGCCTCATGGTAGCAACACTGGCCCATTGGAGTAGCACACCAGACTGTGGAAATCTGCAGAACCACCTTAAAATATTGAAATACTGAAGTGACCTTGTTTTTTAACATATTTTAACATTTTAACACTTAGTGTGTACATGACCCACATTAAAATTTAGTGTATGGGCTTTTTTCTTTTCTTTTTTTTTTTTGTTAAACATTTGAGATTGCTATTGCTCCTGAGCAAAGTTTAATCATTATAGTACTTTAATTTTGTAATTAAAAAATACAGAAGCCAATCCCAAGCTGGGAGTACAAGGACTGCACTTCATAAAGAAGAGCTATGACAAGGGATAAGGTAATTTATTCACTCCTTCTTCCTTCACCTAGAAATTAAAAACTTAAAAAATACTTAAAAAGATCATCAGCAAGATACTCAATTTGTAGATACTAACAACCTTGGCAGTGTCCTTTGCAGAGTAGAACAGCTGTTTAGTTGATGGGCACTGTGTCCCAGCAGGGAAAGCTACAGCCTTCTCCACTGTAAATGTTGCAGGTTTCTGCTTTCCAGGCACTCCTGCTTTGTGCCCGGCTTGCAAGAGAGCCCTGAACAGAAATATTGCCACCAACATCACAAACTGTTACCATGAAAAATTGCTCTGTTCTGGCATTTGTTTTGTCTTAAGTGTACTTAAATTCTAGCAAGCGACCCTTGTTGCTTTCCGAAATTAAAGGAAACGACAAAATGTGAGTTTTTCTGAGATTTTAAAGTGCTTAAATCCAGCTACCATCATTTACCACTGACTGTAGCCCAGCTGTGCTGCAGCACCTCACTGCAGAGTCCTCCTCAGACCAACCATGCAATTAAATACGGTGAAATAAAGGAGCAGAACTCATTTCACCTTGCCTTCACACTGGGCTGGATACATTCCAATACTCCCTTTCTGCAGCTCACCTGACTGTTTGCTTCTAACTGTAACATCTTACTGACAAAGATTTTACATGGGTCTCCTATCCCTCAGTAGAAAGAGAAAAAAAAGAATGCAACACCTTCCCCTGGCACACTGGGGAACCCACCAGCCTTTACATGGGGCCTCTGAAATCCTTGTTCCTGCTGTGCTTTCCAAGAATGGTGTTTACAAGCGTGGGTAGGTAAAGCAAAGTAGTGTCAATCTCAAAAGATCAAAACCCATGACTTTGAAAAACTGGTTTGGGTCTCTGATTTCTAAATTCCCTTTATCTGCTGTGGTGTGTGCACGATGCTTTGTACTGTTAGCAAAATAAGCAACGCTGAGAAGAGGAATTTTGAAGGGTTTCTCACATCCTATCTCTAACCATCCCCAAAGGGTAATCCTGGCTCAGTTTTCCTTTTAATCTTGCTGGAGAAGAAATGTAGCTTGCACCTAAGCAACATCTCACAAAAAGCCATATGGCCCAGGATGCAAGCACAGCAAAGTGACTATTCTTTTCTCCACACCTAAATGATACTTTACCAGGTACATGAGACACAAGGTTTATTTACAATCCTGCTTCCAAATAAGACCACATTTTAGGAATTACACTGCTAATGAAATTTCTCAAATGATCCAACGTCAGCCAGAAGGTGATAGGAAAGACACAGACTTAAATCCAGTTTCAGGATCCCACTTTTAAGGCCTTCAGGAAGTTGGGCTATTTTAGTAGAAACCTGAGCGGTAAAAGCAAAAGTTCTGCTATTGTTTATTACCTTGTGTGAATAATACAGCAGTTTATTGACTCAGTTGCACAAAAGAATTATGTGCCAACTCTTCCAGCTGAGGAAAAAGCATCACATTGCTTTGCAATTAAAAACAACATGCAAGAGTGCCAAGGGTGAAAGGTGGAGAAAATCCTGATCTCCCTCAAACAGAAGGAACAAAAAAAGTAGAGCTATGGCACAAAATCTCTTTCTACCTTTGCTTTTCTTTCTTCTGAGTCTATAAAACAGTTGTGGCTGCTGACTGGAAACCCAAGTGATGCTGAGAAAATCAAAGTGGAATCTGTTAACCCCTGTTTCCAAATCAGAGACCATTAAACACTAGTTAATAGAGGACCTTATTAAGTAAGTATATGCCTTTCTCTCTCTCATATTGCTATTTCATGCTAGGGAATATCCACTGACACCTTATTCCATCCATCTGCCAACAGCAGTGTTTGCTCCATCCATCCATCCTACTCTTCTGCTTACAGCAACACTGACATGCCATGGTGGTGAGCAGCCGTGGGTGCTACACATTCCTTTCCCAGTCTTCTTTGATCCTCCTGGCAGCCACTGGCTTGTCAGGGTGCCAGGACCACCAGCTACTGTCCAACTGGTTGTTTCAGGCAGTCCCTTCCTGTATACATCAGTTTGCATCCTATCTTGTTTGTAATCTTGTATATTGATTTCATGCTGAGCCTACACACCCAGCACAGCTCTGGGCCATGATTAAGGTGTCCTTCTCAGGCTACTTCACACTATACCAAGACTGAAAAACAGCGTGAGAGCTTTAAATCTGCTGTCCAATACGCACAAGCTGTCTTCTTTAGCTTTAAGTTTAAGCCATACTAGAACCAACATGGATGGAACTCATCAGCTGTTACAAACACAAATAATCCTTATTCACCACAGCCCATCTGGAGGCACAGAGGCCATTCTCAGCAGCGGCCTACTGAAGCCCTCAGCAGATTTTCTTTCCTCTATAATGGTGCACAGAAAAATTAGAAAGATCTGGTTTAATAAAAATACATGCACTGCAACAGAACATGATTTTTCCGTGATAGAACTCAGCAGGAAATAGTAAAACACTAAAAAAAGGGGAAAAAAAGAGCTTTTAAGTGTGACAGCTTTCAAGTCTGATTGCACAGCTCTCTCTCAAGTCTAGAGGTGGGTCTCTCATAGGGTAGGTAAAAATTTCCATGTTTCAGTAATATACAGTTCTTGTCCCTCAAGCTCATTAGAAAACCTTTTTGAATACCCTGCATCTTTGCACCTAGAAAAGCTGTGCTTGGTGCAGCATAAATCCACTCCCATCCCATCCTCAGCTCTGAAACACTGAATTTTATAAAGGAAGGAGGAGGATTTCCCAGCTACCTGTGTGACATTAGAAATATGTCATGTGGAAGATTAATTTCTGAGTAGAAAGCAGAAAAGAAGAATTTGCTTTTGCCAGAGACAGATTTTTTTTTTCACTCTTAAGCAGAAGATGTCACAAGTTCAAACTCCATCTGAGATGGTAAGTTCAGATATACACAATAAGTATATCTCAGTTGTCACAACCACATACAGGCTATACAAATCACACACAAACACATATTCTACTCTACAAAAGCATATTTAACACAGAAAGACCACTCTTCTCTGAAGCCTAGGATTGATTTACGTAACGTACCTTTAAAGTCTCCTTTTTATGTGTTAATTCTGGTTAATAAAGAGATGCTGCCAGCAGAGGTTTAAGTTAGGTATGTGCTGTGCTCCCCAAAAAAGTCTGCAGCAGAAACCTCATAAAATAGCTATTTAGGAGCTGCATGGCTCTTCTTTCTAATCAGCAGTCAATATGGAAACATAACCTATGGATCAAGCAAAATTCACTGTTCATTTGCCCCTGTAAAGACCAGGAAGAAAATAAAAGGGGTCCATGATAATCCGGCAGCAAAGGCACTTGCAGAGCAGGGCTTTGGAAGCCATCTCAAAGGATGCCCAAAGGTGCTCACCTCCCACTGCACCCAGCTGCTCCTGAAATTCAGTGGCAGTCGGGCTCTGCAGCAGAAACCTTGGCACCTTGTCCTCTGCTCTTACTTCTTCCACATATGTTCTCTTCAAAAGGCATTTAATAACCAAAGCATGAGCCAAAAACCTGGGGGGGGACTTTTGATCCTTCCCAGCATGGAAGGTCTTACGTGGCATTCCCAGTTTCTGCAAGAGCAGGAAATATAGCAGTGGTGTTGCCATTGTATCTCTGCTATAACTACACATGCTCAGAACCCAAATGAGAGAATTTCCACTATATATAGGCTGGATTTTCTTCAATGTTTCACTTCCTCCTGTCCTCTCTTCTTGAGGTTTAAAGGAAGCCCTCCTTGAAGCGATCTTGTATAGGACATAACTATTCTGAACTCCACTGTGCATCAAAATTTGATATATTAAAGTAGCTAAAACTCTGGAAAAGTTATAAAGGAAACTGGTGCTGATGTTAATCAAGGCTATAACCTACATTCACTAGACAATAATTTATGGACTACAAAAGCTACTCAATCTTCCATGTTTCTCAATTACTCCCAACACACAGTCCACACAACAAGATTAACATAAAAACCAGGCAACATCAGAAAGATATAACTGTTCACAATAAATCAGCCACTTCCCCTTCATTAGGCTTTGCACAGTTCATATTATTTCCTTTCTGGAGAAAATCGTGACTAGTTACTATCTGCCTTCAGAAACACAACTATCAGTAACATTTCCACAGGGATCATCTGAAATGGATTTCTAATAACATGCAGGTTAAAAGGTTTTCTTGTTCTCCTCATTTCTGCATCCAGCACTTAAACTTTATGGTCCCGATGACACTATGAAAAGCACATGTGCTTAATAACAAAACTTGTAAAGAAGTATGCCTTAAAACATGTAACTGCATGTTTAAATATAGAACAGACATGAACCCGGTCACTCACTTAATACAGAGGAACAGGTTCTATTTATTCCTTCAGCAGCCAATCTTAGAATAGGAATAACTGACACAGCAGATAAAGGCTCTTATCCTGGGCTGATTGTATGTAGCACTTCATCAGGTCACTTAAAGGCACTTTACTAAAGCAGGGATGTATTGTTATCCCTATTTTACAGAAAAAGAAAAGCTTCCCAAGGTTACAGAAGATCAGAAACGCATCTGCAAGCACCACCTACACACCTTAACTCCTGTGCTTTGTCCATTAAGCCACACTTTAAGATCTTCACAGACTGAGTTTTTACGTAAACACTTAACTCATTTCTCAACAAACCTCAGAGCATTCATAGTATTTTATCTCCTAAATTGAATTGAATTAGGCCAACCTCTAATGTGCCCAAGTGCACAACATTGATGGCCCATTTCTCTATCTGTGGAAATGCAGGGAGTGGTAGCATTACTGCTGCTTAAATCTGGAGGAAACACAGATGGCCCTGATGGTTCTCAAATAGGAAGATCGAGAAACATTTCAAGTCTTGCCAATCCAAATTTAGGTAATGCTTGCTAAATCTCAAGGTGGAAGACACATGAGGAGATTCCTGAGTTAATACATTCACATCATCTTAAATTGACCCTTCTCTTGGAGGAATAGCACAAAACATCATGACAAAAGTTATAGCAAACCAGTGTCCCTGCAGCTGAGATATCCTATATTTCCCTGTGAGGGTGGTAACACCCAAGAGATACCATCCTGTTTGGACCATAACTTCCCCCATATCTCCATGCTCGACAAAACAAGGTTTGCAAGTCACATTGCCCTCTGTCACATTACTTCTGACTAGAAGAGTCCAGATTAAATGTTCTATTTGGTAACTGTTTTCTTTGGTTTCCACTGGTAGCCAGCAGTGTTCTTACCTTTACTGTCCTCCCTGCTTCTCTAACAGGGCACCATCCTGGCAGAGCAAGCTCAGTCCGGACACAGGAAGTCTTCAGAGTATTTCAGCTGCCTCTCAGCTTGGCTCTCCCTCCTCTGCCTCAGTTTGGTGTCTTGTTTTATATGGGAAAGACTAAAGACTTCATTTTTATAAAGTGCTTGAACAGGCTATTTGATATAAGCCTCATTTTTCAGAGGTGTCAAATACCTTGGCTCCCACTGAGCACAAATGCATCATCACTGCTGAGTGCCAGTGAAGCCGAGCCGGGCTGCCCCGAGGAACGGAGCTGCTGGCAGGCAGTGCACACTGCCTGCCCCGAGAAGTCTCACTGCATTTCTGGGAGGCACGTAAGAACTGGCAATATAATTTTTTAGATGAGGCAACTCAGACTGATACAATCAGTGTCTTGCCACAAGTGACAGACGGAGTGAAAATGATGAAACATTCATTACGGACTGCAGTCCAAGGGTAACTGCAGCCCTTATTTACAGCCCTCTGTTTCACAGTTCAGGCACTGAGGGCAGCCTCAGAACTTCACACAATTATCACTCGGAGGTCTGTATTTCCTATGTGTTTTATTCTGAAATACAGCAGAGAAACAAATGGAATGAATAAGCTTCACGGAGGAGGCCACTGAGAGCCACTTGCGCCAGACATTTCTGCCCAGGCTGCCCTGCCTGGTTCGGTTGTGACAACGTGGAAACAAAACATATAACTGCATTCCTTACAAACTCACATCTCCACATGCAAAAGCTCATGCTGACACCACCGTGGCACTCAGAGGAAGTGGCTGCAATGTTAGCATTCACCAGGAATAATTCCAGAAATAATGGAGCTACTGTTCCCATTTCCAGCCGAGAGCACATGGCCCACGAGCACCTACGCTGAAAGGGGCTGCACTAACAAAGTCAGATCCAGCACATACAGCTTTTTAAGAGTACTGTACTGGGAAGTAGTGGGGAAATAGGACACTCTGGACTCTCCAGAGATCAGATTCTATTTTCACGGCTAATTTTTTTGACTACAGAAAGGTATTTAAGTTACCATACCCAAGCAGTAACTAAGGTTTACGTGGCTTACCGAGGTCAGAGAGGACTGTCTCACGAATTTTCACAGCCTGCAAACAACTCCACTGTTCTAAAAATACCTGTGCAACTGTCATGGCAGTCAACCAAGCACCAGTATTTTTTCCTATACAAAATAATTTCTGACTTACTCCATTTTGTCCAAGAGCCAGAAAGCTTTTTCAAAAGCAAAATCACTATATATTGATGGCACAGGAGAATGAGAGCAAACACCTTGTGCAATCACCCTCAGCTGATGGGGAACTGGGAAAGGTGGAACAACCCCTTTCCATCACACACGAGGAATTTCAGGTTGAAATCCATGCTTTGGAGGAGGCTGGGAAAGAGTAGAAAGTCAGAGCCCCCTTGCAGTAGAAAATCAGTTTGTAATCTTGATTGCAAAGTTGCTATTAGGATAACATAATACACTTTTTAAGCAGCTCATTACCAATTTATTAAACATTAGGCCTTCTTTGAGACTGTTGGAGATCATTGTTTAAAGTGCTATTTAAAAGTGTTCAGAGTCACAGCATGGATAATCCATTCTTATGCCAATACAGATACACATATGGGGGGAATGTTGAGTTATATTACAGGTTTTTTTAAAAAAGTGATTTTGCATGCAAATTAAATGTGGTTTTTTCACATCTGGACCATGAACTAAATAAAATCATTTCCAGATATCAAACTGTAACTTATTGGAGCACTAAATGGTACTCCTAAATAAACATAAATATTATTTTGACACTTGGGTACCTTATACAGGAATAAACAAAGCCATTAATAAAGACAAGTAGACATGTCTGCATGTTCCAGGAGATGCCAGACTATCACCTTTTTGAAAGGGTCGTGTGGCTTTAGACAGAGGTAACAACCTCATTAAAGCCTTTAGTCTGTCTGGAGATTTTCTCATTTGTTCAGGCTGAGACGACTTGACTTTTTTTTTTTTGTTTAAGGATTAACAAACAGAAGAGGAGCAGTACTTCCTTGTTCAAGTTCTTATTTTTAATAAGAAGAATAAATATTAATTAGAATACAAACCAAGAGCAGTCCTGATGAAGTGGAAATGGTTTTTTTCAGAGATCGGATAACCATACAGTAGAAGGTTGCATTTAATTGACTGATACACCAGGAACCTTTGACAAAGAGTGGTCAGTTTGAACTTTGGGCTCAGTAATGAGCTCTCCAGTTTCCTCTTTGACAGAATGAACCACAGCGGTGCTCCATGACTTCAGTTTAGCTTCATTTTATAATTACAAGCCTGTTCTTCACTATTTTTCCCCAGCTTAAATACCACTTTTTTCAAAGCGGTGCTAGGGGAGAAAAGAAATGAAACCAATTTTAATGAACTCATGCAAATATAAGCCTGGTGAAACGAAATCACAGACCTAAGCAGAATACTGCATTGAACACATTTGTATGTTTTATGCAAAGCTCATCTAAATTTGAGTAATTGGACCTAATTTGGCAATCTGCACAATCCGTTTGCAAACTTCCACCACTGAATTTTAAGTATGAGCCTGGAAAATCATTAACATTTTTATTTATCACGGTGGCCCCGATCCAGCACAGTACAAAAATTTATGTTCAAGCATTTTGAATGAGGTCTTAGTGTATGCACAGCATCCAAGAGAGTTATCAGGAGCTCTAATTTCAGAGAAAAGTCACTGCTCCGTTCAGATCACACAATTTTAATCTCAAGTCTCTGAAGCTTGAGGCTGGGAGCCTTCCTCCAAAAAGCCCACTGTCTTTTTTCCTTGTCCATTCCACACTATCTGAAATACATTCCCCAGATCATAATTATTGCCCTTTTGCTTTTCATCTCCACCCTCTCCTCTTCTCCAAGAATTCCTGTTGCCTGCTATTCCCCTCCTCATGCAGATGTTAACCCAGTCCTTTTCCTTTCTGCAAGCACCTGGTCTCCACTGAGCAGTGCAGGTGCTGGTTGAGCTTTCCATGCTCCAAGTGAGCATGGTGAGTGCACCAATCCAGTTCATTAAAGGCCAGTTCTCCCATGTTCTCCCCAACATGTGTTTTGGCTGCAGTGAGGATTATTTTTCATTTGTGTCTCATCTTTCTTCAACAAAAAAATGCAATAGGTCTCGTTATAAAATGCTCTCGCTCCAGATACCTTACAATACTTTGTAGGAAACTTTTTCTCATTCAACTGTATTTACTACCTCTCCTTTTTTTTAATCAAGGCATCTGCTTAAAGAGAAGGCAAAGCCCATTTTTCAAGGTGAAAACTGCCAGTCTGAATTTGAATGAAAGTCTGAATCCATTGCAAGGGTAACATTCACAGCATCCCAGCAAGTTACTCAAATCAGGGGAATGAGCAGCCTGCACTGGCATCATGAACCCTCTCCACACAACCAGAACACCACCAGAGTTTAACTACAGTTGTGTGTCAGTAAAACAATTTTAAATCATAGGCATAGCCAAGATCTATTAAGGCAGAACTGTGTTAGATCACATGCAAGTTCAGTTTCTCTCCATGTGTCCTCGGGAAATGTGTTAATTGCTCAGAGCTCCAACACAGATTTTCAATACATCTGCAAGACACAACAGCACACACACTGGCTGAGGGGAAGATCTGATTCTTTTCAGGGCACAGTCTAGGGATATTCAGCACATTTCAGCATCATGGATTTACCCCTTCTCAAACCTCCTTCTACTGTGCACCGTTCTTCCCCCACTGTCTGGAATGAACCACAGACTTGGCCACACTCTGGAGCTGCACTCCAGACTCCTCTTGAGGAATTCTGCACCAGGACAGGGGGATGGAGGACAGGTGGAACTTTGTGTAGCAATGAGCAAAGTCTGCAGCTCAGCATTTTGAGTCCCACTAAGTGCTGCCTCCTCTATCTACATCTCCAATCAGTTCCTTATACACCGGATCACAAATTGCTGCCACAAATCAGATTCCATACTTTTGTAGGCCATCTTAAGAACTGTGACTTGAAGCAACATGATTTAGGCAACGATTCAGAGGAGCATTTCCCCAGATCAGAACTGCTTTGCATAGTATTTGTGTTGCTCCAGGACTTCCACAGTATAACCAGTATATCCATTTTCTCTTTTACCATTGTCATGATATTGCTGTGGTCAAATTCTGCCCAATTAATGTAAGTAGTAAAAATCAGACCTTTTATTTTGCATCAGGAGAAAAATTTCAAACTTATCCAGCTCTAACACATTTTATATAAGTTGCTGCTTGGGTGAAGTCTCTGGTGGAGAAGAGCTCAGGCCAGCTCCAGCTGTAAGCACACAGGTCATGCACATCAGCACAGACCTAAGTGTCTCTTTATATGGAATAAACTCACCAGCCAAACCCTACTGCATATTGAGGACATGCTGCTCTCTCAACCAGGAACTAGCAGGCTCTCATTAGATGGGCAAAGAAGAAATTACCAGCTGCTCAGACAACACCAAAACTAAGAGCAGAAAGCCTTCTTTTAGAAACCTTTCCCTGTGATTGCATGACAAACAAAGTTCCTACATCTTAGCAACTCATTCACCACAGCCTGACAGCTTGGAGAGAAAGAGCTGTGGTGGTATTAAATTGGGAGATGTCACCAGAACAGAAGTTTCAAAATGCACCTGAGCAACGCTGCTCTTTTCACTGCTGAAAAGAGTGAATTGAGAAGAACTAATGGGCTTTAGAGGAAATAGGAACGGCTAGAAGACAATTGGGCCCCTTTTAAAGTCATGACACAATGCTGTCACATCCCAGGGAACTGACTTTCACCAGTTGGCATAAGCTTAAACCGAGTATGGTGTACTCCCTCCAGTGTAGGCTTGTGCTTATCAAGCTCCAAAGTCTGATCATTAAATCTGATCCAAAATGCTGAGAGACTATTCCTGTCAACAAGGGCTCAGTCAGGTGCCTTTATTAATCACAGCTAACAAATATTTTAATTCTGGGACCTTTGGGAGGAAGGGGTGGAGTGGGGCTCTGTGCCTTGTTCCATATGAGGAGATGACAACAGAGATCTGCAGTGCCTGATTAATATTTTATGTTGTGATCCACTGGGTATGCGGTGTAATTCTGGTGGCTTGTTTTGCTCTACGTTCGCTGCATCTCCAATGTTATTTGCAACAGCTTCGTGGAACAACAACAAAAAGAGGTTTCATTCCCGCAGGACAGCATTGGCTGACCTCTCTCACTGCTTCATGTAATTCAGAGGCAGCAACCACTAAACAGGAACTGAAAGTGCTTTGCAACTTTAAAAGCGGAATAAATGGCACCACAGATTTACATATAGATAGCATTTCAGAGAAGAATGATGTTGATTTCTCCTGCCTTGCATTTATTTACCAAGCCATCCTAACAGAGTGGTCAGAGGACAGGCCTGCAACAGGGCACTGCTGAATACACATCTCTGTGTCATCGCCAACAGTTCAGTGCACTGGCATTAAAATCATCTTAAAACACAGTGTGGTCAATGAAAAGAGACAATGAAAGCAAAATGCATAACTTCAAGAACAAATCTACAACTGTGGACCTTCCTAGGACTTTGCAGAGGTCCCTGATCTAAATTTTTAGTGAAAAGAAGACTGTAACTTAAAATCCTACAGTCCCTGAGGTTGGGCACAGTGGGGCCTGTCCCACACCCAGGCAATCCCAGAGGCCCCAAAGCAGCCCAGATACCACCAACACTGGCAGACAGCAGCCCTACTGCCTTCAGGGGATGCAATAGTAAAGACAGCTGTTCTGAATCAATGTCATCTTAACACATCTCAGAAAGCTTTCTGCTTTCATTGCAATGTATGGATGGGGTGATTTTGTATTTTATTTCCCTGCTATTCAAAGGCCTTTAATAGCACATAATTCAAAACCTCCCATTCTCTCTTATGGATACGAGTGATGCTTGTAATGAACTCTGTTGTAAGAAGGTATGTGTCAGGGAAAGACTGGGATATTTCTAGATCTGCAGTCTCTTTATGCAGCTTAATGCTAATGAAAGGAAACCATTTTTTGCACACAGTGAAAGGGAACAGATGGTGTCACAGTTCTGCTGTGGAATTTAAGCAGAGTGACAACCTATACAGCAGATCATCATCATGGGTGAAACTCTTTTAGGCAGTCGCATGGAGGGTTTGTTTGTTTTTTATTTTGTTATTACTATCCAAAAATCTTGAAAAGCTTTTTCTTTCCTTTTTACAATGAAACCTAGGGAAATGGTATGATAATATCACCATCCTACAAAACCTCAGAAGACACATGAAGACTGGTATTTTAAATACACTGTGAAGGGACAGCTGAAAAACAGCACCTCATATTGCAAACTGTGGCTTTCCAATCATGTATCCATCCAGACACCAGTAGCTGGTGAGAAAACCAATGAGGGCTTAAAAGAGACACTGTCAAGTTGAAAATCACTGCTCTATCTGAAATCTGGTCCCTAGCCCTAATTATGCCTGCAAGGCAAATGACAGGGGGGAAAAAAGAGACTTTTAAAATATTTAATAACTTTGTATTTTACACTTTAGGTTGGCAAAATCCTATGTACAGTTCACCTCTCATTGTTTAATTTCTAGGTTCACCTGCTTTCATCACAGAGAAAAAC
Organism: Platyrinchus mystaceus; assembly: GCA_035041135.1. Lineage (NCBI taxonomy): Eukaryota > Metazoa > Chordata > Aves > Passeriformes > Tyrannidae > Platyrinchus > Platyrinchus mystaceus. The sequence continues at coordinate 6,340,807 of JAWWLV010000024.1, read as the reverse complement.
AAAGGTAAACAAAAAGCAGATAAAAATCATGGTTGGATATTCACACAGAAATTAGAAAATTAAAAGGGACTTTCTATCTGATAAATTGTTGCTGCTCTTGTTTATTGAATTATTAGCTGAAATTTTTTGACCCTACTGGTAACTGCATCAGATATACATTCTCATGTGCTGAACCCACAAGAGGCATCTGAATCCCCACAAAGCATACCCCTCTGGTGAGACAGTCCACAGGCAACTTGAAGTTTCACAATTTTTACTCTTTTCATTCCTTCAGTTGTGTTTCAGCTTATTTCAACTGCCTGTATGAGTATTTTATAGTGCATACCACTAAAAGCAACAGATGACATGCTCATCCACTCCATAATTCACATTGACAATCTCTGCTCAGTCCATATCCCACAAGAAAAGGGATTAATCAGGCAGCGACATCCTGGGAGAACAACAAAGCTCAGGCTGCTGGGTTAGGGTTCAGATCCCTCCAGGAATGGTCTGGAACCACTCCACTCCCTCTGAAACTTTGGAAAACATTTGCACAATGACATCCCCATTTTTGCACAGGGATGACTGATGCGTGTCCAAAGCTACCCAGTTGCAAGTCTTTTTACAGTCTTTACAATGAGATAATCAGGTCTTAGATGCAGCTGTAAACTCAAACAGTCCCATTGGCACATTGCAGTTTGCAACATGCTCAGTTCAGACTGTGGGGGACAACAGCCATTGGTCTGTAAGATGCTGTGAAGCCGAATTTATATATTGAGTATAGGGTATATATGATATATATGGTATGAGTTTGTATGGATGAGGCACTGAGATCCAGGGAAAGCAGAGCAATAAAAACACCACTGTAAAAAGTGCCCTGGTCTCCAGTGGGTGAGTGTGCTCAAGGTACTGTGCTCCCCCAGGTCTGTGAAACAGCAAGGTCTGAAAGTGAGTCTAATATTAAAGATGAGCTCCACCCTTCATTAAGGGGGGGCAAGGACCAACTTAAAATCCCCCACTATTTAGTCAGGATACCTGTCCATCTATATGTATCTCTGGGGATAAAACAGCACTTTCTCATGCAAAAGAGGGTGGCAGGGCTCTTTCAGAGACCTAGCACCTCCCTTAACAGAGATCACAGAAATCATCGATCCCAACACAGCAAGCCATCCTTGACCCCAAAAGTGGCAATACTTACAGGAAGGATTGTGCAAAGATGCATTTGGGATGGGAGCATTTAAAGTGGCAAAATATTCACAGTGAGTGAATTCTAAATTCACTCGCAGGAGTTCACAAGGTATAACCTGCTGATTAACACGTTTTGCAGGGAGGGACAACACCACCTTCTAAAGCTCCCTTCAAGGAGAAGTGAAACACTCGGGTTTTAAGGCATTTACAGGGCATTTCTTAAATGTGTCAGGTAAAATCACTAGTGTGCTCCAAAGCACCCAGGCTCTTGCTGCAGAAACTCAGCAGCTATTACACAGCAAGTGTGAAGTGAAGAAGCAGAAAGAGAAGAGATTGTCAGTAAATAGGGTTAATCCCTGCAGGTAATACCCTTTCCGTTAAATTGTGCAGCATTTTCCAGTCTGCAGATTCTCAATCCCATTTAACATCTCTCTCACGCTGCAAGCAGACACATCCGAGCTCCCGTCCCCCCACCCCCTCCCCAAATTCTGCAAGGCTGTTTTTGCAGGCAGCAGCCAGTTAAACTAAAGGCTGCTGGTACTACCCCGGGAAGCTGTAGGGGGGTGGGTGAGCCGCACAAAAGATCTCCACACAAAAGGCCATCCTTTTTATCCTTTTTTCTTCTTCATTTTCTCCAGCTGAGCCATAGCTTTATTCAATCAACACTTAAAAATAGAGGAAAATGTGGGAGGGGGTAGGGACCGGGGGGAGGGATAATATGGAGCAACACCGAATTTAATACAAACAATCAAATTTGGTGGATGAGGGGATGTGGGGAGCCTTCATCTCTCATCTTCTCCCCGCTTCCAAGCGAGCCCTCCAGCCCGCGTCCCCAGCGCTCACAAAAATCCATGCAGCATGTTACAGATATTTTCCGATTTTTTTTTTTTCTCCGGGAGAAGATGTAAAGGGCTTGACACCAAAAGGACAGTGAACATCTTTGCCTTCCCAGCAAGACCCGCACAGCACATAATCATATGAAAAACATGGCTGGCTGGTGCATCGACAGATGCAAACGAGAAATACCAGACTTAGCCTTATTTAGATCACAGCAAAATTAAATGGGGAGGAGAGGGGGAGGAAGGGAAATAATTGTGGCTGTGTAACATGGCTGCACAATTTTCAAAGCCTCACGACTGCCAGCTTGCAGGGAGCAGCGAAAATGTGTGTCTGCTCTAAAGGGAGCTGTTCCTGCCACCCCTGCAGCACAGCCCGTTCATTCCGCTCTCCATCCCGCGGGCTGGCACGCTGGCCAGCGAGCACGAAAGGCAGGGAAGAACTAAAATAGTTTACCTGATCAATGCAACTTCACGGGAGCCAGAGGTAGGGATTCCTGAAGAAACGCAGCAAGGAAGGGAAAAAATCTGCTTGGATCCTTCTGGCAGTCCACAGCCTCATCTACATGCATCTGAGCGAGCCCTTACCAGCAGCTGCTTCTTTTATCAAGCCCACAGGCACAGCAAATTAGTCCGGTTAGACAGTTCAGTCAATGTGGGCTATTCACAGCGTGGCTGTTGTGCGAGCCCAGCTTCTCCTGTCCCCCTGTCCCTGGGTAAGGCACCCGCCCACCTCCACATGGCCCTGGATAAACACGGCTCTCACAGCACCCACGGAACGCACCACATGATCCTGGCAATCATCGGCGCGGGCACACGCGGAGTGGACCTCTCCCTTCGTCCAAGCAACGCGCCGGGATCTGGGTAAAAAAGGCTAAGCCTAAGAATGGGTTTACTTTAAAGGGAAAAGCTTCCCCCCCCCCCTTCCTTCACCCCTCCTTCCTTTTTTTATCTCTCTCCCCGACCAAGGAGGGAAAAATGTAATAAACCAAATGCAAAGATCTGAAGATGGGTAACATCTTCCTAATCAACTCAGTTCTGAAAATGAAGTGACACTCTGAAATGAAGTGCCATTCAGACTTCTAATAAGCACAAAGCATCAGGCAGAGATCCTGGATAAAGCCTGATACAGTCCTGGACAGAGATGCTGACCACAGTCAGTGCATCCTTGATCTGAACAAAGCCCCTGATTTTCCACTTTGTTGTTTTAAAGAAGAAAATGTGAAAAGCCCTTTGTTTCTCCTCCTTTCCCCACCGTGAACCATTTTAAAATATGCATATAGAAATAACCACACATGCACACGCTGACATAAAGCTCTAATGAGGTGGCAGACAGCACACACTGTGCCAACCTTGGAAGTGGGGAGCAAAGCTGGCGGACACAGCACACTGAAGGCATGTTCCTCTTAAATGCACTCATGAGTGGGACCCACAGGGTCAAACATGAAGAAGAAACATTTATGAAAGCCATTCAATTTTTCCATCACTGCACAAAGGAGAGAAGGACTAAGCCCTTCTTTCTCCCCCCTGCACTCCAATATATCTTTAGGACTAACAGTGTCCTTCTTTGTCCCCTCCAACATAAGAAGCAATATGCATATGGAGGAGTGCTATAAATAACCACACACATATATATCCTATCAAACACAGTTTCTGTTGGTTATCTAAGCTCTCTCTTTACAAAGTAACACAGTTAATTGGAAGAGTTCTCCAAACAATCTGGCTGATCACTGACGGCTGCCTACTTCACTTAAGTCAGCATTTGCACTTAACTAGGAGTTAGACATCCATATAAACCAAAGGTAAACACTGATAAGGCATTTGATACTCAAATAAAAGCAGGTTTATCAAAAAATGGGTTAATAGAAACACATTGTGGCATCACATCACCTAGTTGTGTAGTTGGCTTA
>JAWWLV010000024.1:6234888-6333333 GCA_035041135.1 Platyrinchus mystaceus | reverse complement strand
TATCTATCTATCTATCTATCTATCTATCTATCTATCTATCTATCTATCTATCTATCTATCTATCTATCTATCTATGTGAGGGGGGAAAAAGGCATCTGGGCTGAGATGGCCACAGGTGATGGACCATAACCAACTGGGTTTCCCTTGAAAAAGCTGAGTCTTGAACACAGCAATGCTGATTTTGGACAGAAGAAGATGGAAACACTGGAAAAGACAGCATGAAAGCAAAGAAGCCAAGAGACATTCCCCGGAGTCCTTGAGCCCCTGGGGGAACACCTACAAATGCCTGCAGTGGGAGGGAGGTTTGTACTTTCCTGTGCCTTACATCACTTCATAACATCAATTCAGTGTTCAAGGATTGGAAAATTATGCCTGGCTTTATGGTCTAGCAGGACACAGATGCATGTGCACTGTGCACACTGAGAGCCCAGTTTGGCTGCTCCCTGCTGAGGGAGCTGTACAGATATTACCCCAGCTGTAATTCTGGTCCTTGCTGATTCTTTACTGGCCTAAGAAAAGGATAATTTTAAACCAAAATTAGGTGATGCAAACTCTAGGGGAAAACCTACAGACAAAACGATCAGGATAAATTTTTTTTCTGCAATACCGAAACACTGAAATTTAAGTCTGACATTTTCAGGAAGACATGAGCTGACAAATATAGGAGTAATTCAAAGCTGTCCTCACTCCTCCCCCATCTTCATGTCTTCTTTAAAAATAAACAATCAGAAGAATAAAACAAGCATTTACAAAGTGACAGCCACAGCCACAACTCACTTCATCACACACTAGAAGCTCCTCCATCCACAGACCCATGGGAATGCCACCTTCAAGTCTGCTCCTCCTGACATACTGCTAATGTGAGCCAGGCTCAGAAATGCAGCTGACTGACATCAAAGGACCCACTTGATGCAATTTATTCCATCTTCAACTATTTCATTTTAACGAGTCCTGCAAAGCTGTAGGAGACCAGACTTAAACCTAAACCAGCGCAATTCAAATCACAGCTTCCAGTCTGCCAAGATGAGCTGTCCAGTCAGACCAGCTCTACAATCCCATTCATTTTAGACTAGCATGATGCTTCTCATAAGTGAAGGACACCTGGCAGCAATCTACTCATCTGCACAGACCTCAATAAAAAACAACAAAAAATCATAATAATAATAAAAAGCTTTAATTCCTCGTGATCCAGTTGCAACATATTCTGCCCTTTTGGACCTGCAGGATGGCAAGCTGTGGAAGCTTGGCTCATTCCTGCCAGGTGAGAGACAGCCCTCTTCCCCTAAACACTGTGTCCTCTGCAGGCAGCCCCTCTGCTAACCCTCCTCTCCTTGCTGGGGATTTGGATGACTCCCATGCCCACCCAATCCAACCAGCCATGGGGCACCTGAACTGCTCAGGAGCTGCAAAGTGTTCAGAAGGCACAGGCTGACCACCCACCCCATGTTACCACAGACAGACCAATGACCCACCTGCAATTGTTTCTTTTAATTCTGTCTTGAAATAATATCCTGAGATAGAAGCTATTCTTATTAATTGGAACACAAGAGAGATCAGGCTGAGGTTTTATTAGTTAGGAGCATGCAATATACATTTATTCTTTCAACCTAAAGGTAATTTTCCCCAGTTCTGCCACCAAACATCAAGGACTAAATAGAGCTCATTCTTTTTTTTGCACTTTGGTGAAATAACAGGTAATAGCAAGCCCTTAAACAGAGCACGGAGTCTGGAATTCAGTACACTTCATACAAGAACCAAACAACAGCATTCCTACTTGTTAAAATAAGCACAAAGAGACGGAGAGGAAGGGAGATTATTTTCCTAAAATCAAGCAGCCAAGCAAGTGTAGTGCTGAGATTTGGACCTGTAGCTCCCAAATGATGTCAGCAGGGACTGTGTCTCTGCTGGGGAGCCTCGGTCATGTTCTCCAGCCCAGTGACCCCAGGAGCTGAGGAGAATGCACAAGTGGGATGTGGATGGAGACATGCACACATGGCCTGCTGCTTATAATGTGTCTGGAATCAGCCTCAAATCTCCTCCTGCACCTAGAAACCCTCCACCTGAATACAAATGCATCCCAGCTTCACTGCAGGAATCTGCAATGGATTAATGCCAAACACCAGCACACTACAGCCCTCCCACTAGGCTGTACCCAAAGACAGAAATGGATTGATTTTGAATTTTATTTAAATGTTAACCAAATAGCTGTGCACTTTTCAAGAAAATCATCTCCCTGTCAGACACTAGACACCCCCTATCCCCTGCTCCAAAAAACCCCAAGGAATGACAGTGCTTTGTATCAGAAACTATACCCAGGATGGTTATTAGAAGCGATTGGTTCAAATAAGTGCAAAGTTTCAAGAGACGCAAAAGAGGACAATTTCTGGCACCAAAGCCAGACTCTTTGCATCGTCTGGTTTGCAAAAGGACAGCCTGGCTGTGCCTCTGTCCCTCCTCTGGTGCAGTTGCAGCCCTGTAGCCCTTTGTATGTACCAGTCACGGAAGTGAGTCCAGAGCAGCAAGAGCCTCCTGCAGGATTTGTTTTACAGCCAAACTACAGAGCAGGTCCACCTTCTGGAAGATACTGTAGTAAGGAAGAATAATGAGACTGATTCCTGCTCCAAGGCACCTACAGTTAAGTAATAACGATCCTTCACCCACGACCCATTCTGATATGCTGTTGTCAGTCACTGGAGTTGGGGAAACATGTATTTGATGTATGCCACTACTCCCCCAACCCTTGGGAATTACAAGGCAAGGTTTGTCTCGCTGAGAATGGACCAGCAAAGTGCCAAGGGCTTCTCAGCAGGGGGAAGAGAGCTCACACTTCTGCAACAGGAGCAAAATAAACCTCCTGCCACTTCTCCAGTGTGATTAAATTAGGCCAGATCTACGCCCATTGTATAGAAGTCTGTGTCAGATTTATAAACAGTTACATAGCATTTGCATTTAAAAACGAAGCTCTTAACAGGCCAATGCCAGAGATCCAGCAGTGAACCCAGAGAAGTTCACACAACGTTTTAAAGCCAAGTGCTGTGATCTTTCAATGCACAGTAACTGGGAAGTAAAATATATATCAAAGCATGAAAGTAGGAAGCCTGGCATCTGAACTGAGAAAAAGCAGCACAGTGACATAAATTACAATCATAAATCCCCTGAAACACAGGAAAAAATAGTATTTAGAATTTTAAGTGTTATCAGTGCAAATAAAAGTAAATTATTTATCTCAGCATGATTTTTAAGCTGACTCAACATCCTTCTGTAACTATGTGCCTGCTTAAAATTGAAATGTCTTCATGCTTGAGAGGAAAGCCACATGAAACACAGCATGAGCACCTCTGTGTGTGATGGCTCTGGTGTGGCAGCTCTGTTCCTGGCCTGCTGCAGGTTTGGGGGACTGTGCATTGTCTTTCTGTGCCCCAGTTTCCTTTTCAGACAACCACCTTAAAAAATTAATTTGATATTGAGCTCATCTGGAAAACTGCAATCTTCTGGTGCAAAGTACCAACCCAGCCTCTTATTAATTTTTCCCTTTTTCCGCCAAGTATCCCATTGATAATTACAAGGCAAAAAGAGATGTTTCACACCTGTAAAAGCAGCTGTCTCACAGCACTTGTCTTATCAGAGCTAAGATGAAACCACACACAAACAATCCAAAGAGACCCTGGAATGAGGATGGGAGGGAAAACAGTTGCCCCATTTCCATCCCTGTAGCCACCCCAAGGGACAGGCAACCTGATCTGACCTCACTCCACAGCTAATCCTGACATTTTCGGAGGCCTCGGGGATGTTGGTACCCAGCTATTAGTACATGAACCCTCATTCCCATGGGCTTTACTGACAATCTCAGACTTAGTTAACTGCATCTTTTTGAAATGTGAAAATGTGTGGGAAGGAACAGTGAGAACTTTTAAAAATTGCAGTACTTTGATCCTAATTAACAGAGTTGACTGAAAGCAAAATATGTAGAGCTAATTTTCACAATATTTTTCCACAATCCCTAGACAGAGGCTTTTTCCTGGCACTGTTTAAAATTAATGAAGTAAATATGTTTGCATATTTATCTTTTCATTACACGGAAACAACAACAAGGAAAACAGATTGAACTGATAGCAGAATTCTTTCACTCCAAATCAGTCTGGATGTGTTTTTTGTTTCAGTTCATACAGTGCAACCCAAATCAAACAAGCAATGCAAGTTCACTGGCCATGTAAGTAATTGGTTTTATCCAACAGAGCTATGACAAAATAACTGCCCTAGGAATTGACCCCTTCATTTTATTTTTGTCTCTATGGAGAGATACTGAAAAGGCTTTCAAGGAGAACAACATCCTTCCTGAAGTCTAAAAAACAAATTGTTTACAGGTTGCCCCACACAAGTAAAAACAAACACACAGTAAGTCCAATACTACCATATGGCAATAAACTCAGGCAACGGGAAAATGGGAAAGGACATAAGATATGGGTTCATTAGGACTCTTGTATTAATTGCCCAAGAGATATTTTCATTTTTTGGAATGTGTAGCCCAGAATCTACAAACAGAAATGCCTGAGAGGTCAGTGGTCCCTACAACACATTGTAAACCATGATCTGGTCTGGATTTTACACACGTGGGACGGGAGGAACAGAAGAGCCAATCTGCAGGACTGAGCTGCAGCATCAGCAAACTCCATGGAGAGAAGACAGCCAGCTTTCACAAGTCCTGCTCAAAGATGCAGGGAGAGTGGGATGTATGTGATTAATATGTGTACAGATAAAGCAAGAGCAGAAGTTCAGCCTTGCAAGGATGATAAGCAGAGGCAGAAGGTAAGAGACATTCCTTTGAGTTTGAAAACTGCCAGCCTGCCCCCAGGTCTGACCCGGCTCCATGTCCCCCACTCATTCCCATGGCACACTACAAAGAGGGTGGAAACCCTCCAGTCCCTTCAGTTTACATGTACCCCATAAAATGTCCATTTTATGTACCATTTTATGGGGTACATTGCTGAGCATCCTCTGTCCTGGGAGACAGAACGGGAGATGACTGCACCTCATGTCAGAAGTCATGTCCTCTTATACAGTTTTACCTCAACTATAATGGCTACAATAATTCATTAAACCCCAGATTTTTTTTTCCTCCAAGGGTCAGAAAGGCTAAATAAATGTGATGGATTTTGTGCTACTCAATGATCTCTAGTTATGCTTTGATGACTGTATCAATTGCCGTTGCAAATGCTGAGCACTCATGATTGAAGCGATAATTAAAAAGGCAAATCGTACTCGCAGTTGTTCCTCTGTTATCACAGAGTTTGGACGAGGCTGTTTGCAGCACCGATTACACGTGCACATACACAACATTCCACAGAAACTCAGATTTCAGAAACTACAGAAAAAACAATGAGAAAAGACCTGTTACTACCCCCTCTCCATCAGCACATATTACAGAAGTCACTAGCATGCAGTTAGCAGCTTTTCGTCTACCTAGAGGAAAAGAACAGATGACACTTTCAACCCTGATGATGGCATTTCAACCATGAAATTTTGCTCTGTTTTTGAGCCTGTGATGCTCTAAAAGAGATCTTGCTTTTGTGAAGATCTTGCTTCACCTGCTGTACAGCTTTCACTACAGCTGTGGCACTTGGAGATGAAACTACAGATAAATCAGTTCTTTCTCCCCCATGCAGATGTCAGATACACCATCATGCACAGAACACAAAAAAACTTAACCCTTCCATACTTCTCAGTTTGCAGTTTGTTTCTGGCCCATCAGTCCATATTTTGTTGTTGTTGGGGGTTTTTTTCTGTTTGGTTTTTTTTTGACAAAGTTTTCTTTTTCAGAATGTGAATAAGCAACATCATTTAAGTGACACTGTGGAAAATGGCATGGTAACTATAAAATCCCTTGTTATTTTTTTGGTTGTTTTTTTTTGCCACAGAAGTCTAGGAAATAGCAATGGATCTCAAAAGTAAATGTTTTCTATGTGCATAAAAGGGTTTGCTCTTTGAACTTCACTGAGATGACACAATCATTACTATATGAAAGCATGAGCATTTTCTTCTATTTTGCAACAATTGTCAAGCAAGTGAAAGCTTTATTTGATTTTCATTCACATTGAAGACAAGATTTAGTACTCTAGTAGAACAGGCAGTGTCAGAAGGGTTTTAAATTGTAATGGTATCACTTTAACATCTTAAAGGCACTTTTCAGAAGATAAACTCATCTGCCTATGATGACTAAATGACACAGTAATAGAGAAGAGGTAAAGATTTTCTTATGGTAATAAAAGGGAACACTTCACCCAGAGAAAGAAAAGCAGAGAGCTATGCACCTCCTAGAAACACTTTCAAGGACCTTTCAAAATAACGGAAAAATAAATACATATATTATACTAAACCAGGACTGGTGTAGGTCTGGATTTCTGACAGCAACTATCACTTCAGAGAGGCAACATTAAAAAATGACAACACTCAGCAGAGTACCTGAGGGAGGAACACAACTCCAGGAAGGAATTGGAAGGTGACGGCTCTGGGATTGTTGAGAGCTGCTGGCCAATGCTAGCACTCCATCGATTTTCAAAAATACTTAAGCATATATATAGCATAAGTATCACATATATGATGCACAGAAAAAGCTATCTCAGCTGAAAACCCTTAAAGAGTAACATGGAAAAAAACTTCATTGTTTTCACTAATCCTCTGTGAAGCACCCCTACTCAGCCTACATATTTTATTCTCTTCTAAATGTCTATAAAGAGAAAGGATTGAACAAAGTTGCTCCACCCTTTCACAAACATCAATGGCAAAACTCTAACCAGAAGATTTTGTGGGTGCATAACCCCAGTGATCTACACATTTCCCCTGCTGAACTTGTGAAAGTACTGTCATTAGAAAAATTGCTTATCATAGTTCTGTGTGGTACAACAAACAGAGAATAAAATGTACTTCAAGGCATGACTTGCAACTGAAAGCCAATAAAACAAGAAATGAATACACTCTAGCAGAGCTACATGAACTGGCGTGGCTCTGGCAGCCAGGACGTGAACCAGAAGTTCATACTTTAGATCTGGTGGTAGGTAAAAATGTGCTCAGTGAACTACAACACCCAAAGCACTTTGCAGAATATTGATACCAGGTAAGTCAGACAGTAACTACAGCTGGGCCACTAGGAGAAAATCAAAGAAAAAAGAAAATGTGTTTAATTGACACAGGATAGCATTTTCTTTGTCCTTTAATTAGATTCTTCATTTGTTTGCGTTATTCTATTCAAATTCACTGCAATAGTCAATCATATAGCCAACACTTTCCAAAATCAGAACTCTGTTCTGCATATGCAGCAATGCCAAACAAATTTGTCCAGTTTAAAATACCACTTTTAATCCTTCCTTCTCAACTGAGTAGTAGAACATAAATATAACCCATTTTATGAGAATGCAGGACCATGGATGTTTGTTAAAATCATGCAAGACATCAAAATGACAGCAGAAGTCAAAATATACATTGTGATTTTGGTCTTTGTGTCAATCCTTGCTTGTGCAAAGTAGGAGAATTCATACTTTCCATCATTCCCACCCAAAAATTGTCATGATCTTGGTTTTCAGTTTAAAAATAATCATATATATTTTCCACAAAAGATTCATTTTATTTTATATTACATCAAGGGCAATTCCTTTGGAATTGTCACTCAGTTCATGTTTAGCAACACGTTTAGTCAGAAAAGCACCACACTAAACCAAACAAGAAATCAAGGGGAAAAAACCCTATCCATACACCTTGCAAAACATCTTCAGCTTTGAGGAACTAGAAGATGTGCTCTTAAATTCCTGCCTACCTTAGGAAGCCAGTCACTATTGTTGTTCCCTTGCACTGAAAACAAGATTGCTGCCTCTGCCCTGGGATGTTGCCCACACTACAATGACAATATTTTCTGGCTCTTCCATTCTTCATTGGGGGCCTTTCAGAAGGTCCTGCCAAGGAAAAGCCAGGGCACAGCTGCTTGGTGTTACTCACAGTGAGCTGTAGTCAGTCACTGGTTGTCACACTGGTGTCTTTATTTACCCATGGATCTAAAAAAAGATGACAAGATGACAAAATCTGTGTATTTTTCATTCCTGGCTCTGCAGCAGTATCTTGGTTTAGAGGCAAATAAAAACCTGTAGGTGTTTGAGTTTTCTGGGGGAGAGGCAAGAAGTGAAGAGTGGTGCTTTTTTTTCTGAATTTCTTAAAAATGATCCAGTGCTGTCAAATGTTACTGGTACATCAACACTGGTGGGTGGCTACCTTTTATAAAACAAAGCAGATGCATTGAATTAATGACAGGAATGGACAAGATAAATTTATCCTGGTCAGACAGCTGATAAAGCCTGCAAATATTAAGTTTAAGGGGTAGACTTTGCTGATGAAAGACTTCAAGAACAGGCACCAAGATTCTCCCTGGATTCACTGCAAATTGGGATTTTCAGACCCAGTGGAAGTTGGGCTTTTTTTCCCTGCTTTCAGTATTTTCTCTGCCTTCAGTCAAACATACAAGTGGGATCACTGGTACTGAATTTCTCCCAGTTTTAACCTTGAAATATGGTATATAAAGAAGGTTTCTCATCGGTTCAACAGCTTGTCTTATCCTGATGCATTGGAATAAAGAGAAAGCTCACTTGGGCCATATGTTTCAGTTGTTCCTCTCACTCCCCCGCTGTCTTTCCACACATACCATGACCGTGGACAACCTCTCCTTAAGTGGGCAAACACATGGTTTAACTCAGATTTGCACAGTGTTTGCTGACTTGTGTGGGCTCCAGAATCCAACTCAGCCTTATCATTTCAGGCAAACATATTTCTGACTGACACTGTGGTAATTAGAGCAGCTCGATTTTATTAGATTGACAACAGATTAAAGGCCAGGATCTCAACCAGCAGAAATCAGTGCTGCTCCCCTGAAATCCATGGTGCTATACTGATCTATGCCAGCTGCAAGCGTGGCCCCAAGTCTTTTACTTTGTTTTGTGCCCCTTTATATAACAAGATTTTAAAAATTAAATTATTTCAAGACTGCATGTGTGGTCCCTAATCTATCTGCCCAGTGAAGGACTCAGTGAAATACTTGCACTACAAATTACCTGACCCAACAAATGGTTTATATTCATTAGGAACAACATAACTATTTAAGAGGAACAATGGAAAAAAAAAAAGAATTACATCTTAATTTGCTGGAACCTCTGTAGGTGCCAGTGGACCTGGACTGTCTGTCCCTTATTCTCAACTGAAACTATTCAGTATGTGTCTCCTTTCTATCTGGCACCCCAAACATGTGAGCTACCTACACGTCAAATTGGTGTTGACTTCTATGAAGGAAAAACACAGAACCAGTGGGCTCAGATACAAGATCCATTACCACATCTTCATTCTTTATATAGCTGACTGTAAGATACCAACTTATGTGTGAGAGAGCCCAGAGACTGCACCAGCCTGTCCCCACAGGAGGGGGTGAGCTGGATGTACAGGGATAACTGCAGAGGAGGCCCTTTCTGTCAGGTGGGTCCATGCCTGTTATTATAACCATGGGCATCAGCAAATCTCATCAACCGCACATCTGACCTCATCCCAAAGGTGAGCTGCACTTGGTCTGATCAGGGAAAGAAAAGAGGATAAAAATCCATTAAAATGAACCAACTGTAAGAGGCAATTGAGACTATTACATTTATTTGAAGTAGACTTTATATCACAAAATATTTCAAGAGCTTTCTGATGTTTGGTCTATTTTTAAAGACTTTCAGTTAGTCATAGATAAACCTCAAAACATTCAGTGGCTTGATATGAATAAATATGCTTATCCAAGCCTATGACCTGACATTAAAAAAAGCTGCATGATTTATGCCAGCTGAGGAGGTTAAACTAGGGGACGGCCTCTCTTGTGATGCAGGAGGATTTTTTTTTGCTGTTAGGACTCAAGTTTAGAACAATCCAAAAGAAAGAATCTTTTCCACAAGAAAACACCTCTGTTGTAATCTAATCTGATCTCTCTAAGCAAGCAAGGAATGTTTCACCCAGTAATTCCTCCACCACGGCTGTAACTTCAACAACGCAGTACCTTTTAAGGTGATATTTAAAGTATTTGCATGTCTCAAAGACTGGAAGAATCCAACCCATTCCTTCAGAAGTTTGTCAGGACCCAGCTTGTATGTAGTAATGCTATAAAACAAAGCCAAGATACTTAATCGGTTCAAAAGAGGCAAGAGGAGTCTTGCTTTGTTCTTTTAAATCTCTCGCTAGTGTAATGCAAATTCCTTATTTACAAGGCTGAAGTCTTTCCAGAGTGAAGGGTGCTGACCTGAGGGGTCAGTGCAGCAGTTCTTTATACAAATAACCACATGTATACCTCAAAGAGATATTTCCCATCAAATTAGTAGCACAACAAATAAACAAATTACAGCTCAAGTGATGAGCACACATTACAAATTAACTGCTTGATTATCCCCCAAGTCAGAGGATGCTCATCTCCTGGAAAAACTCAGGAAATTTGGTAGCAAACCAAACTGTAAGTCCGGTGAGTGTCCACCACACAGCAGCACTAGAGCTGAAACTCTGTTCCTCCTCCAAAAGCTTCCTGTATAGCCACACCACAGCAACAAAGCTCCGATCCAGTGCTCACCTGAAGTCAATGGGACCAGCTCAAAAGCAAGTGCCGTGTTTCTGTCACACCCAGAGAACACAACTGTTCTCTCTGAAACTCCAAAAATACATCACAGAAGTAAATTAAGACAATTTATAGTTGGAAAACTCATACCTGGAATGCATCAGGACTGTAAAGGCAACATTTTCCCCTCAGTTCTCCACATAAAGCCGTTTGTAAGCACAACAGAAAAATACTAAGGGCTAAAACTGCAGTTCTGTTCATTCCAAAACAAGTTTCCACAAGCTCTCCCTAGCTATTCCATTTTTCAGTATCTCTTGCCCAATAAAAGACAGGTTTTAAAACACCAAAATGACACCTGTCTGCATTAAAAATTAACTACCTGTAAACTTACATTTTTTTAAATTAAGTATTTTTTTTGGCAGAAGCAGGACTTTTCTTTTGGTCACAGTTCTGTAACTTCCAAATGTTTTAACTGATTGGGGTCATATTCAGTTGAACATTTTCATTTGGGCTTTCAAATAAACAACACAAATTTCACAGGAACTTCTAAAGATTTCCACAGCTGAAGAATTCTGAAAAGTCTGGCAGCTAGTAAGCCTGCCAAGTAATTTCTTTTTTTTTTTTTTGTCCATTCTGTATTATAAAAATAACAGCTTTATGATCACTGAAATCATTATCATGTGGGCTGACCATATGAATTCTAGCTGAGCTGTATGTTGCAGTGCATTAGTTTCTTCCAGCTGGGTGAAGGACAGAGCTGTTTGCTGTTTGATTTGGCCACATCTGATACCACCAAGAAAAAAAAAACAATGGTGAGCATGAACACCTTGGCCTAATGCATTGGAAAGCAGACTTTTCCCCTGAAATACCCTGTTTTTATTGATTTTGAGAGTGAAGGAATTGACTTTCACAGCTTTTTCTTTCCATGATTCGGATGATCACATCGTGGTCACAATGTCACAAGTTTATCCTTCTCATTTTCTGCATGCAGGTGGGCTTTTACTGGAATTAAGTTTTGAGTGTTGATAACACCCTGAGGTGTTCTCAGCCAGAATTTCACCTTGCAGTTTGGATATTGTTACCAAAAAATTACATATTTGCTGGATTTCATTACAGGTTTTGAGATTTTCAATGAATTAGTCAAATTCATCAAACATTCCAGCATTCTGTTGATCAGCAAATCCATGTGTTCAGCAAGGCTTAGTGCACATGGACAGACAAATGGGGCATTATTTTCTGTCTTCTTTTTAACTTCAGTATTATAGTCTTGACTCACTGTAGTATCATTTCTGCTTCCCATTTTCCAAATAACCCATTAGACTATCTAATATGGCTTGTTATTTAGAAAAGCCAATTTAGGTGATGATTAGCTACTGAATCTATTGTAAAAACATAAAAAGCACATAGGCATGATTTAAATGTGAAGTCTCATTTTGGTATTAAACCACTCAGCTTCCATTTGACAGTACAAAATTCAGTGACACAAATTAGCCTTTATATATAATTATATGCACGCATTTACCAAAAAATAAATATTTTGAATGATACTTTCTGGGAAAACAATCTTGAGGCAAAACAATGAGGCATTCATATCAGCCTCTGCCTTGTTCAGAGTAGGTAAAAGTGGTATTTTGAGGTATAATTTCCAGGCAAATTGCATGCAGAACAGCTGCTTCAGAATTTGCAGGCTGCTTTTTTTGAAAGAGCTCTCTTTTCTTTCATCTCGGGAAATAGACAGGCATTTGAACTTAATGGCCTTGAAAATGATGTGGCCAGAAGCATATACACCGCTAAGAACTCGATGTTACATTGCCTAAGCATCTCTGAGTCCCAAAGATAGACAAGTGGCACTCACAGGCATCACTGGCTTTACTTCACTTTGTTTTTGACCAGCCCTTCTTTTGTTTCAGTGAGCTCTTCTTTTTTTATCCATTTCCAGGGGCTCAGAAAGCTTCTCTGCAGCCTCCACACAGGCCTGGTTTTGGTATGACACTACACAGCAGAACAGTCCTTTTTAATTTTAGCTTTAACAATGAAAGTCAGATTTCCAGAGCTGCATCTACAACACAGTGTTTTGCCAAGTGAATATATTTTTTCCCTTCCTTCTAAAGGCAGCGCCATAAAAGCTACACTTCAATAATTACATAGTGCTTTTCATCCACCGATCCCAAAGAGCTTTAAAAAAAGGAGCGTATCATTAGCCTCAGCTTACAATGGGAGAAAATAAGGCAGAGAGAGGGATAAATCCGCAACATTATTTGCATTTCGAGGGAGCAGGAGGAACTCTAATTAGATATTAGGAAAAAGCTCCTCGCTGAAAGGGTGACATTGGAACAGGCTGCCCAGGGCAGTGGTGGAATCACCATACCTGGAAATATGGTGGATGTGGCACGTGGGGACACGGTTTAGTCTTGGACTTGGAAGTGCAGGGTTGGTGGTTGGCCTTGATGACGCTGGAAGTCTTTTCCAACCTTAATGATTGCAGTGCACCTACAGTACCATGTCGTCTACAAAATGCCAAATAACGGAGGGTTTGCCCCAAACAGGGCAACTCTTTGGCAGCTCAAGCAAATCCAAGCCCTAGAACCTCGCCCAACTCCTGGTGGTCACTCTTGCTCCCTTCCTTGCAGCAGCTGGCCCATTCCAGCACAAAAGCTGTCCAGAAAGCCAGCAGCTGTTGCTGCAGCCCATTTAGCCACAGATTGAGTGCCCTGTGTGGAACAAGACTGACCGGCCACCCTGCGCCCTTTCCCACTGCACAGGGACATGGCTGCCTTGCAGATTCATCACAGCCTGACACACTGGACATTTAAAAAGTCTCCAGAGAATGAACTGAAGGGAGTTGGGCAAAAAACTGCTTTAAGTGTAGTGCTGCCTTTCTTCTCCTGCACTCCCATCTCTTTGAAGATAAGAGATCAGCAATTAAAGCAACCCAGCAGTGCAGGTGCAGCAGGCACCATCTACACATAACTTCCCGTGGCCATTGTTACCGTGGGTCAGCTGCAGAATGCCAAAAAGTTAAGACTGATAAACTTAATATCAGGAGGCATTTAAGCTGCTGACAGCCTATTAAACCCACTGTGCTGTAGGATGCCGGCACTTAATTACTGAGATGGTATCAGACCTCACAACCAGCGTGGTGTGGGGATGTACAGGCTTGCAAGCAGAGCCAAACAGACATTTTTTAATAAAACTTTAAGCTGGAGAAGCTTTGAATACAGGAGCTGTTTTAATCCTACTGCTGCACATAGTTTGGGCGGTTTGTAGCTGTGTCAAACAGCAGCACAGACCAAAGGAGCAGCTACAACAGCTCCTTCAGCGTTTTTCCAGAAAGTGGGATTATTCTTCACTGTTGCTTCATGTAACATTTTGAAATTTATCTTTTTTGTTTTCCTCTTTTTTTCTTGAAACACAGCCAACACCTAACAAAATAGCTCTCCAGAGGGCAAAAATAATTCCCAAGAATGAGACAGACTGTGGAAAGATATGCAAAAGATCAATCACTGCACCCAGCCATAAAATGCTCCTGTTAACAGAGCTTGCAGTAACTTAGGTCATTTTCTCAATTTTTTTTGATAGATGAGCCTGCAGCATGCAGAGATGAAGGTGGCCAGTGGCAAAGGCAGAAAGTTCCCAGAAAATACACAGCTAAGAGAGATCCAGCTGCCTAGGCAGATAGCTGTTGGCCCATTGCAAAGCTGTGGCTCCCACTGCTCACTGCCAGCTCTCTCTGCCTGGTACCGGTCTCAGAGCATAAAGATGTGGTTTAGCAAACCTGACTGGTACAAATCACAGAGCCAGAACTGGAAGTCTCTGAGCACCTCTGCTTCTTATTGCCTGGGTGCAGCCAAATAAAACCAAACCTAGTCAAACTGGGAGAAGGCACACAAGTCAAGGGAGAAAAAGCAGAAGGGTTTAACCCATCCACACTTTCTACTTCAGTGAGAAAGAGAGACCACAGGTTCTTGAAGTACACTGAATGCTTTCTCTAGGAAGAAGTTGTAGTACCAAGGGAATGGTCAGCAATATAAAATAACTAGACTACAAAAATTAATAATGTCAGGCTTATTTGAATGTGTATTTGCAAAATGCATTTAAAAGAAGGAACTCCTGAGGAAAAGCTATCAAAAAATAATGTAATTACATATGAGGTCAGGAAAGACATCAGAGGAGTTTAAGATTTCTTCCACTCCACCCAAGAATATCCAAGGAATATAGTTCCAAAGCTCAAGGCACAAATGTAATTGTTTGTTCAAGTGCTGGTCACATCCCCATTATTTCTGTTGATGTAACAGTACTACACACCTCAAGTAGCACCAGCAAGGTAAACCACCATCTGGCAAATAGAAATATTTATTTGCTTGTAAAACTCTTCCTAGGTTGTGGACAGATGACCCAAAGAAATCAAGTTACTACTTGCTATGCAACACAGCATCAGAGCCCCCCAATGCTCAAGGAGAGTACAAGCTTTTAAACAGTGGAAGTTTTAAGAATTTAAACTAATTCCTTTCATTTTGCCTTCGCTCAGGGCAAGGAGTCCAGATATGGCTCCAGTGGCTCATTAAGCCATTCCAGCCCAAGCAATTGTGCTGTGCAAAGATACCCTTATTTTATGCCACTGTTTGTTTTGATAAACTCATTCTGTATCAGAAATGTTGGTGTTTGGAACATCAGAGGAGTCTGAAGAGCAAATTTGCTAAGCTCTGTGAATATGGAGAGGAATTGAGTAAATTTGATGTGCTGACAAAAGGAGAAAAGGGATCAGAGAATGGCCACTATAAAAACCTCATTATGAAAGCACCCACGAGAGCCGTCGGTTTGCACTATTACTATATAAAGATTTTCTGTTATAATGGGGATATCTGAAATAGTGCTTAGTGCAGTGGGACACGCTTTACCTTCACAAAGAGTGTTACAACAGGCAACTATTTAATAAGGCTGCTAGAGGATCAGATCAGCAGGTAATTCACCGGGAGTGAGCCACTTTTCAATATTTTACTAAAAGAACACACTGAGATAATAATATCTCGTTTAGCAGCTTGCCCTTACAGATGCTATAACACTAGTATCTCCTTTACAGTGAAGCAGACCTTTTATTAGAGAAAGGTCCTTCAATTTAAAGATCTCCCCATGGTGACAACGTGCCATTTTGCAGCCAGAGATGCAAAGAGTTCTACATATAAAAGCAACTTTTGGGTGGCATTCAAATCTCCCCTTGCTTAAAAGTGTAAGCTTTGTGTGTGTCAGATGCAGCCAGCAGCAACACCTGAAAAGCTGTTTCACACACTCCATTATCAGCTTCTGCTTTCAGTGACTCCCATTTCATTTTTCCAAGCTTTAAATACCGTGGATGAAATCTCCCACAGTTGTTCTCTGGCCCTGCTTAACAGCTGGAAGGAAGGTAGGGCTTTGGGAGGAAGGCAGAGCTTTGAAATTTTGGGGTGTTGCTTTGCTCCCTCCTGCCTTTTAAGAAAGCCTACAACATTAAACTTTGAAAAAAAAATGCCTGCTAAACTACAGTCTCCAAATACAGCACTTCTGAGCTACCAAAGGCCACAGTTCAGGTTGCTGGAATAGTTTTTGTTTCTCTTTGTTCATGTAGGTATTTCTCAAGAATTTTTCCACCCTGATGTTGGGACATTCTTATCTCCCTCATAAAACCCATTTTTCACTTCACTTAGTGAGCAGCAGAGAGTAACAAATGAGGCAGAGGGTTACCAGAAGGAGAAAGCAAGACTGAGCAAGAGCAAAGCTCTTATGTTACACATCTATTTGACAAGACTTGTCCAGATAATGTCAGAATACGATGTGTAAAACGTTCAAATTATGGCAGCATCAATCTCAACAGTTCCTAACCTTGGAACCCCAAATTCTCCACATATCCATGTCTATTCATCTTTGAGCACAAGGCAGAGTCTGAGATAGGGAAATGCCTCATAGATGGGGCCCTAGAAGGAATGCCCCAAAGTAGGAGCCTACCAACACAAGGCTGAATTTTCCAAAAAGACTTCTGTTGGTATAACAAGCTCCCTAATGCAGTTAATGCTAACTCTTCCCTGTTCTCTTTTATAACTTGGAAATTCAAGTCAATCACGCTTAGCTTGTTAGACTTCCCTAGAACTGTCATGAACTGAACAGTATTCTTTCAATTGTGTAATGGTACATTTCTTTATTTTACTTAGGCTGGTGAAGCTCCATAGG
Organism: Platyrinchus mystaceus; assembly: GCA_035041135.1. Lineage (NCBI taxonomy): Eukaryota > Metazoa > Chordata > Aves > Passeriformes > Tyrannidae > Platyrinchus > Platyrinchus mystaceus. Next base: position 6,316,526 of record JAWWLV010000024.1, on the reverse strand, counting down.
CTAGTTTCTCTCCATCTCTTTTCCAGGGATCCTATTACCCAAACACTGAAGCAGAAACTGCAGCTCAATGTACTGAATGGACACCTTCATCTGCGGGGAAGAAATGGGTTTTGATTCACCACGCGATGAACTGGCTGATACCGTAACACAGCACAGCCCAAAATCAAACTGCTTGGCCTTGGAGAAGCACAAGGAAGATGAATAGAGGTCAGTAATATTTAGTCACCAAGACCTTTATAAAAGTCAGAATACTTAGACTGCAGTGACCCAAAAAGGCCACCGAACTAATAAAACAATAGAATCCATGAAGTATGAGAAAGAGAAGAACTGAAAAAAATTGAAAAGGATCCGTCCAATCAAACGTTGACTAAAGGAGCTGATAAGGGGAATTAAATGCTCTGTGTTGTACCCTAATAACCCAAAGAAAGTCTGAAACTTCAAATAACGAGAACAGCAGGGCTCAGCCTTCATGTCCCCCAAATCACATGTGACTAAAGATGAGATCTCTCTAATGGGTAAGCAGCTGCCTAACGGAATGATGATAAAAACTAGTTCAAGTACTCATATTGCAGCCTTGCTCTGGCTTTCTAAACCCTTTCCAGTTTCCCAGTGGTTTGGCACTGTGAGAATACTTTCTGGGACATTCATCTCCTTCACAAAACATCATCTCATCAGCAGGTAATGTGTGACATCCTGGCTGGTACTCCCAGGAGTGAAGGGAAGGATTTAATGAGCACAGACTCTGAATCACTTCCTGATTAGGACTCAAAATGAGTTGACTTCATCTTCACCAAGAAAAAAAAAATAAAATTAAAGTCTTTGTGTGGAAAAGGCAAAGGACAGTCTTAGCTCATGCCTCTGAATGTACTAAACCCTTGATTTCCCTGAAGAATTTAGGATGACAGATTATCACACGTTAAAATATTGCCTTGTCAACACCAGGACACTTGTCAACTAAACTACATTTAAAACACACCTTTAACCAGCCATCCCTGCAGCACTGTGCAAGTTGTTTACACTGCTACAGCCCCTTCCCAGCTTCTGCTGCTGAAAAGAACTGGGATACCTCAGTCAAAGCCTCAGGGAATGTCTCAAGCCTCAGGCTCTTGCTGTGGTCCATGTAAAAAACAGGGGAAGAGAAGACTTTTTTTTTTCCCCCCAGTCACTTCCCCACCAAGGGTTTGCATTCTGGTGCCAGACTGTCAGAGCACCATCACAGAAATGACACACTATTAATCACCAGGCAGTGCTGACAGAGCATTCATTTCCAACAGCACCTTCTACATGACTATTATTCAGCTGCTCCCCATTCATTTAAATTAGTGTAAAAAAATCAACACCAGAGTGTTCCCAATGTGAGCAATAAACCTACCAAAGGCTTCTGGTAAAACCTGTACCCAGAGAATTGCGAACAGGGGTGGTGGGGGGGAAAAAGCAAATTTACTTTTCTCCCCAGTATATCACAATCTTAGTAATGGAGATCTTTCACAGATTTTTTTGTGTGCCTGACTCTCACCTTATCTTCAAATGCATTACAAGGCAGTGTTGTACCCTAATGGAAACACAGGGAAAAATCCCACACAAACAAATTAAAATTTCCAATCTACGATGGATGGAGAGTTTCCTCAAGCAAACAAAGAAGGCAGTAACACGGCAAATTCCAGGTGGGACACTATCACTGCTTGGGTAGGCAAAGCAATAAGCTACTTTTCTATACAGTAAGTGATATCCACAGCCATATTCCAGTTGGTGACGGAATTACATTATTCTTCTAGCAAGTTTTTTTCCCCTATTTCAATACTGAAAATTTTCAGAAAATATACATAACAAAGTCATTCAGGCACAGCTCACTTAGGGCTGACTTGACACAATTTTGTTGGGTATTTGCCTCATTGGCCTCAAACTGCTGGGTCAACGTTTTTTCTTCTTGGATTTCATTTTCTTAATGAATCCTTTGAAAGTCTATTTAGAAGAAAAAAAAACCCTCAATCTCTTCCACAGAAAGAAATGGGTGTTTATAACATTTTACATCAACTACATATTACGGTTTTTTAAAGAAAAAGTTTGACTTAAATTATCATGGACTCTACAGTTCATGACATTTTGATGCTTGCAGTTAAATGAACACACCAGATATATACATCCCATGCAACCATGTCAATATAGGGCATATGGATATTAACATATTTATGCAAATATGCTAATCTCACTATAAGGTGAAACAGTGTCTGTCTGTGGGGAGAATCAACCCAAGGTTAGACTATCACCCTTCCCTACAAAAGCTATTAAATCTGAAACATGGTCAAGTAATAATTTTGAGGTGACACTAACTGTCCCAAAGGAAAAAAGTGGGGTTTTTTTCGCCAGAAAGGGATTTTGCAAAAGCATATCTCCCACAGGTAGGTCTGGCAATCAAAAATAAAACAACCACTAGGAAAAAGCTAGGAAAATCCAGTAACTTTAGGAGAACAATATTTACCATAGCCATCATTGACAGCTTCAACTCTAATTAATGAGAAGTTGCAATAGAAAATCTGTCCAATCTATGTGAGTTTGGAAACTTGCTTTAAACATGTCTTTGCTTCCACATTTGTCTACAGCTGAAATTCCTGAGAACATCCTGCACAGTCAGACTCAGTGCATGCCTGCAGATAGAGCTCAACAGATCAAGAATATTTTTCCTACTTCTCCAGGTTTTGTTTTTCAAGAAGAAACTCAACTCTCATACTAAAGGATGAGATAATGGAAGAGTAGGATGTTTGAACTGTTATCTTCTAGCAGTCAGCTGGAACTCTATTGGACATCATCAAGAGGAGGGGGAAAAGAATCTTACTCATTTATGCAGAACAGCAACAGCAGCTCAGGATTAGCTGCAGACAGAAAGACCATATAGGATTAACACAGTGAACCAGTCATCATGCTTACCAGAATATTCAAGAGCAAAACATTCAGAGGATTTCAGGACAGGATTTAGCAGAATTTGACTGAAAACAGCACCACATTTTGAATAAGCTTTATCGAATACCACAGCACCCAGCATCTCTTGACCAAAACGACTTGATGTGCATTCATTTCAGAAGCACTTCTTGTGTAACCATGTAAAGACTCAGTGCACTGGAAAGGATGGAAAGCTGGCAGAAAGGTGTCTGTACACAGGCTCCAAAGTGCAGGCAAGAGCCTTACCTGCAGCATAGGAACTTTTAAATGACTGAAATGCAGGGTAAGTATTGTTAATATCAGATGCAGAGTCAGGAATCCAACACCACTTAATCAGCTTCTGCTGCTGAATTATAGGCTTTCATTGTTGCTTTTTTCTTTCTGCAACACTTTGACAGATATACCAGCCTTACTTGTGCTAGGGATTGTCAATAATGACAAAAGGGGTACTCTCAGCTTCATATTTCAGGTTGGATTACCTGCACTAGGAGACTGTATTAAAAAAAAAGAAAAAAAAAAAAAAAGAAAAGAGTTATTCAACTGAAAAAGGCTTATTGCTGTTTTGGCAAAACCTGGCTCTACAACACTTCAACAGCAGGGAGCTGAAGTGCTCCTGGAACAGCTGCTTGTACTCTTTCTTATCAGCTCTGGAGCAATTTCCCAGAAGGAAGTGAAGCATCGTTCTGGGTTCTACACGGATCCATCACTGCTTCCATCTGACAGGACTTAGCAGTAGACAAGGACAACTGGAAACAAGCTGCAAGGGAGAAAGCACTCCCTGCACTTCTGCACCACTGAGCACATCCTTGTTCTCTCCAGACCAAAGTTACTCCTCGATATAATTTCCCACATTGTCAGAGGAGCCACACATCAACAAGCAACAGGTTCACAGTCTGGCCCTTTTCTGAGCCAGCCCCTCTAACAGGGAGCCCTTCCCAGCAGACCCAGCCCCCTGGGACTGAGCCCACCTTTGCATTTTGCCCATTTTAACTTAGGCACGGCAGAGTGGAAAATGAGCATAATTAACAACATAAAGCTCAACTTGCTCGACCTGGTGGTTCAATTTAAAAACCATCTCCATACATTCATGCCGTGTAGCTGTGCTAGAAGAAGTTTTACTAATCGCCTGGGCAAGCACTGCCTTAAATCTTTTTTGGCTGCCGATTCCAGCCACTACACTTGTAAAGCATTCCCACTGACAGGCACACAGACTGATAGCCAAGTAGCCAGAGCATGGAAAGGACAGCAAATAGATCGCAAGTGGTAACACTGTTGATGTTACATGATACCGTAACCTAATCCTGCACACGTTCCTCACCGGTGCCTGGAAAGTGCTCTCCAAGTGCCACTGGCGTCCCCAAATAGTCACTCTCACAGCTGGCTGATCACTAACTGCCTTTATTAATCTGCAGTCCTGGCCAACCTTTGAATAGGCACACGAGCTTGTCCATCTTACATGCTCTTGGTTTATTTTCCTACACTTTTGCTGGCAGTTTACACAGCAGTAGACGATCGAAGGTGCACAAGGACAAAATCCCAGTCCATGGTCAACTTGGCCATTCATCCACAGACAAGGGATACACAGAAAGGCAGCTGCAATACGTGAGGCTGCTGCAGCCATTGGCCAGGCTTTACCTGCCCTGTGGGCAAATTAAGCTGATCACTCTTCATCACTATTAACACACTGATAGGTAAGAATAAATAAGTAAAATAATTCAAGCCTTGCCTGCAAATTCCTCTGAAATTTCTGGCAAAGAACCCTCAAACCGTTCCCAGTGTAACAGCGGGAATGGATCACCAGCTAAGTTAGCTCTAAAGGCAAATATTCCATTTTCACAGAGAGATGCAGTGTGCCATAATATGAATAAGGAACAAAGACCCCTTTCATTCTGCTGACAAATACAGTATAGCATGTCACAAATCACAAGGGGAGCAGACAACACAATGGCAGCAATTAAATGGGTGTCTTTTTATTAAGAAATACATATAATGACTGACTATGTACACTTCCCTCCTCCCCAAGCCCTCGAGAATTGAACTGGCTAACATGGCTGGAAGTATTTAGGGATGTTACTTCTGTTACATAGAAAACTATCTTAAAGGAGGGGTATAATGAGCCAGTGTAGCAGGATGCCCACAAATGCAGAAATAGATGTTTGGTTTTATCCACGTTATACACCTTGTTTATTGCAATTCACACACAGCTTCTGCAACTCATTCACAATTGATGTATTTCTGGTGAAGCTGAAAAAAATATGCCCCCTTTTAACCCTTTCACTGCTGAATTCCAACTGAGACACCATCTCTGCCTCCTCCATCCTTGCCCTCTGCCCTGAAGACCCATCCTGCTCCCGGGAGATTCACTTCCCAGCCCTCACACCTGCTTAGTTTCAGGGATCTTTGCTGGGGGAGGGGGGGAGGGAAAGACCTTCCTGGCCCTGCTATGCCTTTAAGCTGTAACCAGCCTCTCTGAGCCTGTCCCCGCTTGCTCCAGAGCCAGCACAGGGGACCGCTGTCCAGCTCAGCTCCCGGGTCCAGCACCTTGTCCCGCGCAGTGACCCCAGAGAGGAATCGCGCCGATTGTCGCCTCCCGCTTTCCCTCCGGCATGTGCGGCCGTGTCGGGAGCCGCTCCATTTCTACTCCCGATGAGAGCATCCCTCGCGGAGTCTCCTTCCTGCCCCCTCCCCGGCTGAGCCTCGGCAGAACAATGCGGGGACAGACATTTAGCAACACCTGCTGTATCGCATTAATATGCACAGGGATGTATTGATGGTTTTTCCCATCCAGCACTAAGACCGCATTGTTCGGGGCGATCCATCAGTGGATCGCCCCCCCCTCCCTCCCAGCGCCGGCCCCACAAGCCCCCTTCTGACATGTCCCCTTGTCTCCCAGCCCGGGCTGACGACCACGTTTAGGAATGCACTTCATTAAATCGGAGCTGCCCCATTCCAACCTGCAATGCGGAGGCAGTACAAAGCCAGCGCCACGCTTCCTCCCGCATTTCTTTCAAAAGCCCCATTGTTCGGCAGGCATCTGGTCCTGATCTCAGCCTATTCGTGCCCATTGACCCCGCTTTTCGCAGCACACCCGCTCGCCAACGGGCCTCACGTAAAGCCTGCTTGATGAATTAAAAAGCAGCACTAGCCATCTGTCCTCCCAGGCTGGGCTAAGGCTGTCAGCCCCGCTCCGCAGCTCCCTTCCCAACCCCACAGCCTCCCCTCGCATCCCGCTCGCTCCTCACGCACAACCTGCAGCTGAGGAACCGCTGGGTTCGCTCAGTAAACACAGACCCAGCTCACCACATTCACTGCTTTTCATTTCTTATGTTCGCATCTAGGAAAGAGGGGAGGGGGAAAGGAGAATACAACAGAACGTTCTCACTTGCCTGAGTCCTTCGAAATTCAAGTACAAATACAAGATTAATCCTTCCTTTGTGAGGTCTTGTCTTTAAGTCGTGGTATGTAATGATCCTCAGCACTGCAGCAGAGGGGAATAAAAAATGCAGGGATCATAAGCAGGGGGAGGACAGGGCTTACTTACATCAGGGTTTCTGCCACATGACAATAGGTTTGAGAGGGAAGAATAAGCTGGCAGCAGCAGCTGACAGTGCAAAAGGGAGAATGCAGAAGCCTGCCTTTTATATTATTGGTGACATTTCTAACACATGACAACAATTTCCATCTGTATTTAAGCTGGGAGTGTGAGGAAAAGAGCATTACATCACGACTCCTCTATTCCTAGGGGCTGTGGAATATGTAGGCCAGAGGGATTAAAAAGCACCTGTGTATGCTGGAGATCTGAAATACCACAAGGCAGATTTCCCCCCCCTCTCTTATTTCTCCCTCACCCTTTTTATTTCTGTATCACCTTCACTGAGCTGCTGTTTGAGAATATGCCCAGGGAAGTGCAAAATGGTATTGTCCTACTTTGCAAGGCAGGAGCATGGGGGAATGATGCGAATATGTATTTCTAGGTCTGTCTCTCTCTCCGTAGGAGATAGAGCACTCATTTTTGCAAGCAATCAGACAGAATACAGAGCATCTTCCTGTTTTCTGTCGTGCTTGTCCCAAGGGCTTGGAGTTTCTCTTAAAGTACCAACTTTCATCTTCCTTTTAAGCCTGCAGGGAATTTCAGTGACAGTAGTAACGACGATTTTTTTTTTTCCCTTTCTTCTACAGCCAACACATGCCTGTATCTTTTTAAAAGTAAACATCGCAAACAGGGGCCAAAGATATTTTGGAAAAAGCACTTGACTGCTTCAGAGCCAGCAGGTGTCCGTCTTGGATGCCTTCCACATATCTCACAGGACAGGATTGCTTGGATGCAGCACCGAAATCCCAGAGGAACTCCAGCCCCGCAAAGAAACCTGCTCCCCTGCAGCATTGCTGGGGCTTGTGCAGCTCTACTGAGACAGGCAGGGACATGGGGATCCCAAGGATCACATGGGAAGTGCTGGTGGGGTGGGGACAGTACCTGTCACCACAGCTCCAGCAAGATGTCTCGAGCCACACCAGCTGACAGCCATCACCGGCACAGCAGCTCCATACAGGGGTGGGCACAGGTGACAGCTCACAAATTTACAGCACACGTGTGCAAGGGCCAAGCAATGTAAGGGAAGAACATCATCCTCTCCCACTACCAAAACCGGCAGCAAATACAGACACTGCCCGTGCTGAAGTACCCAGACCCCAGAAGTGTTTGATCTGGGTAGGGGCAAAACACCACTGAGAGCCAGCAAGCCTTGTATTACCTTTATAAGAGAAATGGCCACACACGAGCAGGAGACTGGCCTGATTGTAAACATATAAAACAGCCTTAACTTTATGGGACATAAATATTTTCATGAAATCACCAGCTGGCTCAAGTTGCTGGCCCATTATATGCCTCTTGTTTAAAAAGAAAAGATAAAAATTCTTTGCTCAAGATTACCTTCCTGATCTTTCAACAATGGCCTCATTGAGCCATAGGCTGTTTTCTGAGTATATGTCTGGCCAGCTCACAGCTGCCATGGGAAGTCCAAAGCCTTTGATAATGTTGGGTTTAGAATACAGGATACAGTAAATTTGAAGACTGCAATACAAAAATAAATAACTCTGAATTCCTTGCCCCTCCTCTTCACGTCCACAAAATAAAAAATCTGCACGAGCCACACTGAAACTCTCTCAACCAGATGATACTTCAATGAGGCAGCACCTAAATGGAACATTCTAGAAAAAAAGCCTCTTTATTAAAAAAAGAAATAGAGCATTTTACTTTGCATTTATTCAGAGATGCAGCTCCCCAATCATTTACGAAAACTCTTTCATAAGATTTAGAAGAGGGGGAAAAGGAAACAATGAAATGACTGATTTTTAATCTGGGGTTTAAAGGCTTTTTCTCTTCCCAAAAAAAAAAGTCCCACACACAAAGAAAGAAATTCAATGCAAACCTCTGTTTCTGTATCATGAAAGCCCCTTCTAGCACCAGAGTAATCAATTTCTCAGAGCCTGTGTGGTCTATAGCAAAAGCCAAAGAAGGTATTTAAGTTTATACAGCCTTCAGCATTTTGAAGGCTTGCTTTTGAAATACAACATGTTTAAATTTTATATCTTTTTTTTACATTTAGTTATGTCTTAAGAAAATGGTTGCTGCCAGTAGAAAAAATAGAAGGGAGAATAAATGAAATTCAATCTAGTTTTGAGCCGTTTGCCCATTCTAAAATCAGAGTAACTCAAAGTTGCACCATGAAAATTATCACAATTGTAAGTACAGCTCTCATCATTATGTTATACCCAATCTTAATTTAGCATCAAACACTCTGGCCCATATGAACAAATTAAAAATACTAAATAGGAGTGGTGCTCTAAATCCAAGCACCACCACAAGTATCCACACAAATTTACAGAAACAGTAAAGGAAATACTTTGTTAGATGTATGAACTCTACCTTTTCTAGAGCTGAAAGTCAAAGGCAAACCATAAATCACTTCAGGATGGGGAAAGGAGTCTTTGTCCTTACCGTAACCCCAACTTCCCACCATGAAGGAAGACCATCTTGAGACAAGATTTTACAGCTGGGATTTAACTTACAGGGTGGAAAAAGTGTGAGATAGAGCACTCTTGTAGGTAGGAACAAACTTCTCCAACAGACTTCTCATTCTTTCATCAGTGCATTTTGGATCCAATTCACTTACCATGTGGGAACAGCAAATGGGGAACAAACTGTGAATTCAAATAACTGTAAACTCAGCAAGATGTGGAAATAAAACACAGATGGTGCACTTCAGATTAAGGGTCAGCATTTCAGCGTCACTTTCCACTTTTACATTGTGATAGGTGATGTGTAACAACCACGTCCTCCTCGAGACAGCGCTCTAATTAAACCATGACTCACTTAGGAAAACAAGGAGGCAAGTGATACCTCTGCAGAAGCCTCCTGCCAGTCCAGAGGAGCTAAGGTTACTTCGTTAAGCTGCGGCTCATGGTTTTGTTGCTTGAGTGACTGGGAGTGGAAGTTGTATCTGCTGGACAACACAGCACAAAAAGAGGTTTCTTTAGTGTTTCCAGCTCCCAGGCACACTGCAGCAGGGCTGCTCTGCCTAGCAGGGCTCTGCTCAGCACCCATCACAGCCCCTGCCACAGCATCCCCTTGGTCCCCACTCTTCACCACCTACAACTCCAGTAAGAGTTTGTAGAGGCTGCTCTGATACCTGTTTGCAAAAGCCAAGAACACAACAGCTGCTGCCAACATTTCCCTGTGCCAACCCTTAAGGAGTGCCCAGTCCTAAAACACCTCTTCAGGTCTGCATCACACTTGTCTCAACAGTGGGTTAATTTTATTCTTTAAAGCCCATTTTGTCCAAAATCTCAGGAATGGAATTTAGGATGACTTTATTCTGGCTGTTGAGTGTTAATTACATGCCCAGGGCCCTCTAGGAAAGGGTGTGCTTGTAAGCACAAGTTCAAAGAAGAAATAAAGGAGTAAGTACAGATCAGATGACAGAAGAACCATAAATCTATAGGAGCTTCCAATGCCAGATAGAGAGGAGCAGTAGTGATTGTAAGGTGATTATTACCTTCAAAATATGCCGGAGGTTGTTTATCAGATCAGAGTTAATGAGGGAGAAATCTAATAGTACCATAATATTAAATTTACCACTTTAATGGTATCATCAATGTTCTATAATGTGGGCAATTTACAGAATGTCTGTCAATGTGATTCTCCAGTGTGGTTAGTTACACAGGAACAGCACTATTGCATCTCATCAGCTGTTCCCTTCTAGAGAACAGGGTGTTTTGCAGAGGACTGCAAAAGTCTGAGATAGCAAAATACACCTTTAAAATGGTGGGAATGCAAAAATGGGAAAGATATTTATGAACACAATGGGGTATTTACATTCCTGAAAGAACTGGGTCCAGCTCTGCCCCACTGTCGACTCCAGCCTTCCTACTTCTGAACTGCCATGTAGTGTCCTTCTGGGTTTTCCCTGACTCTCTTGCACATCTTGCAATCCCTTTTCAAAACCTTACACACCCTGATTTAGGAGAACTGCTAAAAACCTCACTGCTCAGGCACATTTTCAGCTCTCGTGTGCTATTTCCCTCTGAACAAAACAAAACACCAAAAAACTCGGCCTAGAAAAACATGAACAAAGATGGCAGTAAGGGCTCAGAAACTAACAGGTAAATGAAAACAGTCAAAATATCCAGTTTCAAGGTTTTGATTGCTAACTCAAGACCTGTGAACACCAGGAGATGGTAATGCTGTGTTTATTAATAGCCATCTCCTCATGTATTCAAGGAAGAGTTTGCTAAAAGCAGCAGCTTCTTAATTTGGAGTTCCTCCTTCCCGCAGCACCTGCTCCAGCCCCTCATTCTGAGGTTTGCCAGTACAAATGCCTAATACAGCAAAGATTACCTGCACAATTTTAGCATATGACAAATCTCCCATTAAGTAGCTTTAAATTTTGGTATTTGAGTTGCCATGATGGTCTGAGATAAAAATGAAGTATCATCAATGTCTATAATAAGCTGTACTGCTTCTTTCTACAGGCCTCATTTTACCAACATCATCATTTGTTTACTGTTTTTTCCCCTGGTAAATAAAGTGTTAAAACCAAAGTTGAAAGAAAAAGTGCAGGTAATGAATGAATGATGAAGTATGAAATGTAATTCAATAGCAGATGATGCTTCCAAAGGTCTTTGATGTTTTTCTCCATCTTCAGCTCCAAAAAGACCCTGCAAGTAGAACTGCAGTAGAACTACCCACCTGATTACTCCATGATACACATCTCATTTTGAAGATACATGAGCCTTTCAAAGAGCCATTTATTAAACATTTCCATTTAAATAATAATTTTCACAATCCTCAGTCAAACAGATGTATTTCCTCTTAAATCACTAATTAAGAGCAGGCTGGGACATTACAAAGCCCTTTAAAAGGAATTTGGAGAACTAGTGTCCCCCTTAAACAAATCTGTTCTGGCAATGACCCAGGAATCTTGACTTCATAACTCAAAGCACTAATTATTCAAGTAGACATTATAAAAGAAGGATACATCTAGACTGTTAGGACTATTAAGAAAGATTTATTTTTCCTTCAACAGAGGCAGAACTAGAAATATTTTTTTCTATTTTTTTACCTTCTTATTCACTTGTCGTGGGGGGAAGGAAATCAATGAAGACTAATTTACAGAGTTATTCCCAGTAAAGGTACTGGATATGACTCTCCCCAAAGAAAACCAGCTAGCAGAATCTAAACAGCTTTATAAATGATTACACGGCTAATCGCCTCTCTGCTGAAATAAAGACAAAAAGGATTTAGAGGAAAAATACAGCATGCTTTATGTGAAGAAGCATGGTACTGTTAAAAAAAAAAAAAAGAATAATTGTTTGAAGATGAAATGTGACAACTCTGCACCCCCATCAAAGCATCAGGAGCTTGCATCTGCCACTGCCCCCCTGGGCTCCGAGGCTGTCACGGTAGCAGCGTGTGTGACTGGGAATCACACAGGCATTTCCTCCTCTGCAGTCCCAATGGCTTTGCCCACACTACACTGCAGGTATCACACTGGACCAGAATAATATCATATCAGTGGGATTTACAGGTGTTCCTTTTTAAATGCCGACATCTGCGATGAAAGAAGCGCAAGACTTGTAACTACAGAACCACAAACACAACCAAGCACAAACATACCTATACAGGGATGGGTTCTTTCTAGAGGGAGTTAATAATGAAATACCAAATGTGAAACCCAAATGTAAATGTGAGTGGAAAAGCAGCCTAAAGAACAGCTACACATTTAATTTTTCCTCATTTTAAACCATTCCTTTGGCTTGGAACACACGTTCTATTGCCTTGTAGCATAATCAATACACTGTAAACCTGGAACAGGTGCATGGTGGTAGCTGAAAAGAAATCAAAGTGCCTAGAAATCAAAAGCTGTGGCACTGCAGCCATCACAAATGATCTAATCAGGACCCTGGGACACCATATGAAAAACTATGGCAGGATAGAGCTAATTTTAAAGTAAATAATTTGGGGTAATTCATCCCCACTCTTCAACCTCCAAACAGCAGTACCTGCTCTCAGCTCTGATTTATTCTCTGCTTTCTCAGAGACTCTCACCTTAGAAACCTTTATGCTTTAAAACATATGCACATTGTTTGAGCTACCTAAATATCCACTCACAGATGCTTTGCCATAGTACAAAGCAACTGCAGTGAAAAAAAAAAAAAGCAAAATTAAGTACACTAGGGACTAACAAAGCAAACAAAGAAAACTAGCCCTGTAATCTCTTCCCACACTTCTTACCCAAATCTCCTTTGGCAAGTGGCATGGGAGAGCCTATAAGGCTGAGCTCCTCTGCTTTGTACTGTTCTCTGGTGCCTCATGCAATTTCAACTGGGTGTACAGTGAAATGCAAAAAAGCTATTCCTCACAAAAGGATAAGCAGATGGAGCAATATTTGCTATCATAAGTGCTTTAATTTCTAAATTAAAAAAAACCCAAGACAAATAAACAAACCCATCCCCAAACAATAGTTCCACTGGCACAAAACGTGCTATTGATCTGAAAGGATAGACCAGATGGAAAAAAGGTCTGAAGTCTCCTAGATTAAACAAAAATGTTTGTCTGTAGAAAGGAACTAAACTATAGACACATTGGACCTGTTGCTCAAAACAGGGTATTCTTCTCTCTTTTAAAAGTGAAAATACATCTGGTTCACTAATATGTGGAAGAATTATAACCTTAAAACCTGCAGGAGACAGTGCTGCAATTCAGCACTCCCTGGAACACAGCTACAAGGGTTTTCTAAAGCCACTGCTTGTATTCAGGACACAGTCCCTGCTGAAAATACAGGAAAAGGTAAATGTGTGTACATAGCTGGCATGGGATATACCTCTTATTCTACAGAGTTAAGATTAACTCACAAGCAAATGTTCTTGAGAAAAAGTAATATCTTTACATACTGCTGGTACCCATATGTTGTGCCCCAGTGATAAGGCTACTATTTGAAAAATCTTTAAATTTTTTTCCTAACATAAATCTTGTAAAACAATTAATTATTTTTTTGTGTTAGAAAAGAGTCTGCTGTTCCTCACCTTATCAGTGTGGGCTTTCAAATTAATATTTCATGGACACTGCAACTATTTCTCATTACAAAAGCAGAATTACACCACTAGGAAGGGAACTGCAACAAAAGGTACTTGGATAATAAATACGGCTGCAGATCTGGAAAGCTTTTGAGAATTCAAAGAACATTTGTGTACATAAACTGATGATTTATTGCCTGGGAAGAAAACTAATGTGCACTGTCAGGGATTCTGTTTATCCTTAATAAAAATTAGTAACTAAAAATACCTTTGAAATTGTGACTCGAATATCCTCACATGTAAAAACACATTCATTTGTAACATAAAGGTCTTTATGCTTCACTTCAGTGATTTTTCCCAGTATACTGATATACTTTTAAACCCAATATTCTAAAGAAAAGAACCTTCTGTAAGCTGATTTGTATATCCCTTCTATCAATTCTTTCTGAAGTTCAGAAACACTTATGGGGAACCCAGAGCTACAGGACTTTAAAGACTATCCTGGGAAATCACCTAAGTCTGCATGTTTGACAGCAGTTTCATCACACTACAGCCCATTTAGTCTCCCTAGTCCTCCATTACCTGCAGATGATGGTGGTTACATGTGTAGCAGCTAATCGGGCTCCTGGAGCAACCAAAATACCTTTTGGAAGTTCAATTATCCATGAAAACCATTAATTCAGATGACAAGCTTCAGTATGCTCTTCCACACCCACTTACTGAAGTTTGTCCTATCAATACCGTGAAGTTTCCTTGTTCAATATTATTTGTTTTCCTTAGAAAGGAGACCTTTCCTTTGCACCAGCAGATCACTTGGAATAAAGGAACTTGCTCTCAAATTTCCCACTGAAATGTGAGAGAGCTCAGGCCAGCCAGGAGCCTGGGTGTCACTGGCTTTTTCTAAGCCTCCTCACAGATCACTCAACACTTACACTATTGATTTTTATCCATTTCTTTCCATTTTCCTCCACACTCCCCTATAAGACTAACCACAACAGTTGGAGCTACTGTTCTGTAATTGAAGACGGAGGAACAGATCAAACTCTGGGAAGGTGAGAGAACAGACAGCAGAAATGAAAGCGGTAAATCTCTAATGTTCACATCTCCAGCCAATTAATCCCAGGGCATGTAGTTGTTTTGGGAAAGTGAATCAACTGTTGAATGATGACCTCCTGAAGGTTTAAAAGCCAATTTTGTGGAGAAGACGGGAAAAATAAGAAAAAAATGCCATATAGTGTCTAGTGTGACATCTAAGACTTAACTCTGTGCTAGCCACGGCACTGGCCCCATTTCATCTGTCATCAAAAAGACCTTCCACCTTCCAGAGTTTTGCTTCTGAAGGCCTGGCAAAGAAAGGAATGGCACACTACTCAAACAAGATAAATGCAGAATGCACATGAATAGGGAGGGGACCAATGAGCTGTTATTTCAGTCATGTCTGCACCAGGTATACTGCTATGGCTAGTAAAGGCACAGACACAAGACCCATCACAGCTGCCTCTGCATGTCACACAGGACTGAAACAAGTGGAGAATCAAGTAAATGGAAAAAAAAAAACCAAACAACAACATGCTGAGAGAAGCTTTTATGGAAATAATATCATCTCTCTGATGCTTCTTGATGCACTTTGAAAAGAAAACTGCTGTCAGCTTGTTGAGAATAAGTAACTAGGACAAATGGCCAGTACTGCTTGTTTATGTTTAACAGATGCCCTCTACCATCATTTCAAAAAGAGGAAGATAATCCTGTCTGTTCAGCCTCCTGTGAACAGTGGTTTAGAAACACTGCTGCATTTGTACCTTGAAGTGAGTTGCTATCACGTATCTTCCTCAATTAACACTACTGCACAGATATCCCAAGGTAAGGCTACATGGAATCACCTATTAAATGGATATACTCTTACATGTACGTCCAACTGATCAGTCACATTTTCCACTAGGCAAATCTTCACCTACAACAATTCTGTTTGGGGAAGCTCTGCTCCTAGAAATACTCCCCGAAACCTACAGCCAGGATGTCAACACGCTCCTCATCACCAACTCTCAGCCTCCCCCAAATCAGGTGTAATGCAGGTCACACCACCTTCTGTCAGCACAGGTGGACCCAGATGTGCCCCAGCAAGATGCCTCACACAGTTGATAAACCTGCCCTTTTGCTCTTCAGTGTTTGGGCTGGCAAAGTTGAGCTGGAATATGTGAAATCCACACCAGAAATGAAGGTGTGGGCCAAGTCTTTGCATCAGTCAAAGCACTTCTGGTACAGTTATGGCCAAGGGGTAATCATGGAATTGTTGCCAACTCACAGTATGCTCCAAGCTCAATGGAGCCATTAACTATCCCACAAACAGAGCATTACTTCTAGTCATTTTCATCAGGCACATCAAAACACAAGAAAGATGTGGTGTTTCAACAAAACAAGGCAAAGGGGAAGCTAGAAATTGGATCAACAATTTGCTAATCTGGATGATGTATTTAAGGTTTTTTTCTAGTTTCGACAATGGATCCTACATACTACAAATGCAAACAGTAATTCATCTAAATATATATGAGCATAACTTTGCTCAAGTTTTAAAATCCTGATTTTTCTTAAGCAAAAGACACAAACATTCTAAAATAAAGTCTCTGAGCCAGCATGTGAATTTTGCAGTGAAATGAGAGCCTGAGGAAGAAAGTCAAGGAAATAACACACAGTTGCGGTTCAGCTGAAATAGAAGCTAGTTCAGTGGCTGAACTACATTAACTCCTTCGAAGATTTATCCGCTGTAGCATGGCTTTATAACCACTTACACACCATCCAAGTACATAAATGAGGTGGCCTGCCCCTTCCTTACTCTGTCTTGGTCCCAGCTTTTGATGCTCAAGTTGTGAATTCAGAATGTGAATGCTTTGGGTCTGTAAATAAACCCGTGGGTTTGGTGTGATAGTAACACCAGAGCCACTTGCAACTCACAACAACCAAACTTGGAGGCCACCTGGAATCCTGTCACAGCTGTTGTTTACTACAGAACGTGGCAGAAAAGAATCCACTCAGTGGGGAGCTGAGGACTCAGAGGAAGTGCCAGAGGGGCAGATGGCACCGAGGAGCAGGGGAAGACTTTGCTTTGCAAAAATGTGTGTAGTTCACCTATTTATTTCAATACTACGTCACCTTTGGGTCCATTTCAACATCTCATTTCTTAATGATAGTTACCACATTTAGAGATCAAATCCTCTGGTCTCTCAGCAAACCATCCCATGTCACCCCTATAGGCAATGCTCATGTCACCTTTGGGAGCTGACATCATCCCTCAATGGTTCACCAGAAAATAAATCGAACTCTTAGCCAACTCTCATAAAGAAAAAAAATCTAAATGATGCTTAAGACTCTGTCATTGTCATATGAAATAACGAGGTCGAGTCAAACTTGCTGCACCTTTCTTCCCCTCTGCTTGGCCTCTGTCTCCTACAAAAGCTACAGCTATGCCTTCACTCAGTCCCCGAGTCAGCCAAGCACACAACCACTGTCTGTGTGAGAAACAGAAGCCCTCTGGGTTTTCTCACCACCTGTACCAAACCAAACCAGTCAGAGCTGAACCACATGGTATTCGTACCAGGAAAAGAACTGGTTAATGTCACCTTTCTCCATTTTGCATTTACTAATTATCACTTCATTTAGCCCTTATATCAGTGCAATAAAAAGCAGCTGTCGGGCCAAGCATGCTCAGTCCAAGTGACCTTGTGTTCTTGTTTGTGTTTACCACATAATCAGCAGGGAATTCCATTTTCAAAATACAAGGCTTCATAATCCATTAGCACTAGAGATTGGTCCAGGGCTCTGGATTTACTGGTCACATGTACCAGGGAATAAAAATATGAGCGTACAGCCAGATTAATCTCCAGACTTGTAAAGCATCCCCACCCACCGTCCATGGGTCAGTCTCATTCAAAGTCACATATGAATATTAGCATAATTCTTAAATACCACTAATGCCCTTCCCACAGAACATGAAGAAAAAATTAAATGCTACCTGCCTGACAACTCAGAAAGTATGAAGACACACAATAACTAGCACCATTCTCAGATTTTCCACTTGTTTCATAAGTGGAACATAAATACTGATGTTCCTATTAATACACCAACAACCCATATCTCCCCCAGCTGTTTCTAAAAGGCAGGAATCACTTTCCCTGCTCTTAATTTTAAATCAAAAGTCTTTAGCGAGCCCAAGCAGTTTAACTCACCGTCAAGTTCAATAAATCAAATAAAAGAATCAATGGAAAGCATTTTAAAATGTAACCTTGGTAACGTGTAAAATGCTCCCCCAGAACATACACTCATTTGCTTTATTTTCTGCTTTAGGAAATGAAATATAACACATAGGCAGAAAGACATTAGTATCAAAACATTGCATCTCCCAAGCCTAACACTGCACGTGTTCTCCTGGAAGGCACTTTTTGCACTGTGCTTTAAAAATCTGCAGCCTGGCAAGTTAGGTGATTGAAAAATAATCATATTTCACCTTGACAAAATGGAAAATGGAAGTGTTCAATAGGAAATTATAATTCATATTTATTCTTTATGTCCATGCACAGCACTTTAAACCTAATTTGTTTCACGCTTTCCACTGATAAAATGAGAATAAACTCAGTGGTGTTATAACAGCATCTGCCATTTGAAGAATCAACATTTATCAGTGTTACCACCCAATTTTAACTGTGGTCTTACAAAGCTCTTCTGTATGCAGCACTCAGACTGAAAATGGCAATTACTCTGTGCACCATTATGTGATATTTGTTGGCAAATACTCATTTTTGAGTTGCAACATAATTATTCAATATTTATGTAAGTCTATCAGGATAAACAATCTCCAATTCACACTGAGAGAGAAAACTTCAAAATATTTTCCTGTTCATCTCGGTATCCTATAACTAAGATGTTTACTAGTTCTTATCCCATCCTGATCTGAAAGGCATGCCATTATTCCCACAGCTCATCCAAGTTAAGCAGAAAAACCTTTTCTTTACAATAGTGTCCCCTGGCAGCTGGAGAATGTCAAGCAGAGGTGAAACAAAGTAGGATCACTCTCCACACTTTGTATGTCTTCCCAAAATGCCAAGGACAGTCTCATTTTGAGTAACGATTCTGACCTTCTAAAGATTACCATGCTCCAGACTTCTCAGGTTTTCTTTCTCCTGCTTGTTTTGGGTTTTTTTTGGTGTGTTTTTTTTTGTTTGTTTTGTGGGGGGGGTTTTTTGGGGGGGGGGTTGAGTGAAAGTGAGCATTTTTTTCTCAGCTTTACTAACTTTTGCTGCTTATCTCCTATGTGAATCGAGGACAACCTTCCAACAGTGGCAGTTGTCTGCTACAATGGCACCCAGCCATAAAACACTGTTCAATTCTTCTGGGTAAATAAGCATCAGAAATAAAGTTCTGCTAAGGAAACCAAAATAGGAGCAGTTTTTTTATTCATAGGTTTCAAACCAATAAGGAACGTTCACCATCATGATATTAATATAGACTACTTCTATGGCAAGCACTCACTTTATGGCAGTTTTTTTAGGGTTTTTCTCCAAAGTAGGCATCAAGGGCTTGCATCAAACCACCAGCTGTTCCAAAAAGGCAGTCAAAAAAAGCAGAGATCAGGGGTGAGTCATTTTCCTTTTCAACCCTACCTGAGCCCTATCTGCCGTCACACGTGGAAGTCTGCCCAAGCTGACAACGTGCACACCACCACAGAAAGGCTCCTCAAAAACAAAGATGGAATTCAACTACATGTAGACCACCAGGCCGAGGTTTTGTTACTTACAAGGCACAGCATGGCGATAAAGGTTGTCTCTAATAGTCTGCTGCAAGTCGTGGTCCGGCGATCCCTTCTGAAACCTCTGGTTGAGATAATGTCGCAGATCTTTGTTCAGTCTGCTTCCTGCAAAGAAAAAACAGCCATTTATTTATTTATAAATGCACACAATTAACATTTCCAATTGAGGCAAATGTTAGATTTCCATTCAGAGTCCCCTAAATTATGGCATGCTGACTTTACGAGCGGAGGCTCATCTTCCTCTACAAATGGCTAATTACCAAAAATAACTCGCTGTAAACAAGAGGTCTCTCTTGTCTCATAATGCATCTTTCTTCCTGTGGTGTTAAACAGATCATCATTCCCTTTTATTACTTATTTGTCTGAGCAAATGGAAAAAGACAGATGACGGGAAAAAAGGAAAAATAAAAAAGGTAGAATACTGCTTTTGCAACTCGCTGGAGGGTGAGCTGGGCAGACAGACAGAAGGCAAAAGCTGCTCCCATTGGAGGTACTAATAAAGCTGAACATGGCACAAAACCAAACAAGGTCTATACTTTGTATTGGTATCTACTACAGCCCACAGCAGGAGTCAGAAAAGAATTGACTGAAGGAGTTAAGAGCACCCAAAGTCCTTAAAAACAACAAAATAGTATCCAATGCTTTTCACTTAAATGTATTTATTCCCCCATTCAGTTTGGAACACTTTCAGAAGTGTGCCAGAATAAGATAACTGAGTTAAAAACAAAACAACAACCAAAAAAAAGAAAATAAGAAAAAAAAGAAATGTAGCTGTTAATGATCATCGCCAGTTGCTGAACACCAAATCCTTTCTTGTTAACAGCACATACAAGCTAAAGAAACTTAATGAAATCTTTCCCCAAAAAACATTTCCAAGATGGGAATAGGGAGTAACATTGACATTGATTTGACTGAAGAGCAAAAACAGGGTTACAAACTCCTCTGTTCTAAAAAGAAAAGAAAAAAAAAACGCACTGGAAAAGCTTCTGAGAAATGCAACCAGGATGATCAAAGCCAAGAGCAGTTGCAACACAAGGACCAAGAGTGTGGGCCTGGGATGCTGCAGCCTGTTATGGACATCGGCCTCCAACACATTCCGAGGTCAGCTGGGGACTGGGCACTCCCTGCCTCTCCCAGCACAAGGACTGGGAGACACCAAGCAAAGCTCATGGGAGCCTGGTTCAAAATCAGGCAGCAGGGGCAGGAGTTCACACAGGCTGTGCAGGTCTCACTGGAGAGCACTTTCACACAACAAGGTCATTGAGGAGACTGAAGGGGAAATGGAAAAGACAGACCCATGGGGGGGTTGCAGAATCATAGAATGGTTTGGAATGGATTTAGAATGGGTTGGAAGGGACCTTAAAGATCATCTTGTTCTCATCCCCTGCCATGGGCAGGGACACCTTTCACTAGACCAGGTTGCTCAATGCTCCATCCAACCTGGCCTTGAAAAGAAGAGGGCGTAGAAGATCCCTTGAGCTGAAAATAATTGCTGGTGGCTGGGGAACCTGGGAAAGAAATGGGGGAATATCAAATATCTTGCTCTTTTCCTTTCCTCTGCCAGGCGTCTTAATTATGGCCTCAGCTGGAGCCAAAATGCTGGACTACATGGACCTCAGGCTGAACCACTGCAGATGTTTCTATGGGTTTTTATCATTTGCATTATGATTTTTTTTTTGGATTATTAAATATGCAGAGATCATCTCAATACTTCTGGACACTGAACACAGCACCACAGTTGCAGATTCCTGGCTGGTGCCTCTAGGAATCACTGCAGAGCAAATCAAGAATAATAATACTGCAATGGAGTGCAGTTGGACAGTGGGTCTGGGAGCTGGCAGCAACACCAGGCAAATGGTGACATGAGTGAGTGTAAACTGTTACACACCCACGGACAGGATCGGCCTACCTGCCCACTGCAGCCCTGCAACATTTTAACATAAATGTTGGTTTAAAAACAAAACTAAACAAAAAAACCACCCTCCGTAGGGTTTTTCTGCAGTACTAAGTCAAATTTTAAAAATAACTACATGATTTGTATTTAGGTTCTCCTGACAGCTTTTTCTTTTAATTAAATCTCTTAGTGAAGAAAGGAAGGCTCAGGCAGCTATTAATAGAAGGCAAATTTTTAAAGACCAAGATCCTCATTACAGAAACGGCTCAAACAACAAAACTGAAATTAAGGAAGATCTAATTGGCTCAACACACTTTCCTGAGTGACCCCAGCAATATCCCTGACTCCAAGAGCAGATTATCAACCCATTTTCTAACAAAAGGTCTCCAGTTATTACACCATAAAACTGGTCTCCCACACAGGAGGCACCCAGAGGGTTTCACAGACCTGTGGGCTACAGTTTTTCAATATCAGAGCTGACTTTCCAAACCCCAGATGTTTCAGACCACATCGTTTTACTCCAGAGGGAGACTGGGCACAACAAAAAGAGCATCTGCTGAAATAATAAAGCAGTTCTTTATCTTTTAACTAAGCAGTCCATATTTTTCTTTGCACAAGACAGAGTAAGACAAGGTGGTTTATCATAGCAAAAAAAAGGGCAAATATGACAAACAGTCTGGACAAAATGCAAATGTTTATTCCAGTGGAGAAATTAATGCACTGAACTACATGTATCATATAACAAACTTTCTCCCAAAATACTGTGTGATCCCTGATTCAATGATTTATGTCACAATAATATCTTGAGGTGAAAAGGCTCTGCTGAGCTAGGGCTTGTTTGATCACAGAAAATATGCAATTTACTGATGATATTCTGCTTTTAGCTTCCCTCTGTGCCCATTCCATCTAGCATCTCAGTCTATTATGGCCCCACTGGAAAGTTTGGTTATTTGGTTTATGCAGTAGCTGGGATTTCCCAGCTGAGTCACTGAAGCACTAGTTTAGAAGGCAGTTGCAAAAACAGGGGCTGTAGAAATACTTACACTCACATGAGTGTCCTGTCAGGGAGCTCACAGTGATGCTTATTTCTATTACATTTATTTTAAGTGGGAAGAAAAAAGAAAAAAAAAAAAAAGAAGAGGAAAGAAAAAACCCAACCCCAAAAAAGCTTGCAAAGCTACATTCCTGTTGCTAAATTCCAGAAAAGTCTTGACAGGAATAAAGGCTTCTTGCAGCCCTGACAATCTCTGTTCTGCAGTGGCTGAAACCACAGCTGTGGGCACAAGTGGTTCACCCCACTCAGCTCACTCCACTGCATGGCAGAAGAAAATGAGCTGACACAGAAACTAACTCTGTGTAGAAAGCTGCCAAAGGGATAAACCCTGGAACACGTTGGATTCTTTACTATTTCAAATGTTTCACTCCACTCTGATCTTTCCAAAAAATCTCCTCAAAGCTGAGAGGGCATTTGCTTGGTATTGGCATTATTTAGTAGATTCTAGTGGTAGACGCAAGTTTATAAACTCTGATGTACTCAGAGCCCGAAATGTATGCACCCATAATCCCTGAGAACCTGAGAAATATGCCAGTGACATTTCAGCAACCTCCTCTGTGCAAATCATAGCAGCAAAATTCATTCTGATCCTCAGAGGCACCGCTGGCTTGTGCAAACTCACCCCGAGAACAAGCCTCACCCTCTGATGGCTTCTGTCCATACGCCAGGCTGGGTGGATGGGCAGATGCCCAGAACCACCTGCCTTTATGCAAAAGTCTTCCCTTTATAAAAATCTAAATCCATGTGTAAGTTGTGCTCAAGAAAACACCTGGTACCAGTTTCCTTAGAGATGAGCTGTGTTAACCAGAAGTATATACTGCCCTTCAAAATACTCCTCTGTTCTCATGGAGACTGGGTTTTACATTTACTCTTTTGAGATCCGTTCTTTTCTTCTCTGCTAAAAGCACGTGAAGAGGTCCAGCAGTAATAATAAGGGAGGAACAAGAGATACGACCCAAACCCAGCAGTTTTCCAAAGCAGAGGATACAGGTCTGAAGACCCATTCCTCAGATCTTCCTGCTGGCCAGGACATTCTGGAAATCACTTATTTGCACACAGAAAAAAATCACTTTCTTATTTCCATAATCAAAATTAGGCTGATAGATGTAGCTTTAGAAAATGAGACATACGAAAACATTGCAAAACTCATCAAAATTTACAAACTTTTGTAAGTAAAACATGTTCAAAGGTTTTTGCTGCTGTTGCAACAGTTTCTTTCCCTTTTTTTCCCCACTGAACAAAACTAATGCCCTTTTTTCATGTAAAGATATAGCCAGAGAATCAGCTTTCCACTGCTTCTCTCCCCATAGTACTATTGTAAATTTGAGGTGTTTCCATCTTATTATCTGAATCCTTCCTTACCTTTGAATGAAACAAAGAGCACCTCACTAAATGGCTGGTTTTCTCAGCTATTCTTAATTATTATACTGTATTTTAGAGAATGACAATCATCCTCCCCCACAACTACAGTGCAACAACAATATTTTAGTAGTAAAAAGAAACTCAAGAGGGAAACATCTG
This sequence comes from Platyrinchus mystaceus, assembly GCA_035041135.1. NCBI lineage: Eukaryota > Metazoa > Chordata > Aves > Passeriformes > Tyrannidae > Platyrinchus > Platyrinchus mystaceus. Next base: position 6,292,748 of record JAWWLV010000024.1, on the reverse strand, counting down.
TCATAGAAAAAAAAAATATTTACTGACATATGGTTTTCTGAGAAACAATAAACCCTGCTTGTCAGTTTTGTGTAGCTCAAAACATACCTTAGATGGTTTTGTGATTAATGAAATATATTGACTTTTTCTAAACACATTCTTTTCAAACCCGCAATTCTGTCACACATTTGTCCTCCAACAGTTACCTGAGCTGTGCTCCTGACACTTACTGCTACAATTCCCACCTTCTGCGGGAAGAAAGCTGCATGTGGGATCATCTAGCACCACCTCTGCTCTGTGAGAACATCCTCTCTTCGAGAGCAATCCCACCACTGAGCAGCAGCACAGACCTGGGGGCTGAAAGCCTCTTGCCTTATTGACATCTTGGCTTCCAATAAGGAAAGCAGACTGCATAAGTGACCAAGCAAAACCTGATTTTTTTTTTTCCAAGAAAAAGCTGAGTGTGAACATCACAAGGCTGCCAGCACCTTCCTGCCAGCTGGTGGATAGACCACGCCAGAACTGCGCAATATGTGTATTCTGAAGATATATTTTTAACTCATGTTTTATGCCTTTGGAAAGTATCATTTTGTAGTTTACATTAATTACTGCAGCTGTTTTATCCCACTTCTGTTTAGAGATGGCCATAGATAATCCTGATAAAGAGCCATACTCTGACAGAGCCTATAGATGCTCGTGCAAAGATGGGTCAGGGTCAAGCCCGGGACACACTGGTCCCTGACCTATATTACACTCCTGTAAGCAGATTACACCAGTATATATTTTTTTGCTTTACCCTTCTTTGGGAAGGCTATCAATTGCTACATTCACAGGGGCTGATAGCATCTGAACTGGAAAAATCCATTTTCCATTCCTGAATTGCAGCAGAATCCCCCCTCTCTTGTCGGGATCTCTGTTTAAAGGCATCTTTAGCACAGGGATTCTCTGTGGGCAGACAAAGACCATTTCAAAACAACAGGGCCATGAAGCAATGAAAGGTTAAAGGCCTCACTAAAGGGATAAAAGTGCAATAGAGTCATCTGGATTAAGGCTCTCTCTCGCCGCCCTGATGTCTACATCGAGAGGGAAGGATTCAATTTTTTAAAGACACATGTTGGATTTGCAGTATAAACCCCTGATTGTAACATACTGTCTTTCATCTGAAGATCTCTATCTGAAGGTATTTAACAAACACTAATAAGTTATCATGGCTGGCAGGGTTTTTCTTCTGTGCTACAAAACGCAGAACTGCAGATAACGGGAAAAAACCTACAAAAAAAAACAAACAAAAAACCCCAAAGCTTGCTTGTTTAGAGGCATGAGCAGAGAACCTGCAGCTCACATTTTTTAAAGCAGCAAGTGGACTTGAAATCTCAGCTGACTGGACTTCCTGGTTGGGTGACTTCTCTCATGCTCCTTTTTCCAGGGTTGCTGCTCCCCGCTGAAGGCACTCAACACAAACTCATCTATAATTAGAGCTAAAATAGCTCCCCTTAACTATAAAGTACATTAAGTAATCTGGTTATAAATCTATCAACTCCCTTAAAAAAACCCCACATTTTTAAAGAAATATTAAAATAATGATAATACAACTCAAGACAACTTCTCAATCTGTTGTTAAATCCTTAATAAAAAGTGGGGTGTAGACAGGGTTCCTGGGAAGCAGGAGACAGTTCTTAAAACTTTTCCTTAAAGCACTTAGCACACCAGCAGTGCCAGGGCACCACCACTGTCTCTCACTAATACTTGCAATGGATTTTCATCAAGTCCTTGTGTAAAGGTGGCCCTGAGACTCACACATATATTTTGTTAATGCCTGGAGAGATTCATATTCTATTTCTTGATCAATTAATAGGATAATTTTCATGGCAAGGTCCTGGAGGCAGCAGTCCGTCTTAGAAGACAAAATGAAGGCTAAGTAGATTTTTATCATGTAACAAGACTGCACTGGTAACCACATCATCAGAAAATATTCCTAATCCCAGCAGTTGTTATAGAGATGATAATAGTTCGTGCTACACCGTTTCATTCTGTCCCATCCTTGTCTTCCAGCTGCTGTCCAAAAGTGATTATAAATAATGGGGCTATAAAAGCCATTCAATAATTAGAAGATTCATTGGCCATATGCCAGCAGTGACAAAAGAGAGTGATTTATGTAAGATGAGTCTGTCACATCTGCCAGATCACAGTTTCATTACGCCTGTGGCTTTAAGGTCACAGTTTAGCACTGTTCCAACAGCCATTTGTCAAGGGGGTGCCGGGGAGAAGAGGTGAAATACATCATGGTTTTGTTTGCTTTCTTGTTTTAACTACTAAGTAAATAAGTAAATAAAGTCCAGTACCTACACATTTGTTATTTCTTGTCTCTTGTGAGGTCAAAGACACAAGAAAACATTCATCATGGTTGGCCAGAGTTCAAATAAGATCACAAAGCACAAACATCCAGTTTAAAAGCCTTTAAGCATTCATGTGGCTTCTTAAATTCAATATACTCTAAGCATGTTCTGTCTTCCAGCCACCCATGAAATGAAGGCACCTTGTAAACCCGTAACATGTTGGTAAATTAATTGCTACTACATTTTCCTAACACAAGTAAACTTAAAAACCTTTTTATGGCTCAGTGTTCTAAACTGATATTTAAACATTGCCATGGGAGTTTCAGCTTAACAATTAACATGGCTCAGCAAACACCTAATTTGATCCCAATTCCATTTTCTCCTCTTTCTTTCTTCTAAACAAACAAACAAAAAACACCAGTGAACTTTTATTGCTGGGTACCAATACCAGTACTATAAAGTCCAGATGTTTGGATGTTCCCCATAAAAGCTTCAAATAACCTCATCTGTTACTGTCAGTGATTGCTTCCATTCCAGTGTGGACAGTCTCTGGTGACAAAAACTACTGGTCTGAGGGCACAAACTGGATCTTTGTTGGAAATGCTACACACCCAGTCAAAGCCAATATATTACTTTAATTTGTACCAGCCTCCTAGAGCCAGACTGCACACAGAAGAACTGCTCAGATCAGAGCCTGGATGCTGCCATTATTCTAACAAATCCATACCACAACCAAAGCAAAATGACTGCTCATCCTTTACCTACCTCTTGAAGTAAAACATAGAACACTTCCCAATTTTTATGCTTTAAAACCTTCTCAGAACAACAAAGCCTCATCCATTGCAAAAGCCTTCCAGTGGAAGGAAATTATGATAAGCTGGAGGGTTCTGCCATAAAGAATTGCACAAAGTTACAGGATGAACTACCTACACAGCAATAAAACTCCACTTTGATGGAGCATGGTTAAGGCTTCAGCAGCAGCCTGGCTGCTGAATCAGCAGCGAGCACTTCAGTGCAGCTAGTAATTCCTGTCTGGAGAATGAATAACACTTGTTACTTTATTACTAACAGAACTTCTTAAAATATTATTTTAGGTGTAAGCAGTGAATCTGAAGGAGATGTATTCACTCAAAACTTTCGGGTCGTGTTCAGAATCAGGAGTAGGCAAGAGCTTTCTTGGCACGGTACCTTTGGTATCGCTCTCAACCCGCACGGGTGAATGAACCAGCACTGAAGTGGTAATTCAGCATTTGCTGCTACAGAAATGCACTTAACAGATCATAAATCCCCAGTGAAACTATTCTACGAGCATCTCACCTAATCTACTGCATTCACAGGGAGCTCCACCTTATTTTGTGTGCATTAATAGGGATTCACATTTCTACTGCAAATTTAAAACAAATAGCCTTTCAGCTGAGAAGTGCCAGTAAAACCCACAGAGCTCAGGCTTGGAGGTTGAAAAGAAAAAAAATATTTTCTGCTCCTCTCTTCTTAAATCATGTGATGCCTTTTGTGTCCATATGGAGCCCAAAGCACCACAACACTAAATAAACGATGACATTTCTCCAGAAAAAGTGGCAACCATATCTGCCCAGTAAAGTCTAAGGAGGGAAAATCTGATACATGTGAAGTAAAAATATGGGTAACTGAAAACATGCAGCTCAGGCAACAAGAGCATATGATGAATAGAAGAGGGAAAAGAAAGGTCAGCAGTAGTAATGACTGCTGGCCTTAGATACCTCTAAAACACATTTGAACTGGCCAGTCACAGAGCTTCAGAAACATGACACTGGTGGATCCATATGGATGCTGGCACATGTAGAGCCAGCCAGGGTGCTTCACAGGCATAGTTAATTATGAACCCAACTAACTATTAAGAGCTGGAGATTAACCACTCCTACACTGCTACTGACTCATAGGAGAACTCTTTTCTCCCCCCATGCCATTTTCAAAAAATGCTGCAAGGTCCTCACTCTTGCCTCAGCTTTTTGTTTTCCTCGTTTACTTTGAGAAATCCATAGACACACAACAAGGAGAGAGTCCAGACTTTCAGGTGATCTCTGGAAATGACAGCAGAGAGCAAGGTGAGCCAAGGTGAGAGAAGGGACGTGCTGGAATGACAAATGCAGAATATTTTCCTAATGAAATGAAAAATCTCCAAGATAAAACTATATAACAGCCATTAATATTAACATTAAAACTGATCAGTGTTTTCACAGGAAAGCTCAGGGAGGTAGGTATGCAAAGAACAAAGTATTGGAACATTCTCTGGACCTGTTTTCAATGAAATTTGGATCAGCATCATGCTAAACACTTTAGACAGTTCTGTGGCCAGATCAGTGTTGAACCAGAGTTAACTGACTGACAATCAAGCTGTAACATTAAAGCTTTGTCCACAAATGCTTCCTCTTGTCAGTGACCTTAAACCAAGCGCCCTGAGCAAAGCCTCAGCTCTGCAAAACTTTACAGAAAGCCAGACCCAGAGGTGAACTTAGAGAAGCAGAGACATTTCTCTGAGGAAGGCTTTCTGTCTTGCACACAAAGACACTGCTGTGTTGGGGCATTTTGCACTGAGTGTTCCAGCAAGGAAGAGCAACGAGGAGTACGGAGCGGTCAATAGTGGCAAGAATCGTTGATGTTGCCACGTAGGCTTTTCAAAAAAAAAAAAAAAGTAAGAAAGAAAATAAAAAAAGCCCTCCTACACAACTGAAGTGAATGCAGAATGAAGTCATTGTAAGAGAGTGCCATGGGATGCAGCCTCTTTCCATGAGCGCCTCTGAAAGATTGAGGCTGAGCAGCTCACGCCCCGTCTGCGCTGCGCCTCTCCATCAATGAACACAGCCCAGGCTATGTGAGCAACCCAACCTTCCGGCCGTACCTCACCAGGAAAGCACAGCCTGCCTGGGAGCCACACAACAGCGTTTGTCACTGACACCTACTCTGTACAACTGTGTTGTGTGAAGCAACCTGGATAAGGGAGCGTTGTTTCTTTCCCTTTACTCTGAGTCTTAAGCTGCCAGCAAGCCTTGCCTTTTCTGGGATGCAGGGAGGGCTTATGGGAGGCAGCAGAAGTAGGGCAGGGGGTGAGGAAGAAAGTCTAGCTACAACAGTAAGAAAAGGAAAATCAAGATGAAAGGCACTTGCAGTCTTTCACTCCAAGGAAACGACCCGTTTCTGGAAATGAGATGCATATCTCTGTACGTCTCCTGAAAGGAGTTACCATATGTTCTAAAAGTAGGATATAATATTTGAGCTGTAAAAGCCAAATCAGCTTGAGAAACAGACGGCATTACAATGCTTTAGCAGAACAAGCCCCATATAACAATATGCCAACAAACTCATTTTCTAGAATGGCACTAGGAAAATATTTGCAAAATCTGAAACCCATTCCCTAAATACAGCATTTGGTTCTTCCAGAAAGATGGGAAAAAAGTGACACATATGCCAGAATTGGGGAATTTTAAGTAGCTATTCGTATTCTTTGATTTATTTTTTTTTCCTTGCTTTTCTCCATAATTTAAGCATGGATAGTAGGTTTTGCTGCTCTTTTTTTAAACCTCAAACTCCTTCAGCAGTCAAGTCATTCTTGTTCCTCCTTGATTGCTGGAGGGACAAGCTCCTGTTGCCCAGCCAGGTCACCTCTGAATACTAATCACAGCATTACAGTTTTTCGCTCTGACCTCACGGGCTGTGGGGCACATGTCAATATTAACAGCCTCATTTCCAGAGGTACTGAATACATAAAATCTAATGCTGAGAACCTGTGATTGTCAGGCCATAAACCCACACTAAATGCAGACATTGTCAGAGCACTAGAATTTTGATGCTGCTTTTTTAATTATTCCCCTCCCACACACACAAGTATCTCTATCACATACACAATGTTTGCCTTCTTGGAAGAAACCAGCTAAAAATCATAATGTGTCCATCTGAAGATCTGTCCAAAGCAGGTGCCAACTGCTTTGGCCTGTTCTCCAGTGTGGCTGGATGATAAACACTCAGGTGCACCAGTGTCTCACCAAAGAAAAATCTTCCTCTGCAATATACCCATTTACAGAGGGCCACAGGTTAATTTTCCAACTTGCTCCAGCAATTTCCCAGAAACAAGATTTTCGAAGAAATAAATAAAATCAGAAACAAGACTTGCTGTGTTCTCCCCGTAGCAAGTAAAGGTCCTGCTCCTACTACACTATTTTCAAAGAGCTCAACTAAGCTTAACCTCAGATGGACCTGCTTTTTTCTTTTTACCTATTTTAAACATAATTACACATTTGTGTACATATAGAATAGACACCAAGCTACAAGCATACAGTACAGAAAAGAAGCACACAGGCAACAATGCTTTGTGATTCAGAAAGTCAAGCATTCAAAGCTGAAAATAATTATGAGCTCAATCTGTTGGGAAAAAAACATTTAAATGGAAAAACGTGTATAACAGTTGGGAGCTGTTGAAGCACACTTTACAAGAGGCACAAGAAGCCACAAAAATGGAATAAGAAGGTCACACTGGTTTAAAAAACAACCTGGTTTATAGGGAAAGTGACTGCAGCTTTTTTTAATTTCATCTTGTGGACAAAGGGAAAGCAAGATCTAAGCAACTGGGCTAGTTCTGTTTAATTATTCTAACTGCAAATACTTCTGTTTTATTTTTATTTTACCATTAGAAGTGTCTTCTGAGGGTTGGAGGACATTCTCCAGCCCTGGAAAATGTTACATCAAGATTGAATGTTTTTCTTGAAAAAACGTGTTCAAGTTTAAAGAGAAATTGATTCAAACTAGTTCTATAACATCCTGAGCTCTTACTTGGAAATGTAATTTAGGTGTTGAATAGTCAGGTAAAGTATCTGGAAGAATGGGGAATTTAAAAGAGTTCAGAGCAAACTAATGTCATGAGCTGAATCTTTTCAATTGCTCAGCTGACCAAGAACCTACACAAGTTGAGAAAACCTCAGTGGCAAAAGGAAAGCGTTAACATGACTATTCTGTTGTAAAAGCAATTCAATACACAGCATTGTGGGCCTCCCTTTTGTGCAGGAAATGGGACTGAAATTCTAAAATAAGATTTTACAGCACTGACAGAATAAATTACTTGGCTGAAGGAAGCAAGAACTATGGCAGTCCAGTTTGTTATGGGTTTAATAAAGTACTACTATACCTTGTTGGCAAAACTCAGAACTAAGAGTGAATGAGGGCAACTTTACTGTTCACTGTTCCACATACAGTCATGCAAAAAAAAAACTTCTGATTCTCAGGACTGTCTCTTCCACATAGACTAAACCCTTCTCTTCTGTAAACTCCACACTAAAGGCTGGTCAATGACAACATCTAAAATATCAAAAAACTCACATTCAAAACAAAAAACCAAGTAACTTGAATAGCTTTGGTCTCCAACAAAAATTTAATACCTCATATAAAGCAAGTTTGGCAATAAAAGAAAAAAAAAGTACATGAAAAAACTTACTAGGCTCTGTAACAAATATCTTTTTTGCCTTGGTCACAAGGTCTTGCTTTCTTAATGAGTTTAGGAGTGCCTGTATCATGTTTCTGTCACCCCAACTTTCCCCCCCAGGAAACAAATATGAATATTACAGATGGTAAAAACCACATTTTCTCGAACAGGAAATAAATGTTTATATGTGGCATATAGCAAAACATACATTTCCAGAGACAATAGCTACAAGATTTAGACTTATTAGTGCAGGAATTCTTAATGGAAACCATGTTTTTGGGCATAAGAATTTTAATTACAAAGAAACAGCATACAAGTTGCTCCTTCAGATTTAAAGCAGAGCAGTTCTGCAGCAGAATCAAAAAGACATGGTCTCTTTTGGTGAAAAATAGAATATTGGAATAAAGAGAGAAATGCTTGACTCGGACATGTGGCGGGTTAGACATTTTCCATTAAATGCTTTTGATCACAAAATGGCATTTGTCAAAATGAAGATATTTCTCAGGAACTTAATATTTCTGGAGAAATCAGACATAGCTCTGATGGTGCCTTTTCCAATCATGCCTTAGCTTGCCAGGCTATTCCTGCCCACTGGTTCATATGTTTCCAAGCTCAGTCAGTCAAGCCCTTCTTCCTACCTCTCCCCTTTTTACAATCTTTAGACAATGCATACAACAGGACTAAGAATCAGCACACCAATCTGAAGGAGGTGTCTTATGAAAGGCTACCGATATCCAGGCTTGATCTTCACACTGCCAACAAAAAGAAAACCAAAGCACCAGTTCAGTTTTGAAAACACAAAAAATTGGTACCTCCAGAATGAAGTTTCACAGATTCTGGTTTGGTAGAAAAGGAAATACAGGCCTTTTTGGCAAGTGAACCCTCTTTTATGCGAGCACCTCTACTTTGCTGCAGACATCTCACCCTAAAAACAATTAACTGGAAAATACAAGACCAGAAGTGGTCAAAATAACAGTTTCCCAGAAATCAAAGTGGAAGGAAACACTGGTTTCATTCCCATAACATTGCTCTTTCCAGCAACAGACTTGGTGGCTTTCTTGCATGTCCGCAGTGAAGGGCTTTTGTGAAAGATTAAAGGGAAAAGCAGAGATGAAATGTTTAATCAGGCTTTCCTGATGGCTGTGGCATCATGGGATTTTTCCCATTTTACAGGATGCAAGTAGACCTGACCATGCTTTATGCCCATTTTTGCCAGTAAATGTTGGCTCTCCAGACTCCCGTGGTTCTAAGCACTTTGCAATTCTGCCAGGGAATCTTCATGCTCAAGCATCAGCTTTACTGTCATTGCCATTAAAACCAACAGCCACTTTATTTTTTAAATTATTTTGATAAGCCTTCCAATGATCCAGCTAAAGACGACAAGAGAGGCAATAGAAAGCAATAAAAATCAGCATTAATTGTCTAAATACTAATTCTTCCTCAAGTTTTTATTCTTTAATTTTTGAGACCTCTCCTTGTACTTTCTCGGTTGGTTTGCTAACAAACATTTTGCAGACCCATTTAATCAAATGCATTTGGATGGAGGTTTCTGAAATGGAAAGCTCTAATCAGCTTATTCTCAAATTCATTTTATGCTTCTCTCACTTTTGGGAGTGCATAGTCAAAGCCCTGGAATTTCTGCAAAGCTGAAAGACTTTTTAAGCAACACAGGCACACTGAAGCCTCTTGTACTCTGTCTACAACTGGAGAAGAAAAACAAGTTGTAAAGGTCTAAACTGATCTAGCAAGAGATGCAAGGAAGCACAGTATGGGCCTCACATTTCTGCTGAGTGAATGTCACTGTGGTTTCTGCTTTTATGTTACTTTGGGACTTCCTAAAGCTCTACCTCCACTCATTAGGTCATCAGGAGCTTTTCTGCTGACTTAAAAGGACTCTGGGTCAGAACCTCCCAGCTTGGCAAGAAAAGATGTCAGCCCTATGGCACGCAAAAGGAATAGCTATTTATCAAAGGAGCAATCCAGAATAATGCACTGTTCCTGCCTGAACACAGTCCCACTGTCCCACTTTTAGAGTCTGAACTGGGGTAGATGAACAAAGGAGGAACTTGGGAGGACAGGTGGGTTTTTTAAATAGAATAGAACATAACGCACAACAGGCGTCCTGGGGCCACAGATGAACAGTTCACAGAGGGGACTCAAAATCCCAAGTCTCCTCCAGACAGGAGCTTTGCACTGCTGTCCCCAGCTTTATGCACTCACATTCCCCAGCTAACAAGCCCCATGGTGAGACCCTCAGGTTCCTAGAAATAAACTCTGTTGCTGTTTCTTAGTGAGTCCAGCCAGGCTGGCATGGTAAATCCACGTTGACACGTGTTTTCTCATACTTTTATCCTGGGAGTTTTAAAATTGTATGCCTAAATATTAATTAATTGATCTAATTTTACGTTTCTTTGGTTTTGTCTTTTCCTTTCAGACACAGCCTGTTTGACAATCAAGCTTTTAAAAGGAGCTTTTGTGGTACAATGCTCCCCTGGTCCTGCCTTTCCACCCGTGCTCAGACCCAGAAATTCCATTCAAACAAGGTACATCCACAGCTGCTACATAAACACCAAATACACACAAGCCCACACTGCCAGCAAATAAATGGCAGATACATCTACACAGGCTGACAATTGATTTACTCATAATTTGCAACCCTTTGCAAAGGAACTAGACTTCCCAGCAATCAATGAGAAAATAACCTTGTTAGCAAATAAGCCAAGGTTCTTTTAAATTAATCAGTTCTTTTTCATCCAAACAGTATAGATGATGAAAGAGATGGAGACATTTTACATGACCTATAAAAAGTAATGTTTCTATTTTAGGGTCTCCTTCGTATGGGTGCCAGGATGATTATGTTTTGTTTACTGGACAAAATAATCTCTTATTTGTTAAGGCTTGAATGCCATTTCATACAGTACAAAATCTTATCTTCTATTGTCTTAATTATCATCTGGAGGGTTGAAACATGAGACGATACCACAGAGCAAAATGAATATTAATGTGTTCTCTCTGCAATTTAAAGAGAAAGGACTTGGAGTTTTCTTTTGCCCATGTGCTTAACATGCCTCAGCAGACTAGTGAATTATATCCCATTTAGCTGTTATTCTTTCTCCAAGCAGCATGAAGAAAACAGACATCAACCTTTTATAGACTCCCTGCATTCCCAGTGTTCTAACACACAACCTTTTCCTCTAATTTCCTTTTACATCATTTGCTCAAAAGTTTTAAAATGTTTCCTACTTAGAACGGGGTGCCAGGCTATGCCACTGTTTTTAAAGTTCTTTGTACGACACCTTTGACACCTACAACATGTTCTCATATCGGCGTGAAGGTAGAGGCAGCAGGAGCCTTTTCTCTCATTTACCTCATTTGCATCCTAATAGCCAGAGAATTCAGGGTATGGAGGAAAAAGGTGCATGTATCCCAGGAGGAGATGGGGAAAAAAGAGAAAGTGTTGAATGGTGATCAGTGCACAGTGGCTCCTTCCAAGGTAGAAATCAAAGGGAGCTTAGTGTGCTGATTTTAAATTAAAGAAATCGTAATGCACGGCCTGATGGGTTCAGAGTGATTCCAAAAGTATCAATAAGGATTGAAGAAGACAGCACTTAGATGCAATGCTACGTGGTTTAAATCTTCTGCAGGTTCATCCTGCTGTATCAGTGCTGACCTTTCCAAGTCTGAAAAAAAAAAAGCGGGGGGGGGGGAAGAACAAAAAGGTTTATTCTCCGCTTTTTTGAACAAGAAGAGGAACTGGGTTAGACTTTTTGGGGTGGCCTTCATACACACCGTTAGAAATATAAAAGGATAAAGAAAAATCAAGAGAGAGAAATATTAGAAGAAAACTGGTTTCCAAATTTGTGCTGATATGATAGTCAAGTTATACTGAAAAAAAAAATAAATCAGTATTTCAGGAAGAGAAATTTAAGTTACCTGAAAACACAGAAATGAAGAGTTTGCGCAGCTTATCAATATAACTCATTTTTAATTTACTTTTGATGCAAAACAAAAATGCACTAAGGCATGTGTGTCTCTATGGTATCTCGCTCCCATTAGGAAAGTGAAGCAAATGTTTCAGGTTTGACTCGGCCCTTGTGGACTCCAGGGTCAAACAGAAACACAGCAATGATGATACAAAAAAAATCCATGCTGTTTTATGCCATGATTATTTAAAGGCCATTTTACATCTAAACAACTGCAGCATAGTTTTTTCTCTTTGGGGTTCTTTTAGTTTGTTTTAACTACTTTGCAAAATCCCCAGATGCATAATTCTGCTTTAGCAGCTGCAAATTCATTCAAGTGGATTAACTTCATGCCCACCTAAGCGGTGTTCAGAATACGAAAACATTCATCATCCCACTGTTTCTGTTGCAGCCCAGATTCACTGAAGGACGAGACAAAAGGAAGACAGCCCTGTGCACACATTGTGTCACCGTTAGGATAATCCCAGCTGGGGCAGGAACACTCTGTGTTAGCACATCCTACACCCAAGGAGCCACAGCCTCCTCTGACCAATGGAATCCTCTCTAGTATATTCACCATGTAGAATTGGAGATTAAAAGAAGTGGGTTTTAAAGGTATTAAAAGGTTGAGGAAACTGCTCAAATTAACGACAGAAGAGAGTGAATTAGGTGCTAATCACCCCCACCAACTCACTCAAACCCAATAGGAGGTGAGGAGATGGGATCTAAGGCTCCTCCGAGCTCCAGTTTATGGTGCTCAGAGTTTGCAATGGTCTGTCCAGAATCGTCCTTCCCCCATGGCACCAACACTGCACTCCTGGGGAGCAGAGCCCTGAGCCTTTCCTTCCACAGCCAGCAGCTCTTCTGGAAAACTCCATACTGTCCTTCTGCCCATCTCACACAAGCTTAAAAAACTCCAAGTCACCACCACTTGTGCAAGAGCTCATACACAGAAGTCCTCCTACTAGATTTCCAAACTGTTTAAACACCCAACAGCATCTGCAGAAACATAAATATCTTCTGTTTATTGGATGACATAGGACATTCCTACCTGAGCACTCCAAATAGCAATCAATACCTCTATACATACAACGCTACTTGCTACAATCAAAGAATAAGGCCACTCAAAAATATCCATCTGAAAATAAATTTACAAACAAAGACAAGATGAAAAAGACAAAAAAAACCCACAAAAAACAAACAGTGGAATTAACAGCCTAACACAATACAACTGAGAATGCAGTTAAGCTGACTGAGGTGAACTGAGAGTAAAACCTATCTGATAAATGATCAAATCATACAGCCTAGCAGATTAGTGTCTACTGAACAGAAGGGCTGAAGAACACAGACACTCCAGTGTGATAGCTATAAAGCAGAGTTTAATGAAATGATAAGCTATTTATGTAAAACATTCACGGCTATGGCAATTCATTTGCACAAAGCGAAAATAGAGCAGAAATTTGCCAAAATGCAAATACAACAGTAACCTATTGACACAGGGTCAAAATGTGAAGGGGAGAATCAAGTTCAGGACACCAGAGCTACAATTACTGCAGTGTTCTTATAACAACATTTCTCTCTTTACATTGCCATTTTCCATCAAAAGGTAGATCTGAGGAACAAATTAACACGAAGAAAACCAAATCAGGCGTTACTGAAAAGGAAGCGAGAAATATGCATCTTATAATTTGAATTAAGATTTCCTGCCGGAGATTGCCTTAATCTTTCCTGGCAAAGTAGCAAAGAGATTTTGTAGAATTTAACTAAGAAATAAGGCACAAAAAAGGGCTGCTTATATGCATATCTCAGTGGAAGATACAGAGTAGAAATAAGTCCTCTGTACAAAAACGAGCATTGCATATCAAACAATGCTGCCATTGCTTACCTATGAAATATCATATTTATGCCACTGCTTACCTATGAAATATCATATTTAAATTTGTTTCTAAGGAAACTCACATTGCATCCCCCCAAAAACGCAGTTATTTTTAGGTTACTACAGTTATGATACACTAAACATAAATACATCTATGCCAAAGCAAAAGGAAGTACTTGTATTTCGTTTTGAAAGTCATTGATCTGGTTAAGACATTGGCATTTTGACCACCAGGTGTTATTTTGAAAGGATTTGAGCAGCTTTAATGTCCAGCAGCCATGAATAATTCTGTGCTTGAGTACTTTTTGTAGAAGTACATGAAGCAGAGCACCACTTCAGCCCACAAAGCACACGTCATTACGCTCACTAGCTTTATTACATGGGCAAATTAATGCAGGCTAAACAAACTATACACTTCTCTCAACCCATCTGACTTCTTTTGCTCTCTCTCTCTATATATATACACACATATAAATTTTTCTCTGAAACATTTCAGTTTTCCTAAGCAACACAACAAATTGTTTTGATCTTCTTATGAACAGAAAACGAATGGATTAGGGATTCTCCTGGTGCTCAACAGCATACATTCAACAGAAGCTTTTGAACACTTCTGCATCCCTTCAACATCCCTCCAACCTGTTTCAATAAGAATTCACCTTTTGCTTCAGCCAGACTGCTTAAAGAAAAATCTGTTCCACACTGCAAGCATTACAAGCTCATACAACAGGAAGAACTGCAAATATCAGGAGAAGGTTGACTTGACTTGGCTGATAAGAATAATTAACCTGGAAGTGTTAAAGGCACACATGCAAACATACACAAAACTATTAACTCATTTATTTGGGATCATGTTTAGTTCCCTCGGTAAAGAGAATAAAATGTGAGAGAGGACTGCAGGTGTTCAAGGGGAAGCCAGAAAGAGATGCCTGGCAGGTTTCAGTTCAGTTCTTCTATCAGCTATTCCAGGAACTTATTAATGTCAAAGGAGTTACGTCTGCATAAGCTAGAGGAGAGTCAAAGCACCAGTGTAAGCTGCCTGCAATAAAGACAGCAGCCTGCTGTGGTTGTCAGCACCAGGAAATCATGTCTCTGGATGGTGTCTTCTACAACTTTTTCCTTGTAATTCCTCACAATGGATTTTCTCCTCTTTTGCGTTTTACAGCTTAAAACTGTACAGAGCTTGCCAACTCCACCTTGTTTTTTTCTTCCTGGTAAATCATTAGAAATTACTGAAATAGTTCCATGCAAATAAATTCACCGCCAACCCTTCAGCTCCTGTTAAATGCCATTCTGAGGATTATGTACCCTGAAAATGGAAATTGTACCCAACGCCTTCCTGTTCCCAAGTCCTCCACCTAACCAAAGCAGCAGGCTTGATATTAAGCAAATTCCTGATTTCACAATGGATTTGCAATTAAATATCACAGGAAACATTTTTTTTGCAGTTTGACTTCAAATATGGTGTGTGTCACAGTGTTGTGGGGGAACTGAAAAGAGAAAACATGAAAACAGCACGGCTTGTCATCACTTCCATAATTTCATTGAGAAAATATTTCAGAAACATAAAACTGAATGGATGGGGGTTTAGGAAGACAAGGTTCTTTTTATTCAGTTTAGACAGAGCAGGGTGGCAAAGAAAACTAATGGATAAACTTCTTAACTACACTGAGGCTCATCAGGGGTTTGAGTGTGCCCTTCAGCCTGCTGCTTTCTGGAAAGCTCCAGGCTGCCAAGTGAGTGATTTCCATTCTTATGGACCCTTCTGGGACCACAGAGTCTCCTTATACTGGTAGGGTTCAAATGTCATGTTCCCCTTACCAATACAGGATATAATGGTACACAACTCAGAAAAAAAATAATTCTTGCTGTTTAAGTCCACAGTGACCACAGAATTATATGACAGAAGGTGTGAGAGAGAGGTGCAACTACATGATGGTGAGGACAGACAATCTTTAAATAGAAAGGACACTTTTTTCCTAACTACTTTTTCCTTCTCCTTTTCTCTCCTTTTTTTTTTTTTTATTTGGGAGGGTGGACTAAAAGAGACTGGATATTTTTCAAATATCCCACATATAAGTTATCCCACTTTTAACTTCATTGTGTCTTTCTGTTCTTTACCCAACCCTCCTGCCTGCTCAGATGAGAAGTTCAATAGTTCAGCTATCTTCCAACATCATTCCTGCAGTACCAAAGCACCTTGAGCCTGATATGATACCAGTAGCAATAACCACAATACAAATATACAGATATTATGCATGCTACATGCACACATTCTTTTCTTCTTAAGGATAGAAACTTATTTTGGGCATAGATTTGTATCTGTTCTAACTTCTCAAAAAAAAAAAAAATCAGACATTCCAGAAACAAGAAGGATCTTGGGAAACCCAAGTAAACACTGCTGTACATTCTCATGTGACTGTGCACAAGCAGTTTAATGGTTCCATTAGAGGCCACTACCAGACCCTACAGCCTGTTTGCTTTGCTGTACAGAACCTAAAATAACCACAAAGAGCAAATGGCAAGAGTTACTGTTATTACCATATGTAAAGTGCAGAACAAAATTATTTCCCATCAGTTTTGCTATGAAGAGAGCACGATTCTAGGATTACAGCTTTCGTGCTGAATAGCATCTCTGAAAATAAAAGCAATTCAAAGTAGAACCATCTAATAAAACGACGATGAGAAAGCAAAAGCCTGCTGGGGCAACACAAAAGAGCAGACCATACAAACTGGCTGAGGCATAAAGGCAGAATGTATCCCAGCCAGTATTAGAGAAGATGGTTAAAATGGCTGAAAAGCTTATATCTTCTTCATTGTAACTTATCTGAGACCTGAGAACATCTTGAGTTCCTTATTAGCTGCAGTAAAAATGCCTTTAATGAAAGGACACAGAAAATTACTAACATGAGTTTGAAACTTTTTTCCCAGTTGCAGGATTCAAGTCACATCTGTTACTTCAATGATCAAAAAAACCTCATAACATCACTATGTTAAGATCCAATTTTTTAAATATATATATATATGCATCTGAAAATATACTGAGGCTATAACCTGTTAGGAAATCATGTCTGTAATACACATTGTGGACATTAATGCAATGTATTCTTACATGCAGGGCAGGGAAGCACTCAGCATTCTATATATGAAAAATTTTGATTCAGGACATGTGGAATGCATGCAGACAGAAGAGGTGGAGAAAACAGACCACTGGAGGCCACTTGATTGTTCAATCCAAGTGCTTTTATACTCTTGGCCTTGGAAGAGCCATTGCAGTGAGCAGCAGGGCCAGCAGTGGTCACAGAGAGCTCTCAGTGACTGCTGAAGGTATAGATCAGTTCTAAAGCATTTTGTGAACACATTCTTCCATTTAGATCCCATCCTCTCAGTGTGGTTTTTATCACACAGCACTATAATGATTCATTATGCTGAAAATTATTTCAAGACCAAAGACTAGAACTGTGCACTGAAATGCACAGGGCAACCATGAAAATCCCAAAATCTGTCAACAAATGAAGCTCATTTGGAAGAAATTGAATACAAAGGGCAGCTATGAAACCACTCAGTGTAGAGCAGCAGGGAATTGGTGCTGTGGCATGAACTTGAAAGTAACTGTCAATTTGGGATTTGACATGTGTGCACTGTGTCCTGGGGGGCATCAGGCAAAGCATCACCAGCTGGTCAAGGGAGGGGATTGTTCAGCTCTGCTCTGCACCAGTGAGGCCTCACCTTGAGCTCTGGGGGCAGTTTTGGGCACCACACTATAAAAAAAAAAAAGACATTAAGCTATTAGAGAGCATCCAAAGGAGGGCCATGAGGATGGTGAAGGCTCTGTAGGGGCTGTATGAGGAGCAGCTGAGGTCACTTGATCTGCTCATCCTGGAAAAGAAGAGACTGAGGGAGGATCTCACTGTGGTCTTCAACATCCTCACAAGGGGAACTGAAGGGGCAAGAAGTCATATTTAATACACTGGCATTGCTACACTGTTGTTAACCCAAGTGCTTGTATAACTCTGTGTTATCTGAACAGAAGCGAGAAGAAATGCATGGCATTTTTAAAGAAAAGCCATCCATCCCCTCTCCTTTACTAAAACAAATTTGGCCAGTTCTCAAAGTATCAACAGGCCAAGATAGATCCAAACTCTTTGAAGATATTGATTCACAGTTCAACTGCCTCAAGGACTTTTTTACTTGTAACAACCTTCAACAAAACGAGCACCAATTTTTTTCTGTAATGCAAACTGTCAACTTCTGGAGGGCAAATGCTCAGTTTCCCACATTTCTTTCACTTTATTGTAGGCAAAGGGCTTTGTCCTACTGAAGCATGGCTGGGAATGATTTGGTTGTCAGTCCAATTCACTACCAGTTGCAAGAGAAGAACCACTGTTTTTCCAAAACCTTTTTTACCTTTTCCAAGAGCCAAGAGGTAAAAAATGCTTTATATTTTCTAGGTAAGCAGGTTAAAGTCAGAGTGTAAAAGTTTTGCTGCAATGGCATCCATTTACACAAGCAAAAGCACCACAGTTTGAATCTGGGCTGCCATTGCACATGCACTGCTATTCTATTTAATATTCTTTTCATGGCACTTCTAAGTACATTTGATCTCTTTGACAGTTTCTTGGCAATACTTTTTCATTGGAGTCATTATCTAAAAATCTTTTAATTTTCATTTTAATACACATAAACTCATTGCAAAGATGACTTAAATACTGCTAAAGCCACTTGGAATAAGGAACTCAAATGTGCTAAATTCTGCAAATTCTACCTGCTGAATACAACTTTTTTGAACTGCAGATCAGATGAAATAAAGATGATGAGGAGCACATCAGTATTCTTGGTCAGTAATGGAAAGTTACTTTTCCCCTTCCCTAATAAAGATTTCACCTTAAACAAGTCATCAGGTACCTTCAGTCTGCATTTAATAATTAGTCTTGTTTAGATATTAATTTCACAAAAGAATCACAGGCTGTGAATAAACAGAATAATCTTCCAAGCTGAATTTATTGGCATTGTTTTGTTCAATGGTCACTTTTCTGGACCTCAAATCGAGAAAAAATTTTCGTCACATACCCACCACATGATGAAAATTTGTAAAAGAAGAAAATCATAGTATACCCTAGAAAATGCAAAGGCTTTAATGTGACAGGTGCATTATCCAGAAGATCTACTTCTGAAAGATTGGCTCTTCTGCAACCTGAAAAAAGGCAAAGAAACCAAGTTCCTGGGAAACTAAGATTAGAGTCACATCTAAGTCATTGGACTAACTGTGATATGACTCATTTTAAATTGTTTCCACTTATCTACACCCTTGGGTTTTGCCACGAGACACACATCTTTTTTAATATTTGGTACCGATTGTCAATTCAAATTAGACTAAACCGTAACAGCAAAGTCTGTGAGACCCTGGTTAGGAAGACTTTGAAAAAAAATATTACTTAATATACTTGAAAAAATAAATAATATTCTGCTGCTTTGGAGAAGCCCGGGATGGGAAGAGCAGAGCTGTCATCTGCTAGAACAGAGATAAATTAACACGGCTCTGTCAGAGAGCCCAATATAGGACATTGTATTATGTACGGTCTCAGGATGTCTTAATATGCTTCTTGCTTTCCTAGAAGCTTATAGCTCAGCTCAAATTCCACACACATAATTCTTCATCCTACATAACGAGGTGATTGTTGCATCATTGACAAACGCAGAATAAAAAATTCGGGCTTTGGCTATGAAATATGCTAACCAAGAATCAAAAATTATTAAACCCAAGCAACATGAGAGAACTGATTTACTTTGCATTCATGAAATGTTAAGTCATTTACATAGCAAGTGCAGAAACATCTCCAACAACTACACTAACTTCTTTTGCCTTAAAAAAATTTCCCTACCCAGATGCTCTCATGTGAAAAGAAACAAGGCTGGAGTCTAAGTACTGGTCGAGGGGAAAAGGTGAAGTGCATGGAGGAGAAAATAAGACCAGACATCACACAACATTTAGTTGTAGTTTAACTGACAAAAACCATTGTTGTTGCCTAGCGATCTATGGGTAATTTCTGTTTACTAAATAAACTCAAGACTTACAGAAACTTCCCTGTCAACTTAATGATTTTTGCAGTTGTGAAGAACTAGAGCTTAATGTTAGAGGATACTCAATCTGACTCTGCTGCTGGTAGATTTTTAAAGTCACATAGAAGAAAAAAAAAAAAAAACAACCACTAATATTCTTCAAAGTGTGACATGAAATCTTCCTTTCAGCAAAAGCTATGTCATTCTGGGACACCCTCTGCAACAAAGCAACCCTACTTATACACTGCCTGAAAAGTGCCAAAAAGTTAATTTAGCAGCTGTACCTGTGACTCCAGCTGTGCCCAGACTTACAGCACAGCAGTGCCCAGGGATGCTCCTGTGCCCTGGGACATGATTGTCTATACCATTAAGCTGTTAGAAAGGTGCCCAGCACAGTTCTGGCCTGTGCCAACTATAATTTTCCCACGCAATCCCAGGCACAGTTTGAGAGTTGGCACCGTTTTGAGTCCTATGGGAATGTTTTGTAGGTTAAGAGACTTTTAATGGTATGGATGTGGGTCATTCTGTGCCAGCTGGCCTCAGTGCCCAAAACCTTCACAGGCATAATTACAAGCACAGAGGTAACCTCTAATAAAATATTAATTGCAAAGCAAACATTGTTGGGGGGGTGCAGGGGGGCCCCCCTTCCCCCCCCCCACAGAAGTTCTTGAGACATTTCACAACACTGAAAGTTAATAACTTTTCTTTTTTAAATAAATTCAGAGTTTGTTCAATGACAGCAATTTCCAGTATTTATCTCTTGGAATGTCCTAGAAACTCAAGCTAAATAAACAAAAGCTTGTATCGTTGCAAGTGCTCTGATAAATAGCTACTGAAAATTTCAATGCTTCTGATTCGGAGAGCTTACAGCAGCAAAGGCGTTTATATTCTGAAGCTACATTTGTAAATTGTTCAAGCATCATACCATGACAACAATCTTATAGGATAAAATAATCTTTAATAACAGGGAGAGTAAGTCTATATTCATGCTTCTTGCTTCTAACAAGCATCAAAGCTGACTGCCCACGTGACTCAATAGCAGCCTCTTAGTACTAGATTTAGAGCCATAATGCTGCAAACCCTCACATATGCGAGCGACTTGGCACAGACAAGCTGCCTCACTTAACTACTTCTTATTCTCCTCCTGTATCCCAGCCCTTCATGATACACTTTATGGACATATCTTACATCTTAATAGACCTTATTATTGTCAGTAGCACTCCCTGCAGAAATCTGCCCAGGAGCAATTTTTGCAGGATCACAGCACATTCGGCCACATTAAACAGAGTAAAACTACTCTAGACGGAAAGAATTTCCAGATCCTGTGTCCTCCACATGGACTGCACTACAGCTCAGGAGAATAACGAAGGAATACCTCAGAGCATGCAGAAACAACACAGACTGTGTGTATGCAGACAGACAAACACCTCAAGGATGGTAAAAGTCATTCGGTTCACTTCAGATTAGTAAGGGGTTGTAGAGGAGGGACATGATGTGCACTAAATCACTTGGTGGCGGCTTTGGAGGAACCCAAATCCCTAGCAAATCCCCTGTCCTCTTGGCAGCGTGCCTCCCACTGAGCACCTTCCTCCAGGACACAGCCCAAACACAAGACAGGGTTTAACCTTGCCTGAAACAGCTTCTAAGTTTCTTTCCCTCAGCTCAGTTTCTGAACCTGAAATCTAAGATGCTGCAGAGCTTTCAGTAGCGCCGTTGTTGCTGGAGAACAGAAACATCTCCTTACAATAGAGGCAGCTACAGAAAAATCAAATGTTTTTTTTTGCAGCCTACCCCTGAAAAGAACTGAACCACAGCAACAAAGAGAAGAACTTATTACCATGGTTATTGCTGCTATTTCTAGACAACGTGAATGGGCTTTTTAGGCTTTCATGAGAGGATTTACAGACTCTGGGGCAAGCACACTGTTAGTAATTGCAGTTGCATTCTGCCACTTGAGTATTTTTGGCAATTGAACTGTCAGAAACCATTTGATAGAAAAATGTCTCCACATCATTAGTGCCAGCAAGGAGGATATTATGTGCCAAAGTACGAAGTGAAAAGTACTTCTGCTTTTACAAGTGAATCTTCTGCAGCTCACGCATTTCAAACCCCAACCCCCTTCCTGGCCCTTTACAGGACTAAACTTTGAGGTTGTCACATGTGCTACCAGCGCCTTCAAAGGGCTTTTTGGTTTTATACAGCAAAATAAGAGTGTTCTTTATTCAAATCCAATTGCCTGCCTCTCACCAAAAAAAAGTACAATACTTCTTATATACCACAGCCTTTCTCAGCAAATCACAGCAGATCACTCTGTTCTCTCTTGTTTAGATCTCTTCCATCTCTAACAAAACATTTCAGTTTTCAGAGCTGTGGCTCTCAGCAAAGCCAATAAAAGCTGCAGGATGTTCAACATGTTTGAAAATTGGATTACTAAAAAAAGAGGCTCTGGAAACAGACTGGAAAATTCTGGGCTGCAAAATTAGAAACTAAGTAAAATCAGATGAATTTCATAGTCTTCCAGGATTCTCTTCAGATCTCAGTGTTTGTCCTTTTTCTTACGATCCTTATTAAAACCAATTACTTACTATTTCTTTTTTAATTTAAAACACAATAATTCCAAGTGTCTGAAGTTTCCTCAGCTTGAACATTCAAGATGTTCCTCAGCATTTAGGTACCAGCTCTTTTCAATTTAGAAGCTTCTAATTACATTGGAACCATAAGCACATTTGTCAAGATTTATGAATCAACAGATCTCCACTCTGAGTAGCAGGTTCTAACCACAAAGAAACTGCCCATCTTCATTTGATATACTGTTTGTTCAGTCCTTTCACCTCAGTTTTGCTTAGTTTTTCATCTGCTGTACAGCTTGTGGACCAACAGCAATTTCCTTTTAATGAGCGTGTGCATTCAGCAGTGAATTGTAGGAGTTGTAATCAACCAGAAGAACATCCATTTCTGTGTTTATTCCTGTAAGGCTGCAGATGGGGAAAATAGGTGTTTCAGTGGGTTGTTTCTGCTACCAACTAGTCGTAGTTTGTCTACTGAAAAAATCAATAAAATTAAATTAGTAATACATCAATATAAAATAACCAAAACCTTTTAATAAGACAGACAATACAATGGCTGGGTTTGCATCTGCACACCCTAGGAACTTGAGAAAGCAAGGGACACTGACGTAAAATGAAAAGATACACGAGATTTAAATGCTTCCAGGAAAGGAGATTTTGGCACTGGTGATTATACCTGCCACTGAATTGCACATTACAACTTCCATCCATTTTCTGCTGACAGTGATTGAACACAAGGACTGTGGCAGTAACTTTCTAAGCCAAGGAACTTCAGTGGTTCATTTAAGTTTATTTTAAATCTAAAAAATTTTAAACTGTCTTTATTGATCACTGAGGATAATACACAGTTCTCCCAAAGGAAAAATGCTGTCTTGTTGCCAGTGGGATGAACTTTTCTACTGTTTTGCCTTACCAGAGGGTAATTTTGGCTAGAGGAACTACATAACTGAACCAGGACATCTAGATTTGATAGTCAGTTCTGCCTCAGACTTCTCGTATACACTTAATCTCCTTCAGCTTTAGTAAAATTGAGATAATACTATTTCCTCCTGATCCTGCCTGTCTGAGCTGGTCAGTTCTCCGAGGCAGATCCACTCACTGCTCATGTCTTCCTGCCTAAAACGAAGGTCTATTTGCTTGAGAGCTCTGCCCCACTATCTCTTGCAGATGCTTTCAACATAAACAACTTCACTTGCAAACTCCAGGATCAGGAATGCTGCTGATTTCCCTGACTGACATTGAAGCATTAGTTGTGTGGTTGGAGGGGATTATGGCACCTCACTGAAAATATAAAGCCTCCTGAGAAATTTAAGTGATATTAAATACAAAAATAAGCTACAAAGTTGGTTAAACATTTAAGGGTGTATACCAAAACATGCAACACTGAGACATACTATTCACATGTACATGGATGCAATTAAGTTTGGGTTCTGGAAAACCAAAAAAAACAAAATTCAAATGCACAGTGCTAACCACAAACTGTACCAAGATTATATTTTAAGCAGCAGTGGATTGAATCAAAATACATAATTCACAGTTTCTTCCTAATCCATTTCAAAGTGAAATATTAATCAACAGAAATATTTCATTCCACCATTTATTTCTGTTTCTCAGGGAAAAAAAATACACTTTATACCTCCCTCCTTTATTACTTTGCAGAGCTGTAGGGCTCAGCAGCACTTATTGCCAGCTTACAGACTTTGCTTAGGCCTGTGCTAAGCACCTTCAAAACCAGACTGTAAATCACCCCGAGTCTGAATCTGGAATAGAAATGAATTTGCTTATAAAAGCAGAGTATCTGCTGTACATTTCAGACTTTAAACTGTAAGTTAGGATGTAGCACTGGAACTTTTCAAACTCAGATTAGTTATGCCTTTGTTAACGAAATTTGATCTTTTCCCAACTTGAATTTGTTAACTCAAAGGCCAACATATGCAATGCAGTTCAGGCTAAATTTTAGGCTTCTTCTCCATCCTTAAAAAAAACTCTCTTAATTCATTTGCAAACAGCAGAGTCCAGCATCAACCCTAGGGTTTGAGTTAGTTACCTTGGAAAAAGTATGGCCAAAGAGTGCTGGACATATGGAGGGCAATGACTTAAAAATCAGGATTATCTTGCTAGGAGCTGCCACTGAAATTCTCTTCTCTAAGGACTATAGTTCTTACCTGACCATTTCTAAACATTTTTTAAAGCACTCCCAACTTTTTAAGAACTTTGAAGAAATTCACTATAAATCAAATGACAATTAAGCCCCACTAAAATTCCCCCAACTCTCCTTCATCACGTGCTCATCATAAGATACAGAGCAATCGTCAGGTTACGTTTCATACAGTCCTGAGAGAAGACAAGACTGCCAGATATTTTCAATGATTTTATTATGAGATTTATTAAAACATGTGATCTTGTTAAGGGTTGTGATACACAGTCAGGTTCTTTCCTTTGTCAAAATAAGATATGCTATTTGCAGTTACCAACCACCATAAAATGATGGGTGAGACAGAACTGCTCCTGTTCTGTGCTTGTGGATTGCATGCGGGGCTGATGTTGTGCAGCCCTAGGCATGCTTGAAAGATAAACTGCAATTTTTAATGTACTGCCATCGGGTTTTCACTGAATACCTTCCTCAGACTCTGGAAACAAATGATGCCTTGTTTGGGAGCCTTGTGATCAGTTGGGATGGCTGTTCTGTGGCTATTTCAGCTACGCTGCCTGTGTGCTTTGCTGAGTACACGGCTTTGAAGAAAAGACATCTGTAACTAAGGAGAAATAGCTGATTGAGTGCCCTCTCCCAAACTAGCATGCCATTATTTATCTTGATAAACAGCCCCTCCACAGAGGGAAAAACAAGCCAGCTGCAGTCTCAGTGCTCAGCTCCTGCTGGGCTGGGTTCAGCACCGTGGTGGCACCTCTGAACCCTGCTCCTGGATGCCCTCTGCTACTGCTCCTCACCCACTGTCACTGACAAGCCAGGTGGACACAGCCCACTGTGTCCTGCCACCATAGCTTGGTGAGAGAAGACAGGATACAAATTGCCTGAACTACACCAGCTCGTTTACAGGCTAAACACAATTAAGGCAAAGTCTGGTGAAGAACACGCACGGCTCACGTGAAAGTATAATTTCTGCATCTCAACTCGGTTTTTCTGTCCAAACACCTGGAAACTCTTCTCTAAGGGGCAAAAAGCTGCCACCACAGTGGGGCTGGCTAACATTTCTGGAAGCACTGGTGGGAGAGAAAACAAAACACAGGCAATAATTCAAGAAACCTTTGCCAGCATCCCGTTCCCTCACCAGTCTAGTGCTGGTGCCTTCCCCAACCCTGGTGCAAGACACAACCAAGCTCACATTAAGAGGAATAGGACAGCAATGCTGCCTCAGGCTCACAGCACCTCTACTGCTCCATGATCAGAAATGCTGTTAAAACAGAAGAGAATCTCAAAGATGGCTCCAGAGACACTGAATCTGCCTTTCTTGTGCTTTCCAGGTCTCCATTTCTGCCTCTTTCTGGCTCAGATATCTTTGGAGCAATCCTTTGTGCTGCCTACAGGAGTTAGGGAGGGTCACAGCAACGCAGAGGGATAATTTGCACAAGCCTGGTCGGGGCACAGCCCTCCCAGGTGTGGCATGAAGGACAGCAATAACTGGGGAGGTTCCTTCCATTTCCAGTCATGTACCAACAGACCCCTGGATGTTCCCTATATGGGGCATAAACAGTATCTTTTACCATTACCAGCCATCAGTGAGGATGTGCTACACCCTGTGCTCTGCTTAGGGACAGAGTCCAACACAGCAAAAGGCTGTGAACGATACTTATTTAATGACATCTTCTTCTTCCTCCCCGTAATTTATCTTGTCAGACTTGGGGCCAATTACTAACAAAAGTTTTGACATGACAAATGTGCCATAGACTGTCACTGCTTCAAGTAGAGCTAAAAGTGGCAAACTAGCACACGAGCAGAGGGCATTCATCAGGAAATGCTGCCCCTGCTCTCAGCTCTTTGCTGTCAAGAACAGCAGCCAGAGCCCACTCGCTTTGCAAAAATCACATTACAACAGTCAGTTTCCAGACAGCCCACTAAAGCTAACTTGAGCTAATAGAGAAACTAACTCTTTTATAATGACTAATTAACTTCTCAGCTGAACAGCTCAGCAAACAGGTCTGATTTGGTGCATGTGAAACCACCAGAAAAACAGTAATATATTCCAGTACCTCAAATATAAACTGTGATGTTATGCCTTGAAGTCACAGAATAAGGTGTGAAGAGACAACTGTTAACAGAAGTAACTGGGTTTAACTTCCCAGCCTGTCCACCTCAAGTGACAGTAAATGAAATTATCAAAAGCTGCCTCCCCAGACAGCTACCACAGCTCAGCTGCTGAGCCACAGTCACAAATTTAAGATTACTATCAAGTCAACCAGGTGATACAATTAAATGTTGAGCTCCGGGTATAGCAGAAAGCAAGTCAGAGTGGGTTTTTTTCAAAATTGATATAGTGTTATATCCCACAGAAGGAGCATGGGGACAGAGGTGAGTGCTTTAGAGAAATCCCACACTTGTGGAAAACTATTTGCAAAACAAGTTTGTTCTTTGCTGCTCGCATTTAGCGTAAGTGAAGATGGCAAGACATGGTTTCACACGACAGTGCAGCTGAACTGGCAGTGGGAGGTTCAGGTCTTGCTTTCCACCCCTCCCTGTTGTGTCAAAACTCAGCATTAGCTCAGGATTTTCAGTCCATACTCCACATAGTCCCACAGTATGGAACAAAACAGCTCACTGCTACTGGAGCTCCTCTACTGTGCAGGATTTATATTTCCACTCAAAAACTTGTAGGTATCCATAAATCAAGAGACACTGGAAGAAAAAATTCCCTCAACTAGACCAATCCTCTAGTGTTTGTTAATTTAACTTCCAATTTCTCAGCCACTAGCCTAATTCAGAGACTGCCATCAAAACCACTATTTCATTTATTTGTGTCTTGCTTCAGATTTTCTTAATGTACTTAACTACAATCTCTCACACACAGAGTGTGGTTTGGATAAATCCTGTAATCTAATCAATCAGCTAATTCCACTGCAAGCAAAAAGGGGGGTGAGGGAAAGCAAATCCTAAAACTTTTCATTACATATTTCTCTCAAAAATAAATCACCACCTAATGGATTGCTCAATTCATGCACAAGTAAATTACCAGCAGATAATTAAGAATTAATAGCCTTCTGTGATCAGAAGTTGCTATTCATAATGAGCTGAGAGATTATGAAAGAAGGCTTTTTCTATAAAATAAATTGAAATACAAATGTTTCTACACAACACTATGTATGAAAAACTAATAAAGAATATCAGAAATGAAATCACATTTACTCATTCTCTCCATGGCATATGAGAATTTTAAGTAAACTAAAGCCTTATTTCCATATTTGTTTTCACTGCAACACTACAACCTTGTTGTTGTTGTCCTCAGCCATGAACCCTGAATGAATCTCTAGCGCCAAAGAATGGCTTTAGTGTTTCCTCATTATAAACCTGTTATCTCGGATATCCAACATGAGTTTGAACACGGAAAAAAAAAGGCACGGGGCTTGCCCAGACACACCATGCAAAATCCTGTCTAATAGGTTTAAAGATGAACACGTAGATACACAGAGAACACACAGCATAGCTGGTACCATTTTGCATGAAAACAATTACAAAGCAGCTCAACGCACCTTTAAAGTTAGTGGTAGTAGTCTGGGTACCTCGGCAGCACAGGATCACACCCCCACACCTTCACACCAGACAGCAGTGCTGGTTAAGGCCTCTGGTACCCAGGCAGCTGTTCTGCATCAGCAAATACTGGCAACACTGCCAACACCTCTAGGAACTGCTTTTGCTCATACAGGTTGAAGTCTGTTCAGCAAGGTATTGCATCTTGGGAAGTTGCAGCCTCTTGAAAAATGCCAAATAAATCAGCTCAGCTTAAGCAACGTCTCCTTTGTGTCAGTCTGGCACTGTCCCACACAGCCAGTTACAGGAGCTCACCTGGAGAGCAGTAACTCCTTGAGAAGCACCAGTTTCATCCTTTTCATACATGTAAACAAAGCTTAAGGGCAGAAACCTCAACCAGCCTAAACTGATCTGGACAGCAGGGCTGCCAAAGGCCTCAATCCCTTTCCTTGCACCTTCCAGCTTCCTCTGGTCCTGCATTGCCTCGGCACCTGCAGCTGTGTAGGGATGCCAAAGCAGTGGTGCAAGACACAACAGCAATAAACCAAAGAGAGTAATTCTCAGTCAGCTCAGGAAACCAAACCCTTTTTCTCTGTGGCCAAACGAGGCAGGACTACTGCTTTTAAAACCACATTCAAACACAGCAGCACAGTCATGGCTTTTGGGTGCCAACATTCTCTAATACAAGACTGATCTAAAGCAGCCTTGAATATACCTTCAGACACTATAGTATTATATTGATTTACAAAACAGAGCAATGCTCTCAGAAACAGGCTCATTCTTTTCTCCATAAGGCTGCAAGTTAGATACAACATTAAGTAGCATTTACAGAAGACAAAGCACAGCTCTTTAAAGCTTCAGTTTACCCTGCTGTAGCTTCAACACTTGTGACCTTTCAGACCAAGATCAGGTAACAAGAAGAGAAATTAAAACTATGAGCTTTAAGAAATAGGATTTTTTTTTAATTCATGATTTTACTGGAAGACCATCAATATTGGATGAACTCCTTTAGATGTACTGTGCCCAGAGCCACTGAATACCAAATGTTAGAGTAGCTATGCTTCAAAGAGAATATTCTGTCATAAGCTGAGTTTTAGCAAGGCCAGTTCCCTATCAGACTGCTGCCAAGAATCTTGCAAAAAAAACCCCCTTGTCCATGAAGGCTGTGCTTCATTATTTTGTGACAAATACTGCTACTCCACAAACCAGTGTTCATAAGGGAAAAGTACACAACAGTGTTAAATGCCACAGGACAGTAATCATCAGAAGAAAACCAGCAAATTGGTGTTACCAGTGGTAAGGGATGTTTTTTACCCGTAATTTTTCATTCCTCTCAGAATTTGTATGCATGTGGCTGTGGACAGCCCAGAAGCACAGCTTAGAAAGAGAAGAAAAAATGGAATACTCACTTCAGCTCTGTGTTGGCATCCACTGGACCATAAGCTTGTGGAGAAGTAGGAGACTGCATGTAGCACGGACAACAATGCTGTCTCAATTTGGTAATTAGATCCAGAACCAGAATTAGAAAGGCATATGGTATTAATAGTCCATTACAAAACTTCTTAGTCTACAAAATTTAGGGGGGGCAGAAGCAGAATGAATTTCAAAATTTTCCCCTTTTCTGTGTTTCCCAGATTTTTAGTTCTACTCTTATAAAATAAGCTTATGTGTGCATCAATGCACTGTTGCTCTGGTAAATCAGCCTTAAAGGAATCTGTCTCCAAACAAAGAGCAAACACAACCCAGTCTCAGTAAGCACAAAGCGTGCTCAGTCTGCCCGGGCCCACCAAGATGTTAAGGGCTCTGAGAAAGGGATGTGTGCTTCCCTGGGTGGTTTTGTTCATCTCTACCTGAAACACATTACTTCATCGATCCACTTTAAGAACAGTCCTTTAAACCACTATTTAAACCACAGAAATGAAGATTTCCTTTGTCTCTGCAATTTATCTCCAGTCCAGAGAACGGCCAAGTTACTGCAGCCCACCACACTGACTGCCCAGGCGAGTACATTGTGGCACTGAAAACTTTCTTCTACAGCAAATGGCCAGAGATATTCTTTATATGAAAATTTTGAGGTTATTTTCTAAAAAAATTCAGTTGGCCCAAACAGCTTCACTATTCTTCCCATAAATTCATGCCTCCTGCTCTTGCCTAGTAAGAAAAAGCAATCAATTGCACCCTCCTTCTGATCCATCTCCCACTACAGTACAACAAAACTGTCAAATAAGATTTATTCCCATAAAATTAAAAGAGCAGTTCTGATCAATGCTTACTATAGAAGTGTTGAAAGTCCAATTCCACTTTTCCCTTTTCTTTTGCAGGGTGGTCCAGTGAACAGCATTCAAGAGCAGACATCTGCTCCAAAGCTCTGCTGTGGCCACCTCAGTGATCCCCAGAAAGTGATTGTGTTTCCACATCCTTCAATACCTGAAATACTGACACGGTCTTGAGCACACCCAGATTTACTGACTATCTGTTGGGTTTGTTTTCCCTTTTCATTCTAGCCTATGATGAACCAAAACCCTTCTTCCTCATCTCCTTCATGCCTCCACATCTCTAAGCAGATACCAGCAAGGATTTTTGTGGTGGGTGGTTGTTGGAGGTTTTTTTTGTGCAAATGGAGGCTTGGCACATCTGCACAAAAAGTTTATGATCAACTCATGAACTGGCATTTCAGTAGTGCTACAAACTAACTTCAGCTGGCCTTTCTGCTATGCAACTGAATTACCTAGAAGACAGTTGTAAATTAATTGTATATGAGACATCCTGTAGTATCCACCTATGCACGTACTTGGAGCAGCTTCCTAATGTGCCATAAATCTAACCTCTAATTTTTTTAGTGGTATTTTGAAATATCTACCAGTAGATAAACATAGTCTTAAGTAGTCATTTGAATAAGGATGAAAAATTAGTAGTAACAACACTAACAGAAATTTAATGTATTAGCATACTAAACACTTCCACAAGGCTTTCCTAAGAACATATCTCATGCTGGTATTGCCCAGTGCCTTAAACACATAATCCCCTCACTGGGACTACACACATTGCACTGGTGAGAAGAAAGACCACAGCCCATGAGCATCCAGCCAAATGCACAGCAGTGGAAGGGCAGGGATTTCAAGGGTGAAATCACAGTATCAGTGAAGACCATCCTGAAACCTTTAAAAAAACCTACTGTGTGAATTTAAGTTCTTGAATTTTCCAGAGTCTAAAGTAAATGATCAGCTGAATTTCCCAGCTATGCCAGTATGTTCCCCAGGAGTTCACCATATGAGATAACCAGTCAGGGTAAAACACTTCCATGAACTGGAGTCCCTTGTAAGCTGTTTCTATGAATTCATCTCCAGAACAAAAAGTCAATATGAGTTGGTTTTCTGCCCACCGCACCCCTCATCACTCATTTGATATTTACTTTATTTTTAATTAAAAAGATGTATAGTCCCTTCAAGGGCACTAAACCAGAGCAACTGTTTAGAAAAATCAATATAGGCAGGGTTGTGGCTCCCTAAAGGTAGTTTAATTGTTGACAGCAGATCTGCAGCAAGACAGACAAGAGTATGAAGAGATTCTCAGTGCTTCAGCACAACCCATTCCAGGCACCCCAGCAAAACTGCACTGAGCTGCACCGTTAGCCAGGAACCTCTGTAAGTTCTTCCACTGAAAAGCCCAGACTGAGCAAGTGAAGAGAATTTAGTGGTCACTACACAGTAATAAAAGAGGCTAAAACACCACTGTAAGAAGCTGGAAAAGCAGAGAACTGTGTTGATTATAAACCTGCTTGGCCAGAACCTCCAGCTGGCAATGGAGAAAGTAGAGGGAAGAGACAAGCAAACACCTCTGATAGCTTCCCAGCCCTTTTATGTGGGCTCCACTGGAGAGTTCAATGGTGTTGTCTTATTAGAAACAAAAATTTGGCTGGTTCAGGGGAAAAGGAACATAATATTGCTACAGTACCCACCCTTGCTCCTCCAAAATCAAGACAGTATGTTTTGAAATTATAGAAAAAACAAAAAATACATGGGAGAAGACTTGTACATGTGTCTGTCTTCAGAAAACTGGATATAAATTAAAATTTTCTTTATTTTAATGAATTGAAAGGTTGGAATGGGGTGTTCTGATTTCATGTTCCTGCACTGGATTGAAGTAAGGTATTTATGCCTTGAAAAATGACTGGTTAAGCAAATAAATGGTGCATGCCATGAATACAATAGATGCAGCCTTCCAGTTACTGTTTACAGTCAAGCACCACCTTCTCAGTACTAAAGATGAGTCTCTGAGATAATGCATTTATTCAAAAGCACAAAAATATGCATGATGGGGCTGCATCATAATAGGTATTCTGACTCTACTGAACTATTTTAAATGACATAGCAAAATTAAATTTCATTGCAACTCACTTGATCAATCAAGTGGAAACAGCAATACTTTTAATGTTTGCAAAAGCCATCAGCAGACTGCAAGCGAAATGTCTTAGCATTTGTCTTGCCTACATAAGGATATTTTTTTTAAAACTGCAAATACAGGAAGCCTTTATATGAAATATCCAAAATGTTTATTCCTAAGACAGTATAAAACGTGTTTCTAGCAACTGCTGACCCCAAAAGGAAAGGCCTTCAAAGAATGTTAACTCCTCAGACAGTCCACTGGAAAACTGAAGAAATCGAGGCATTTTTACCAGACACATAAAATGAAATAAACTGCCTCGCTGAGAAATGTTCCCATAGAACACAGTAATAAGATATAGCAGTAGATCCTGCTGCAACCATAATTATATGGGTCACAAGTGAAAAAGGATGACTACCAGCACAGAGCAAGTGCAGCAGCCTTGAAATCATAGAATCATAAAATCCTAAAATTGTTTAGGTTAGAAAAGGCCTCTAAGATCATCAAGTCCAACCATTAACCCAGGACTGCCATGTTCACCACTAAACCACGTCCCTAACTGCCACATCCACACATTTCCTGAGCACTTCCAGAGAAGGCAATTTCACCACTTCTCTGGGCAGCCTATTCCAAAGCCTGATCAACCCTTTCAGTGAAGAAATTTTTCTTTATATCCGATCTAAACCTTCCCATGTGCAACTTGAGGCTGTTTCCTCTTGTCCTATCACCTGCTCCCTGGGAGAAGAGACAGACCCCACACCTGGCTACAACCTCCTTTCAGGCAGTTGTAGAGAGCAATAGGGCTCCCCCTCAGCCTCCTTTTCTGCAGGCTGAACACCCCCAGCTCCCTCAGCTGCTCCTCATCAGGTTTGCACTCCAGACCCTTCCTCAGTTCTGCTGCCCTTCTCTGGACATGCTCCAGCACTTTAATGTCTTTCTTGGTAGTGAGGGGCCCAAAACTGAACACAGGATTTGAGGTGCAGCCTCACCAGTGCCGAATAC
The DNA here is from genome assembly GCA_035041135.1 of Platyrinchus mystaceus. Classification (NCBI taxonomy): domain Eukaryota; kingdom Metazoa; phylum Chordata; class Aves; order Passeriformes; family Tyrannidae; genus Platyrinchus; species Platyrinchus mystaceus. The sequence goes on along the minus strand of JAWWLV010000024.1, from coordinate 6,259,436 downwards.
AGTGGGAAGGACTATAAGCAATGGCCAAGGCAAATCCTTATAGCATGATTTAACTTTATCACTGAGCTGTGACACAGACACATTGTGTTGGATCCCACAGTAGACCATGAAGGCCAGCACAACTGCTGGTACACACTCTCCACCCAGCTGCCACCCCCCACACATAAGAAGAGCATCCCTTCTTCACGAGGCATAAGACATTAGAGAGAGGTGTGAACATTGGTTGGATAATTGCACTGACTGTAAGTACAGGAGAGTAAAGTTGTGGGTTTGCTCTGTTAATTCTGAACCCTATATGGTGAGTATGGAGCTGTCCATGCTGGGTATCACCATAAGCCTAATAGGGCAAGGTGAGGAAAGCCACAAGGATGCCACTCCTCCAATACCATTGGTTGGATGCATGACAGAAATTAAGGCTAAAGGAACTAAGTAACACTTGTATAGTGCCACATCCGTATGCTTTATATATTAATACATGATGAAAGTAGTAAAAATAAAGTATAATTAAAACAGGGGAGAGTTCAGTAAAAGTTTTTACAGCAAAATGAACTTGCACTGTTTCGTGCCAAACCAAACTCTTGAGGTTCATCTATTTTTTTTTTCCTTTCAAGCTGCCCTTCCTTTCACCTTGCCTTTTACGAGGCCCCATTTAGAAAGTGATCCCTGAACTCACAGACTTAGTCTTTCACAAAGCCCAGAGACAGAGCAGTTCACTCGAGTACAGGCCATCAATTCTGGAAAGAGACCTCTGCATCTGGATTCAAAAGGGAAGTTGCTGAACATCTTTCCAAAAACAACACACTTTAAAAATGTGTGCTTAATGTGTGGATTAAAGGGAGCTGGCCTGTGCTGCCAGCTCAAGGGGAAAATAAGACCTCTGACTTAGCAGTTTAGAGCACGTTAATGTAAAAGCCATGAGGAGATCTTTTGCTTGCATGCGTAGCCAGTACAAAAGCATAGGCATGGTTTATGCTTTTTCACTTGTGGTTAGCAGGCTTGGGGGACTGAAATAGCCAGCTAAGATGTTACTTTACACAGCTGGTCTCCAGTACTGCTGCCAATCCATTGTTTGGGTGGCTTCAGGCTGATGCCACACCAAAAAAAATAAAAATCAACACCAGCGCTTGGTAAATAATTTAAACACGCAGCCATCAAAGTGGCCATATGCCTCCACAGGGAGACTGACTACAAGTGGAGAAAATCCTTACTAACCAAAAGCTATGTGAAATTTCTTGCAGACTTTAATCTGGACAGCAAACTGGGAAACCTGCTCTGATGCACATTCCGTTTACATCCGCACATGTTTTCATTGCGGAAAATCAAGTAGGTTCAATGTTGACATTTAGAGATAACACAGAAGATTTGCCCTTTTGAATTTTCTAAAAGTCATGGACAGATCATTTTGGCTAAGCAGTCTGTGCCTAGGAGTTGTGTTTAAATTGCAAGTGTCTGGGATGTGTTATATCCAAAACGTGGAAAACCCTTGAAGTGACATTCAGAATCTGAATCAGAGACCACGCAAATTAGATGAACCCCTTAAACTGGCATCTCCTAAAATATTGGACCACATACTCCAATCAGTTCCATTCCCTCTGAATCACTGACTTGAGTGGCACTACACCTGATTTACTCTCATTTGAGTGAGAGGCAAACAGAGTAGTTTTATAGGGAATTCTTAACTTGAATTTCAAGTTTCAGCCATTCACTCCTAGGATACAGGGCAGTCATTATTTTCTTAAAGTCATTCCAGGATAATCACTAGACTGGCACAGCTCATAAAAGAGCCCAAACCACAAGTCACGAAGAGAGAAGCTACTCCAAATGTGATTTTATTTTTTTTTTTATAATATGTGATTTCAGACTGCAGACACAGAATATACACAGGCAATTACAGAACTTGTGATCCCACACCATGAGACTGGAAGCCAAGATAGTCACATCTCCACCTAATCACTTGAGGAACACAGTGCTGAAGGCTCCCATCTATGTCAAATCCAGTCTCCTGAAATTGCAGGTACCCAGGAATTAAGGCATTTTATCTGCAAAGGCTCACAAACCTCCACTATTACCAAAGCAAAAGCTCTAACAAATGTCACACGTTTAGTAGCACAGGGCTGGCCACAAACTGTTTAATGTGCCAGATGAAGAACATGGAAAGGTCAAAGGCAGTGTCAGGATTGGCTTCCTACAATTTCAGGGAAGCTGAGTTGATTAAACAAAAAAATTGATTTTAAAGCTCCTAGAAAAGGCAGGCTCTCACCACCTGCTACAGCAACATGCACAGACTCAATTCAGAAAGAAAATCAAGAATTAAAACAGGTTCTCCTTAAACCTTAAAATATGCAAACTTAAGATTATTCGTAATTCATTGCAGCCTTTTGAAAATCAAGTATTTTCTATCATTTAATGCACACTCTTTTCATGCATTTGACTTACCAAAAAAAAATCTTACAGAAATCTTTTCAATATTCCCTTTGCACAGAATGTACATGTTATGCAAAGCCCTGGTTTAGTTACAGGCAGGTGAATTCTACCTCAGAGTGCCAAAAGCTGCACCAAGCACCAATTGCTGTAGCATCTTCTGTTACATAAATATGTAACAAATAAGATAGGCCAGACAATCATCATATAACAAGAACTTCTGGCTTCTTGTCCCCAGTTTGGAAACCTGATCATAACCCCAGACATCTGAGCTCTCTTTTCTTTACTACCAAATGCCTGAACTTGTTAGACTCCTTTGGTATTTTTAATTTTAAAGTTTTATTGACTTCAGTGTTCCTTGCCAAGACTGAAAAAGACAACTTTTTGCTGAAGCTTAGCATTTGAGATTGGTATGCATTGCTTAGGATTATTTGACAGGCTAGAGCCAAACTGATATCAGTCTTCAGCCTTCTGGGAAACATGGACCTCTGGAGAGGATGAATGCTGCTAATCCGAAAGACTTTGTTCAACTACTAATACTGCATTTTGAGAGTCAAGAGAATGAACATCGTTAACTTGGCACAACTCTAAATGCATTGTAGTAACCTGAAAATGGGATCACAGCACTAATAAAATAGTGAGAATGATTCTGATCTGCAAACACACATGAGGCAACAGTTCTGGAAAGAAAGACATGTTTAAGTAACTAAGCAATGATCCCTTTAAAGTAAAAGGCAGTCATTTAAAATTAGGGCTCAAATATAGTTCAGTAACCAGAGTGTCAGGATTTTGATTCTTCAGGGACAACACTGATGATGTTTTAATTAAGCCCTCTACTAATCCTCAAGTCTTGAGTCTCAGACTGCCTAACTCGAATGGAGAAGGGTGATGTATTTCAACAAGGAAAGTCATACACCAATTTTAGATACTAGTAGGGTTAATATTTGTTGAAAGCAGGTTATATTTTTGCTGACTTACATTCAGTTATTTTAGCACAGTTTGTTACCACACCCCGAGAAACAGAAAAATAGATTTTGCCAAGTTAACAGTATTTTTTTTTCTGAAAAAGCAATGAAATTACAAAAGGTGCTATTAGAAATTTGGCAGCTCTGATCCTTGTCAGCTTTTCTTGGCTGCAATATATTTAGCATCACTCAAACAGCTTGCAAGAACCTGCATAAGTCCTGAAAACAACTTCTCTGAGTAAGCTGATTTTCCAGAATGACAATGAAGGTTTCATGCCCGTGAAGTCAATTTAACCAAGTCACCTCCCTGAAATGTGACTTAACTCTACAGAAGAAAAAATATCCTCAGATATTCTGTATTAAACACAGTGCGAAATTCTATTTAATCTTGTCTGGTCACCCTTTGGTCACTTGTTGAAGAGCCATAGTCAGCAATGCCCAAACACCCCCCACACAGAAGAGCTGCTTTGAGGACTGGGGAGTGTATGACTAATGCAGCTGATCATCTTTCATTAAAGAAATGTGTACATGGAGAATGAGAGAGAAAGGTACATCCAGAGCACAGCAACCACAGAAAGGAAAGAGAAGACCCAGGAATCTCTTTGGCTACTTTCTTTTCGTCTCTTGTTCAAGCCTTTAGAAAACCGAACACCGAGAAGCATTAACACACACAGCAATTCCTGTGAACAAGTTCATCCCTGGAGCCCCTCTAGCAGTCAAGAGGCAACTATCTGTCTTTCCAACAACGGTTTTCCAAATCCTACTATGTGTATCTCTCCTTCAAAAACAAATAACCAACATCAAACATGAAGCTTTAAATCCAACCCCCACAGAAGTGAGGCACACTCCAGCCTTCGTGCTGTACCACCTGAGGCTGCACATTGAGCATGATTTGGAGGAAAAAGGCAAACTGCAGATCTGCTGGGGAAAGCAAGAGTCTGAAGGTGAGCTCAGCAATATCAGGGAAGAATCACTTCAGAGGCTGGCAAGGTCCTCAGTGAGGCAGTCACCCAAACAGGGATAATTGTGCAGGTGTCTGGGTGCTGATCAAGGAGCCTGAGGGCAAAGGTGATGAGAGATTATGGAGAGAGGCAGAAAAATCGGGAAAAGGACATCACCAATGATGAACTGGGGATGCAGTTTTACTGGAAGCCTAGGGAAGTTTGGATAAGGACCACCATGACCCACATGGACTCTCCCACAAGCTGCACTGGTAAAGCATCCCTCTATAAACGTCCCTTTTCTTCTTAAAAAAACCCAACCAACCAACCAAACTAACAAAAAATTTGATACACAGTTAAATTTCAAGCAAGTAACGTGGTTTCAGAGCTCCAGATGGTGCAGTGCCTGTTAGGACTTTGCCCCTTCACAAGGGCTGGCAGACCCTCTCCATCTGACACACTCTGCTCAAGCTAAGTGGGACAAGTTGATTGAATTGAAGCAGCAAGGAAAAGGTAGGTCTGAGAAACAAACCTGTTGCACTCCTTGATCAGCAGCTTCTACACAAAGCAGACCCGGATCAATCTATGCTGATAAGCTGTGGATTGTGGGCATTAAATTCAGCCACGTCTCATAGCAGTCACAAAAGATTATGGTGCAAAGTCAACAGTATCGACAATTACTGCAGTGCCTGAATACCAAGACCTCTGCTGTGTAATTTGGAGGTTACTGCTGCAGAGGAGGTGCAAATGTGCAAGAGGGAATTTTAGGTATAGTTTTAATAAATCCAAATTTCCAGCCTGACAACTATTTCACGTACCAGAAAATAAAACTGAATCAATGCAAAACTTAAATCGGTTCATAAAAAAACAATACTTCTCTGACCTGGCATTTAAATCCACAATGTTATTTAGATGTATCACTTTAAACTACTGTAATGAGAATCCACATTCAATTTTACTGTGTATTATGATTTTTATCAGAACTTTACCCATGTAATGCAAAAATCCTCTAAAAACTCCATCAGTGAGTCTTATTGATTAATACATGACATTTGCCTTGTCTTTCCTCTCTCTAAATCTTTCAGGATTATTGCTGCCTTTACACCATCCCATCAGAACAGCTTTCTGGAAGCAGCTCTTCAGGCATCCATGATTTTTGTGTTTACTACCGCCTTATTGGGAGAACTTGCTCTTTGCTGTGACCACTGTGACTTTCATGGGTTACCGAAGTCTTAGTTTAATGCAATATCGCCCTCTTATTTCTCTTTCCCTCTCCACTTTTGCACAGGCATCAAAGCTGCAGTCATCACCATGGAAACTAGCTGGAGAATTAAAAAAAAAAAAGCACATAGAATCATGCAAAGCTAGTGCACTGCCACCCACTGGGTGCTGGCGTTAGGGAGACTCAAAATACAAAGCAACCCTGCTCAGTGTAAGCAAAGAACCTCTCATTGCAGCTGCCTGCATTCAGACCCAAATATATGGATTTTTGGCGTCAATTATTCTCTCATCACGTGGCAGGATTTGCTCATACTGCTCAGATCACCCTGATGAAATTCAAGGTTAATAGACTCAGACTCTTTGCTACCTCAGGAACATAGGAATCTCTTGTTTTCATGCAAGTTTAATCAGCAATGTGCTCATGCATGATACATTGCTTCATCCTCTGCAATGGCTTACTTATTCCCAGAGTGCAGGCACGGGCATCCTGGGAAAACACACCCATGCAATTCCAGAGGGAGCTGCAGGGCTGGGTTTTATCAGGGATCAGGCCATGAACTTCCAGCTTCTTCTATGAAGTATGAAATACCCAAGAGGATTTGGGATTTTGGGGAGCTGGCTTTTGTTGATCCATAATGCTTTGTCTTACTGGCCAATAGTAACTAATAGCAGGTTTTACTTTAGGAAGATCTCCATGGTGATCTGAGCCTGCTGATATCAGCTGGTTTTTTTGGTGTGGATATAAGAACAAAAAAAGATACTCTAATTAAAGGAAAAAAGATCTCAAAAAAATGGACAAAGGAAGAAGAACTCTCTACAGTGCTGTAGGCCAGTCCTTCAGAGAGAAGGAAAACACTCTGAAGAAATCTTTCTAATATAGTTTATGTCATTAAAATAATTGAGAAAAATGTTGCCTTTATGGCATGCTCTGTCATTTACTGAAAAAATAAAGAAAATTATTTGATGGGAAAAAAGGCAAAAAAAAACCCTGCCTTTGGGGATCACAGTACTTTAAGACAGATTTTTCAGACCTGCTGCAGTATTACATATCAGCTCTCTACCACAAATCTTTAAAACAAGAAAAGGGGAAAAAAAGAGAAAAGGTATTCAGACCCAATTTGTTCTCTTTCTATAATTTTCTACAACCTACAGTTCAAAATACCTTTTAATCAAGTGAACTGCTGAGATTTTCACAAATTTGGAAGGGTAGTTTTTGATTTCATCTCACGTTACTGAAAACAATGGGATGTTTGTTCCCTGAATGACTATTTTTTCCCCCTTTCTCCTAATAGGTTTTACAAATACATCCCCACACTTATTTCAAAACTGACACTCCAAAAAAGAATAGATTTTGTATTTTTATCAGGCACAAGCCATGCAAGAAAATAATTTAAAGTAGCAGGTAATTACACCATGAAATATTTATGGAAAATGATTAGACCAAAACACTCATTTTTGTCTCAGGATATTTTTCTATTTTACATAATTATGCAAGAAAAAAAATAGGAAAAGGGCAAGTTTAAGAGTTATACAAATTTACAGTTCTCTCTTTTTACAAATGAGAACACAGGCAATGATTTCCAGAAAGCTGACCAAGTGTAAGCCACTGTTTGCAGTAATACTTTTTCTGGGGAGGTATAGCCATGAGAGAGCTGTCTTCACCCAACAGTCCTGGAGAAACAGTAGAAGTGAAAGCCCTCCCTTCTCCAGTGTCAGCACTGAGTCCATGTTGAGATGGATGATGCATTAGCAGAGGCTGGGCTGGTGCTGGCACTGCTGGATGATGTGATCGCTCACTTTTCCCTGCTGGCCTGAGAATGGTCTTGTATTTGTTGGCCATCTCTTACCCTGAGACTACAGTGCACGGAACACACATGGCTTTTTCATTGGCTGCTCCTGCTGCACAGGTCCTGGAGAGCTCCCAGGCACTTCAACAGTGTAAAAATTAATGCTGAGTTCAGAGCCTAGAATGATTTGATTTGGCTCCCCTGGCCAGCTTGTGAGCAGCCTTCCTGAACGGGAGACAGGAAAAAAGGACTGGTATAGATAACCCAGGAACAGCAGTGGAAAACCTCCCCACAACACAGCTCTGCTCTCAACACTACCAGATAAAATTAAGCCATGATTTTGTCTGTGAACATTAAGTTCAGAGTGAGCAACACAGACAAATGCTTCTGTACAAATGTACTGACACTTCTGTAAAGGCTGGCATCTGCCTTCCCGTTTCTTCTAATCATGAGGCAGTTACCCAGATTGCCACGTCATTCTAGACCTCCCCAAAGTATTCAAAAGTATATTGGTAAAGTAGAAAATTGGCCTATGTAAGAATGACTGCACTTTGTGTCAGAAGGCAAGTCTTTAGGATGCTGAATATTGGATTGTTTTGGTTGCAGTACCCTGGAACCTCTGTATATGTGTCAGCATTGTGGGAGTTGGTTTCAGGTCTTTATAGTCTACATATTTATACATAGTGTTCATTTTTATACATATGCTAAAAATGGAAAGCAATTCCCATACGGATCAACAAATATATATCTATAAACAGAATATACAGAGGCTGGAATGGGGTCCTATTTAATCCATTCTAGACCTAAGGCACCATTTATGTCACAAGCTGCCATGCTGAAAAGCAGTTTTCATGCCAAATACAGTCCCTGTGTTGGTGCCAAGGCCAAAAGAGCAAGAGCAAATGTGGAACTTGAGATTCTTCCCTTGGGGGCCTCCCACAACAGCCTGCAGACAGCAGATGGGGGAAAACACCACTGCTTCCAGGCACAGTTCCCGTGCCCTCCAGCAACCTGAACAAACACTCAGGTGCTGCTGGTTGTACTACCAGGCTAATCCCATCCTTCCTGTACACATCTGGTGGGAGGAAACATGTCTGGCTTTGTCCCCTGCTGTGCCTCTGCTCTGGCCCACAGCAAGGGTTGCCTTGGACCTCAAAGAAATTTGCCCAGATGCTGCCTCAGGATTCCTGAACTGTCTAAAAGACCACATACTTGACAGCATCTACAGGGTTTCCTCTGAAAGCAAGATGTATAACAGCTCATTGGAGTGGACAGGCACAGGATATGTATTTGGAGGACAGGACAGCTTATTAACAAGAAGAAAGAGAGCTTTAAAGATACCAAGTGCCTTTACATGGAATCAGCAACACGAAGGCTCTGATTTCTGCCACCTTGATATAGAGAAAAGAAGTTGCCTTCTAAAGATCCCTGGGGAGAAAACTTCAGGCAGAAGGAAGGATGATTAGTTCACATATTTGCAAGCTTTCCACTAAACAACAGCTGATGACAACATTAGAGATAGGAAGGAGCAAGGAATTAAGGGATAAGAAGCACAGCAGAAGTCACAGGATAAACTCTGCACAGAAGACAGAAAACTTGAAGTCAAAATATATAAAGCAGTTTATCTTAGATGCAGAGGCAAGAAGGCCAGCTTTCCATCTCACGTTGTTATGGTCAGCTCTCCAAAGAAACATCCAGAGTGCCTTTTTTTCTCAGTGTTTCCTTAGGCAACATGGTGAACAAAGGTGAAGCATCCTCTTCACTGCTGAGTCATTACAGTTGCACTCTTTAAAGTATTGTGTAGATGTATTAGGATGAAAATAAATGTAAAAGATATAGTCATTTTAGAAAAGTACATGCAGTTAAAATTACACACAGGAATTAGACCAGTTCCTTAATTCTATAGACTGCAGTGTATGGTATTACTTCCCAGAAATACTGCTGCAACTAATAACATGTCCAAAAGCTGAAATTAACTTTACATACTACTGCCACATAGAAGGTATGTTTCTAATTCAAATAAAATGAAAAATGCGTTCCAAAACAGGGCAAAACGAATAACGAAGATGTGGAAATCAAAGGGTCTGAAACAGGATTTATATGTTACAAGTTTCTAGGAAGGACAGACGCCAGTACATATATTAAAGACAGTGACACATCCCTAGAGAATTTCAGTAATACTTCACCCTTAAATAACACACTCAAAACACTTCACAGACATTAACTAATTAATCTTCAATCCTCATGTGGCTGTAAAAATTACACAGTAGGGAAATAAGGTCAGATCTTCAGAGGAGATCAAGTTGAGATTAAACAGACTGCCCCAAGGCTACACACTGACTTGACAGCAGAGACAGGGTACAGCTCCCAGATCCAACAGCCACCCCACCACCAGGACAGAATGCCTTTGGAGGGAGACTGACAGCCCCAAACAACTCCAGCAGCTGCCCAAACACAGCAACAGGCTTAGGCAAGATCAGATGCTTCTCAGTGCTCAAAAGACAAACCTATAAACACATCTTCAGGGACGAGGTGTTAACTATGAACCCACGGACCTCTCTATCCCTCTGGGGCATTGATAGGAGAGGAGGTTTCCTCAGCAGGACAAACCTCTGTGCTGCACCTCCTCAGGATTATCTTCATCCCAGATCCAGATTTGCTGCATGCCAGGCAGCCATCATCACTTCAGCTTATGGGAGGCTTCAAATACCAGGGGCACATTTTGTGAATACTATACAGAACATGGTGAAAATTACACCTGGTCAAGTCCTACCTACCAGTGCTTCCAGAGTATTTGGATGGATGGAGAAAAGGTGACTTTAAGGAGTGTTGGAAGCAGGCAGGCAGGCCACAGAGCTGTTAGTTTTACCCACAGCCACAACGCCAAGCAGTATTGACTCTCAGCTTTTTCAGAAAGCACTTTAGAATACTTTGAAAGTAGTTAAACACTATTTAAAAGGTTCATTTCTCACTGCAGCACTGTCAGAAGTTTAATAAATTAAAAGCTGGGCTACTGCAAGCAGCAATATGTCTACCAATCCTGGGCTGCCTCTGGGTGAAGATCTGGGGTTGGTTTTGAGAAGTAAAACTGTGTCTAAACTTCTAATTATATTCAGAAAAGGTAAGTGCTAGAAAATAGCTGGACCTCTTAGCTCTAGCAGAAAGTTATTTAAAAAGCCAAGGGTTTGAATGACAGCTTCTTTTTTTAAACTGTGCTTGATGGGATAGAGAAATGGTGCCTGGGGTCCAAGGTCTGTCTTGGCAAGAAAGGCTGTGCAGATTGGGAACAGGAGAGGACAGAGGAAAGGGTCCTACCAACGTCAGCAGTGGAAAATTTGGTATTAACTGAGAAAGGTGACTTGGATGAAGATAAATATAGTCCACAAGTGAAGACAAGTGACTTGCTAGACAAAGACAGCAATGAGCTGTGAGGAAGGGATAGAGGCAGCGTGTTCTGTAAAAAAAGGAAAAAGCACGCACACAAAGACGTAAACAAGATTTCAGCTTGAAGGAACTGGCAGTTCCTCTCTGTCACTAGCATTTACATTGCATTTCCTACAGCCTTTATAAAACCTGGCTCCTCTAATTCATTCTAATTCACTCTCTAATGCCTCCACACAGCTCTTTCAGTGCGTGTGTGGGCAGTCTAGAAAGCAGTAGTTGGACAGCTTTTGACTGAAAGGAAATGTTTTAGGCACAGCTCAAAGCCTGTGGGGAGTCAAGAGAAAGGGTTGAATTTGGCCTTTAAAAGAAACAGGATGCCAGGAGAGTCACATGAATGCTTAAAACAACTTCTCTGCTTAAACAGAAGATGCATATGCCTGAGTTTGGTCTTTTAGCCACTAGCTGTAGCAGGCTGGTTTTAATTAATAGCAGGTGGTGGCTCACTCTTTTGGCAAGAGAGCAGATGTGAGTCAAAGTTTTAAGATACCAATGAAGTGTTTACCTTGCTTAGTAAAAAACAGTGTTCTGCAAACAGTTGTTTAGGACCACATCTGTACAAACACTGCACAGGGACCTGGGATCTGGGTGGACAGTTGGGAACACCTGACACCTCACACCAGTGAAGGCTGCCAGGATCCAAGGTTGTAGCAACAAGGGCATAAGGCCCTTGATCAAGGAAAGTTATTAATCCCCTTACTCAGCACTCGTTCAGCCACAGCTGGAATACTGCCTTTAATTTGGAGGTCCTCTGGAAACATGAAAGATGTTGATCAGCCTGACTGAGTCCATCCAAGGCCACCAGGCTGAGTTAGTCTAACTTGGAATGCAGAAGGCTTCAGGGGACCTACAGAAGCCACCAAGTACCTGGGCAGGGCTTACAGAGAACACAGCCATGCTCTTCACTGAGGTACATGGGGGGAGAAGGAGATACAACAGTCTGGACTGGATGTACTGGACACACTCACCCTGAGTATAATTAAGGATTGGTACAGAAGCCCTGAGGAGCTGAAGAATCTCTGTCCTTGAAGGTTTTCAAGACCTGACTAGACAAAGCCCTGAGCAAGCTGGTCTGAATTCAGTGCTGTCCCAGCTTTGACCAAGAGGTTGAACTACACAGTCTCCCAGGAATCTTTCCAACCCAAACGATTTGATGAAACCCACCACGGGCACAAGTAGTACACAGTTACATGTGTTTATAAAGACAATATGTTCCCAAAACACTCAATTACAATGCAATTGTTAAAAACCCAACAAAACAAACCAAACAAATGAAAACCCAACCAAATAAAAAAGCCTCCAAAGCCAACACAGTAACCCACAGCATAACAGACCATACCTCACACAAAAGCTCCAATCTTTTCTCATAAACCTTTGCAAAACAGTCATCACCTCAGCAAAGACAACAGGCAAGAAATGTGTGAACCAGTACCATCTATTGAGTTTAAGAGACTTCATGGCCAGCTGAGCATTCACCCAATGGATTTACAGCTGTACAAAAGTGCCATAAATGAACAGAATCTGGTGCCTTGTGCCAGCCACCTCAGATGCCATGACTTGCTCTGCAGAAGAGCACAAATCAATGAAAGAAAAGCCCCTTTTAAAATAAGACTGGTCTGAAAACAAATGAGATTAAGTTATTGACTGCAAAGTGTCTCATTTTGAACAGAGATTACTGGCTCCGCACTAGTATTCTACTTGATTTAGATTTCCACTTCCATCTGATTTAGGTTTTATCACTGCAAGAATAATAGCACTCTGCCTTTCACATTAAGTTCTTCTTCGTATATAATGTTTCTCAACTAGATATCCCACAGTTTAATTAAATTAAAATTGAAGTCGCATCGTAAGAATATAGACCATTTAGTACCTGAGACACCAAGCATTCATTCTGTTTCATGAAGAAATTAATAATGGGAGAGTCATTAACAACAACTGTAATTCCTTATGGATTTAAATTATGTTTTGAATGGGAAGACTAAAGTTTCCAGCTGATTTAAATTCTTCACAGTGGCAAAAATGAATTAATGATGTTAATATTCCATATGTCTAAAACTCAGCATAGGAATGAAATTCTGTGTTAAATCTAAAGGTAGCAGCATAGACAGTGAAAGAAGAGTAACCTATTCCTATCCTACTGATTTAGTCCTACAGTAGCCTGGAGTATGTCTGGATGAGCTACAGTCTGTGGGTTCAAACTGAGTACTGATAAAATCAACAGCAGCCTTGGAGCTGACTTCAAAGAATGACAGGACTGGGCTCTGGGTTTTCCAGATTATGTACCTTCTCTCTTTTTCTACAAGAAAACCTCTGAGTATTTTTTTTTTCCTCAGCCATGGTCTGAGAGAAATTTTTCCCTGCCTAACGGAAAGGGAGAATGATTTAAAAGAGACCTATAGAGAATGATAAATACAGTATCTCAAAATTGGACACCCTGCTGTTAATTATCATCATTTCCTCCACAGTTTATGCATATTCAAATTATGCTGGCACTTCTCCTTCTGAGGAAACAGTTTGAAAGGGGATAGGCAGGACGAATCTCTACAGCACAGCATGCAGTTTGAAAATTCACACAACTGCATCAGCAGAGCCAATTTCCCAGATATATAAATCTGGGTTTAACTTCTGTGAGAAAAACACTCACATCCATCCCCTTTATCGTACTTTAGGGACATTTCTGTTGGCTGACAGCATCATGCAGAGAATCAAAATGAATATGCAGGGCAAATTACGAACCAGAATAACCCACACATAACCTTCTTTTCCCAGGTCCAGGGCTCTATTTTGGAACTGAAAGGTAAACTGTGAGCTCTGCTGAGGATGCTGCTCTCCACTGTCAAAAGCCAACCAAACGCTCAGGGTTCAATTTGTTTCCAGGAAAAAGACACTGATTAATTAAAATGCAAAGGCATCTTCCTGCCAAGTATTTTCCCAACCTTATGTTCAGCTAAGGATAATTAAGGTTTGCCCATATCATCCAAAAGACTGGTAGCCACTCTCAACACGCCATCAGCTATCACCCAACAACAGTCCATGTTTGCTGGGGAACAGATTGCAACCAAGCAGACAGGCAGCACATTGGCTGAGGGTTTTACTTGAGCCTAACTCACAGCTTCTTCAGTCTAAAGGCCAATAGCTGCTCTCTTTACTACAGCCATGCCTGGTCAGCCTGTAAACACCAACCCCTTTAAATAGCTGTTACTTCTTGGCCACAGCTGCTGTTCACTGCAGCCTCCCGTGCTGCTCTGGTGCAGAGAGGGAAGGGGTGTTTTTCAGGACAGGGGGTGCAATGAGCCCCAAGTGCTGCCCAAGGCTCTAGGTGCTCCCAGGTCACACCAAGCCATGGGAGCTTCTACCACACCAGCTTAAATCCCCTTTGACTTCCATGAGACTGGCCATGCTTTAAATCAGGCATATTGCTGATGAAAATAATCACAATTAAAAAGTAGAATTAAAAGAGCTCCTTATAGAAGCTCGTGCAGCCCCCACTGCAATTGTAGGGCAAGTTTCTCCATCTACTTCCAGAATTTAAATGGTGACGTCCTTCAAACAACCCTCGTTGAGCTGAAAGGCCAGGAAATGGAGTCATATTAGGATTAATGACTTGAATTAGCTCTCTTGCACCTGTGCCTCACTGTATCCATGGCAAAGACAAACACTAGCTTTGCCCTTATGAAGCAATGCTTGACAGTTTCTCTGGTGTCTACACAAAATCTTTTCTCTCTTTGTCTTCCCAGGTAAACTACTTCAAAAGGAAAGATGTCTCCCCCTGTAAAAGTTTCTGGATATGAAAAATGCAAATCTCAAGCAGCAATAATGAAGAAAATCAATTTTAGACTCCTGGTGGCTACTTTCCTGCAAAGCTCTATTATTTTTCATCAAGCATCTACAAGAACCAGATCACGTTTTCTAGCTTTCTGTTCCTCTCCTGTGTAATGAGGGAGAGTCATGTATATTGCTTTCATTTAATTTACCCTAGAAATTCAGTTATTGATTGTAGTTGGTAGACTTCCTAGCTGTAAGAGACTGGAAGCAACATTTTTATGCCTTTTGTATTGCTTACTGCAGAGAGGGACCCAAAAAGAAGAAGAAAAAAAAAAAAGGTGGGTAGGCAAAATTAAGCTTTGAGGCTGGGGGAGAATTTTTTTGGTTGGCAAAACATAAATACATAACACAACTAGGGCTATAGGCTGCCTTTTATGACATTTATTTAAAGTAGTATCTGTAAAACTGATTATCTGAGAGATATCAGAAAGGTCTAGAGTAATCAGGCATAATTTGTATAGAAAAGTCACTGAAAAACACGGAGGTCTGTGGAAGAACCAGAAACTATTTTTTAATCTGGATAGTATTTAATGAACAGTTTTGCAAAGGAAAGGAAAAGAACAACAGAATTCTGAGGAAATATTTTGCTTGGATATCTTAGAAGCAATAATTTAATTCAGAAAGCTGCCAAAATATCAAACAGGATTAATGATAGAATATTTTGCATGATTTGGTAGCTTACAAATGAATGCACAGAGCCAGCATCTGTCAACTCCCTCAGGCAGCCTTGCTTAACGGAATGCAATTTCTTACCTGAAAAACATAAATAAGAAACATACATTTACATTTTACTCTGCATAACTTAATATGTTATTTAGTACCCTAAATCACACATGAAACCAGTTCTTCCTATTAAGCATGCAAAGACGCTGCATCACTTGTGTAGAATGTTTTTAAAATCAACAGTAGTTTCCAATTAAAACAGTTCAGATGTAAATATTTATACCAAATACAGAGACGTGATTAACATTCCCACCAGATACAAGCTCACTGGAATACAACACTTCCCATAATTACCCCCTGCTTATGGACTGGAGTCGTTTGATCCCCCCAGGCAGCAGGAGCAAGGAGGGCTGCTCTGAGCAGCCCAGGTGGCCACCCCAAACCACAACCACCACAGACCTCCTAAGGGTCCTCCTTCCCACAGGGAAAGCACTCTGGGACACGAGCCACAGCACGGCACACGTTCCTGGGGCACCATCCCTGCTCTGGGGTTTCACACAGGGATCACAACTGTGAGACACAGGCAGGAGGGGACAGGTAGGAGAGATGCACAGGCAAGTTTCAAGCAGTGCATGAAGCTTGGCTCTGATCCACATCCCAGCCCAGCATTCAGGGGAAACTTCAGAGAGCATTATAATTTCTCCCTCATGTTGCACTCGCATCAAATCTGCAGTTCCTCTCCACCTGGATCAATTGGTATTGAATGTGAACAGACCCCTGAGGCTGTGCTCAGGTATTAAATGTTTTTGGGGCAAGTCTCTGCAATAAATAGGAAGAAACCTATAAGCCTAGAATGATCCAAAATCCACAGGGGTCTAGACAGAATCCATACAACTGCGATGAAGTCCTTGGCTGCAGTCATAGATTGATTACACTCGTTTAAAAAAAAAAAAAAGGTATTAATGTATAAAGCTTCCACAAAGGACAAAATCTGCAACACTAAAGAAAGCATCAGTAAAACACTACAGCTCTTCACTGACATCTCCAAGCAACAATGTGAAGGCAAGTCAAACAGCCAAATGCAAATGCCCAGGAAATGAGAACTAAGTGGCCATGTGGTGACTCAATTCACGTGGGTCCACAAAACTGCATTGGCTTTTTTCCCCTCTTCCTCCTCAAAATACCTTCCAATTCTGCTACTGGAGGCAATAGAAGAAAATTTTAGCAAGCCTGGAGTTGGGCTCTTGATGCACATCATAAGAAATCCTCAAAAAGACCAGGAAAAATATCTGGTAGCTCCAAACAAGCCATCCTGGCTCCCTGGATTACTCAGGTGGAGCTGTGAGAAAGATTTCTAACCCTCCCTCACCCCACATCAACTTTATGAAGTTTCTTCTCCAGAGAGTTTTTAATTGCATTTTAATTATGCAAACGTGCCATAGGCTTTTGGGGTAGAACATTGGCTTAAGTTGAAAGGAATAGGTATCCATCAATCTAATCAAAAGTATCTGCAAAATACTCATTTCTGCAGTATTTATGCTTCTCTTTCTGTGAGGAAACCATTCCATATGTATTAATTAAACTGACAAAAGTTCAACTTCACAGGATATCTGTGAGAGCTCTCTGCACCCCATATCTAGGAATGTGATTTTCTTAAAAGTACTTGTATCTGCAAGCAAGGCATTTCAAAGACAAATTTCCTTGCTGTGTTTAAGAATGCAAGAAGAGACGCAGCCCATGATATATCAACACATTTTCTGAGAAAACTGCATTTGCAGGGCTCTCCAGAGTTTCTCCAAGTTCAAGGGACATTCTTGAATATTGTTAGGTCAGAGCTGATGCACTTTATTTTCCCACAGGTTTGCAGCATAATGTAGTATCTAAACACACCAGTCCGAATGACCCAGCAGTCTTTGGGGCTGCCTGAAATCACATCACCCAGGGCATGAAGAAATGCTTTCAGAGGTTACTGCAAAGAATTGCCAATTGAGTCGATCAAGGATGAGAGAAAACAGCCCTGCTCCCTGGTGGGCAGTGAGGGCAGCAGCAGGTAGAGGAAGGAATGATGCTGCCAGTTCAGATCATGTTCAATCTGGCCCTGGTCAAGGGGGCAGAACCAACAGAGAACGATGCTCCTCCCTACAGCTGAACTAATTTGATGTGCAACTTTTTTGATACAAAGCACATGGGGAACCTGCAACAGAGGGAGGGCTGACCAGCTCTCAAAGTTGCCCTTGTATCTACCAAACCAAATTGTTTGTGGAAAGACTGAACAGGCAACATGCTCCAGAACTGTGTTTCAGGAGCCACAATACCTCAAGTATTGGTGTAGGTATGAGGGGGGATTGCTACATGCAAGCAGGGATTTAAAGCATGAACCAGAGGGGTCTGACCACACAGGCCTGCTCCCTGTCCCTTGGAGACATGGGCCATGACAACAGCACATACAGATCAGAGACCAAATGTGTTAGGGTTTCCTGAATGCACATGGCTTCTTCCCTCACCCACTAATCTCATAATTCACAATCACTGTATTTAATATACATAAACACCGAGTGCTCCCCAGGAACTATCACAGACCACTGTAGAAGAGCAGGGCTATGCCAGGCAGCCACTGCATGTAATTCCATCAAGAGCTGCTGATGTTCTTAATGCTAAGCAGTAGAAAACAGATATGAGCTCCCACGTATTTGCAGGCTGCTCCCAAATGCCTCGACACTGGCCACCCTCTCCCAGAGATCAGGGCATCAGGCAGCCCCACAACAATGAGCAAAGAGTTTATCAGATATAGATTCAGCACTGCCACAGAGCATGAGAAGCACAAACTGTCTCCTTTATCCAGTACATTCAAGTATAATGACAGATCATGCTGCTCACATGGCTCAGTTTGGCTCAAATGCTGGTTTCTGTTACAGATGTGTCATGTAGGAGGGCTCAAAACTGACAGATTTTAAACCATATTTGAAGGAAATTTGACACAGATGTTGTTGGCTCAGCAAAATGTTACACAGAAAGAAAAGCAAGATTTATGAACTTCCCAAGCCTACTTGTTAATTCTCAGCATCACCTTTTGGTTCCCCCTGCAGAGGGGAGATTTTGCCTCGTCCCCCTCTTAAATACAGGGCATCGTTCCTCCCTGCAGAGCATTGCTAAACGACACACTGAGCTCTGTGTCTGAAGTCATCACACACAGTGAGAGGTGTCATTAAAGCATGACAGTGACACGAGGCTCTGTTTGCACAGCACCACTTCAATGTCACAGGAAAACTGATGGAGTTTGGGGATTTGGATCTGAAGTGTGACGTTCCCATTTAAAAACGCATACCTCTGGGATGAGGAACAGAGGGGCTTACCTGCTTGCTGTTGGGCTGGCAGAACTGCTCACAGCCATAAATGAATTATCTAAATGTTTTCCAGAGAAAGCTTCACATAAACCTTGCAGCTTCCTTCATATTTGCCACGACTTTTGCAAAGATTCTTTCAGAGATATTTTTTTAAAGGCTGTATTTACTCCTACCTTGCTACTGTGTTCCCTGGACACCATGCTGCACCCGACATGGAACACTCACCCTCAGCACATCAGCAGAGACAGAAATTAGTGAAAACTCCTGACTTTGCTGCTGAGCTGACAGGTAGTCCAGGGCAACTCACTCCACACCTCAGCCCTCCCTCTGTACCCTTTGTCTGTCCCAGAGGGACCCAATCTGCGAGGTCAGGACTTGCACAGCACAGCAGCAGCCTCCTGATCCCACCTGAGGCACTTCCAGCATAAAGAGAAGTAATAACAAAGCTGGCTTTGACTGTTAAATGGTAGGTCTTTAAAAGAGACTTCCCCCTCCTGCTCATTTCAGAGTCAAACAAATGTTTGGATGTTGAGTACATGCAACTCTGGCCTGGGTTATACTGCAAAATATAAACTGTAAAGTAATTGAAAGGGACAGGTCAGAATATTTAGCTGATCTTTCCCAGATGCTTTTAATTTCTTGAGTTGGCGTATGAGAATATTCTGGTGATGAATGAACTGTTTATACCAGAAACCCAGTAATAAAAACAATGCCCTTAAAACTGAAAATATTCTGATGTGCCTTTATGAATATGACACACAGGCTTGGGGAAACAAACATCAGCAATTGAAGTGGGATAGAAGACTAAAATATCAAACAATTAGGCTTGCTTGCATGGAATAGTTTAGAGGAGTAGAGCTGCTGGAGGTTTTACATTGCAGCTATATTATCTTAACAATTAGCTTGAAGACTATGGCCACAGCCCAACAAGCTCATATATCTCTATGGTTTCATGGTATGCAAGCAGTAAGAGATGAAAAAGAATCTTTACATTATTTCATAACTTTAAAAGAACACCATATTGTGCATAACAGGATGAAGCACTTGTTTAAAAATTCAGTGTTATTTTAGCAGCAATAGCTTTCACTAGCAGCTTTCTGAACACAGCTGTGTAGGGAGGAAATTATTTTCCTAACATTTACTTCTTCCAAAGGCTAAAAAATGTCATGGCTAAAAGAGTCATGACTGCAGCCTTAGGTACAGACTAACACTCATCTAAGTATTAAGACTTAGCTAAGGGTACCAAAACCTTATGCAAGTTAGGGGTTTAGTGGTAGCAAATAAAGAAATGCCAAAGGGAAACAGCAAAAGTGAACATATCTGCAGTAAAATTAATATTCTAGCAGCCTGGGGGGCAAGTAGTTTCTCAGCCATTTGAGTAAATATTGACAGCAAATAAGGTCAGTTACCTGAATTTCAGATGAAATCTGGAAATGTTTGATATTGAAACGTTCCCAACACTGCCAAACATTTTCCCCCACCCACTGATTGCCCAATTCCTGCCCTGAGGGACGAATGTCCAGCCTTGCATATTGCAGAGGACCAGGTGGATGGACAGGAAAAAAGCACAGCAGGTAGCAACAAATACTGTTTCTCAGCATTCAAAGTAATGAGATGAATCAGATTCAGACCAAAGATTCATTTCTGTGCTGCTACACTGAAACTCGAGAGAGAACACAGAGAAAGGTACTTCAGGAATTAATTATTACCCAACGCAATGCAGACTCCGTTACTTGTAGGCAGCTGCTCGCACAGCAATTGCTCTGCTGCCAAGGGCCCTCTGTGCCTCTGACCTTCCTGCAGCCAAATGGGGCCTCAGACAAAGGTCAGCTAACCCAAATAACTTATAATAGACACACCCTTCCCTGATAGGGAAAGCAACTACCTTGCCACATATCTTTTAGCACAGGAGGGGAAGGAGACAAGCAGCACTGCCCTGGTGTATGACGGGGTAAGTCATGCAGAACTGCAAGGGAAGAGCAGCTACACTATGGTGGCAGGATGGGATGACTCTGCAGAATGACTAAAACCTGTTGGAAAACACACAGGTGACCAGTCAGAAACCTTAAGCACCAAAAATCACAGCCCTAAAGCTTCAGGCTGACTCGGCGTCTCCAGGAGCTCCAACTACTGAATTACCAACTGGTGCCCCCTGCAGCAACAAACCCTCAGGTGTGGGCAAAAGACACCAAGCCATTTAGTGAATGAAACCTTCAGTCCTCCTAAACTGACCTGAATTTTCACTACCAAATGTTTCCAACATCCTAAACCCACAGGACTGCCATCCCTACATCTCGATGCTGTCAATAAATTACCTCAGTTTCAGGGCAACAGAACAAAGCATGGACAAGCCCATGCCCAGAGATCCATTGCTAAAGAAATAAGTTTTCCTTCACTGCATAAAATTCTAGGAATGTGCTGCTAAAGTGATCAAAAACTTATCACTGGTGCTAGTAAATCTCTGAGGGTTGCCATTTTAGGTGCCTATTAAGGGTTTATATTTATGTCATAAATCATCTTGTTGCATTCCACAGAGAGCGATTTTAACATGAGGATCATACCCCTTAACTAGCTTTTTATAGGAAATTTAAAGGCTGAGGAACAGTAATGGCACTATT
Organism: Platyrinchus mystaceus; assembly: GCA_035041135.1. Taxonomy (NCBI): domain Eukaryota; kingdom Metazoa; phylum Chordata; class Aves; order Passeriformes; family Tyrannidae; genus Platyrinchus; species Platyrinchus mystaceus. The sequence continues at coordinate 6,238,210 of JAWWLV010000024.1, read as the reverse complement.
AAAGACACCTACTTTTTGCTTCCTGAAAATAATAGCATGCTACAGAGCCATGAAAAGAGAAAATGATAGCAGCGCTAACCTGCAATAATTACACTAATAAAAAGAAAACAGCACTGAAGAAATTATGGGGAGAAAGACACTAAAATCTCATTGTCTAGCATAACCTTTCAGAGAATATATTTGCAAAGTATATAAAAAGTTCCAGTTATTTCAAAGGTTATGATTATGTCCTTCCCTTATTTAAATTGACACTAGTTATTACTACACTTTTTTGGTCCAGAGTCTAAAAAAACACAAGAAACATAAATTTTAGATATAAAATTATAGTGTTATTTGTGATTACACTGTTATTAAAGTGATATTTACCAAGTTCAGGCTGCTTTCTCTCCTCCCTAGTGTAAGATTCAGCAAGGAACAGGAAAAGCCTGACTTTATGACAGAATCAGCTAATGGATTTTTAACATCCCACATTTTCAGCAAGATGGAGGGAACAGAAATAGAAGAACCCCATGAGGGCAGGCACAGACATCAAGCTTTGGTGCAGAGACCACGGCCATCAGTCTTCCTGCCACCCTGGGAAGGCTGTGGGTCCTCCTGCCCCAGAAGCCCCTCAATCTCTCAGCTCCCTGCTGTACCCACCTCCCCTGGGCTTCTCCTCCCAACACAAGCCCCCCTCTGCAATGTGTATCTGTGCAGAGATCCCCACCTTTGGCTGGAGACCAACCATATTAAATTTGCTCTGAGCCAGCAGCTCCTCCTGGGTTATGTGGAGGGCTGAAGAGGCATCTCCAAGCAGAGAGCTTCAGGCAGAAAAGAACAAAACATGGCTATGGGCAGGGAAAGGTCTGAGTCCCCTTCCCAGTCATCCCTCTGATGCACACACAACCCTTAGGAAATTCCATGGCAGCAACATAGAGGAAGATCAGCCAAATTCACTTACTTCCCAATCCTAGACAGCTGTGGCTACAGAAAAGGGACCCTGAGGTAGATTCCCAGCACAGTATCACACATCCAGCATGCCCACGGGGCATTTCAACACCAGGGATATTTTTGGGTTTATAACCATGGGTAACATGCATGAAATTATTACAATGTTATTACTCCTAATCACTGCATCTTGTAATGTAATACCAGAAAATATTTTTCTTGCACATTGTCAAAAAAGTAGAGTTGTTGATGGTTCACAGTTGTAATCGACTATTTCATATCAATAACAGCCCAAGTTGGTTTATAAAAAGCTTCTACCATTTGGATGATTTGATAAAAATCTCAAAATAAAGGAGGAAAAACATTATTTGTTCTCAAATAAAATAGCATTGCCTTTCATGCTATATAAATTGTAAAGATATGCAGTGTTTGCACCTTCACTTCCTACTGACATCATCTTTACCAAGAGCTGTCAGCAAAATGCAAAAACATAGACGGGGAATAACACACAATTTGATGAGTGCAACCAAATATGAAGAGCTTACGCTGTTGCCTTCAGCTATAAACCACCCATCATTATTCACACTGAGAGGCAGCAGTGGACACATTAGCAGAACTCAGTTCCTCAAGACACAGCTGCACATGTAGCAGATGAAAAGGCAAAGTTTTTCTGCACTTGCTTCAACTTCAGTTCATTTCTTTAAAAAATTATAGAAAAAGAATCTGAGCCTAACCATCCATATGATCCATACTCCGCCCTCAAGCAACAGCAAGCACAACTGAGAAGAAACCCAACACAAAAACATGTAATTTAATGCAAAAGAAAGGACTTATGGGTAAAATGGAACATGAATTCAAACAAAAAATCTGAACAATACATAAACAGTCACAATAAGAATATAGAGTGTGCATCCAGAATTACATGGGAGAGCCAGACCTATATCTAAGGAAAACCAGTTTTGAAAGGTCGGTGCACAGGTGTCTGAAACACCTTACTGCCTGACAAGCACTACCTGTTCCCTCTTATAATGTGCTAGAAAATGTCCTGCCCATTGAAAGTGTCGCTGAAATTAATCACCAGAGGAAAACCTGCAATCCTGACCTGCCAGCCATCACATCTTCTGGAAGACAGTGCCCATTGCCTGTCTCTGCAACAGAATCTCTGTTGTCAAGAGCAACTGGCAGTGTCTGAGGGAAGAGATAAAAAACAAGTGGCAAATGCTTCTTTGCAGCAGTGGAAGAATCCACCACAGAGAAGATGCTATTTCAAGAGAACTGCTGTGGCTCTGATGTCTCCAAAACTTACCTCACCTAACCATGAAGGGCTCATGACTCACTGTCTTTGCTGAGTCACTAATTTCTTGTTGCACCTCATATTACACAGAGCAAATGTTCCTTCAACAAGGGGGAAAAAAATAATTACCTCATCAGTCAAGGGGTCCTCCTTGGTAGGTCATTATCCAGGGACTGAAATTACTACAGAGCTACACTTCCTTCTGACTGAAATATTAACAAATTAGTTTTTAATCTTATGCTGCAAGTTAAATTCAACTAAAAGGGAGTACTGTAGGCTGAGTGAGGTTACTGACAGCTTTTCCAGATCTCAAAGGTCTTATGCCACCCAGAGTCTTCTGGAAAGAAAAAAGAAAAGGTACCTTCCCTCTAGCTAGGAATTAAAAAAAAACCACTAAGACATTAGCAACAGATAACTGTACAATTTCCTTTTATTGTTCTACTTTTTGGGGGAGAGTATAATCTATATTACTATAAAGAGATAGTAGACCAGAACAGAGCAGGAAAAACCATCAACCTGTGGTTGAGCCAGGCTAACAGTACATGGAGAGATCCAGCTCAGGGATCAGGCAGGTGTTCTGGGCCTGCAGCCTCTCTACTATTTTGTTTTGTTGTTTTTTGGGGGTTTTTTTTGTTTGGTTTTGGGGGTTTTGTTTGTTGTTTTTTTTTTTAGTTCTTCCTCTTCTTTGCATTTGAAATTCATAATAGCTGCTAAAGACAACTGAAGTCAAAACTATTCACCAACTCACAAGTGACCCCTGTAATCCTTATTTCATTCCCTGGTAACTAACCTTACTCATAAATCTCATTAGGGCTCTGATGAGTGGAAAGGCTGAACAAAGGACAGGTGGAAATGAGAATAAGGGAGATAAAAGAAAAGTGCTGAAACCTTGGGAAGAAACTGTCATTACAAAAAAAATACCAAAGCATTTTAATATCTAAATGTAGGGTAAAAATTAAACTATTTTGAAACACAAGACTTGAAACATTCCAGTTTATTTTCTTTGCTCTTTATGCCTCAGGGACTGAGTTAATGAGGATTGCAATGGCCCAGTGGTAATGCCAAACTCAACAGCAAATCTAGCAGATGGTTTCAGCCTCC
>JAWWLV010000024.1:6216022-6234788 GCA_035041135.1 Platyrinchus mystaceus | reverse complement strand
AGCTCATTCCCATAGAGGTGTCCCCAGCAGGGATGAGGGGCCCTGGAGAGGCAAAACATCTGGAACCAGCTTTTGGCAGGGGCAGCCCCAGCCCCTCCCCACAGAGACCAGCCCCGAAGACCCCAGAAATGCAATACAAAAACATAACATTGTGAATGAGAGGAACATCCCTGTTTCTCCCCAGTGTTGTCTTTCTGGGAACTTGGAATCACCTCACAAGACTACAGTGTCCTGACAGGCCATAAGCTGCCAGTTTTCCAATTTCCAGACAGGGAAACCTCCCTGCTTCACCTGCAGCCACTTGAACAATGCCAGGAAAATAAATTAAAAAAAAAGTCTCACACCTGGAGTTATGAACAATGAATCCACCAGAAAAGGCTTTATTTTTTGCCCCATAAAACACTACTGAGAAGTACAGCTCCAAATTCAACAAGGAATAGGCCTAATTCTACATTTGCAAGCAAAGTGCTGCAGAGGGGAATCACTGCAGCATTGTTCATGGGCTGTCCTGATTTACAGCTGAAGAAGAAACAGAAACCCTCATATGTTGTTCTGTGGTTTGGTTTTTGGGGGGAGGGTTGTTTGTTTATTTGTTTTTGTTTGGGTTTTTTTTAAGAGTTTCCAGTCCTAGTATTGAAATTCTCTGTGCACTGCAATCATTATGTGATTTGCTGAATGCATTTATAAAATACAAACTCTCAAAGGTAGAGGGGAGAAAATCAGAAGCAAAGTAAGTCAATAGGCACTCACAGACATTAATATGTTCTTTGCCAGGTCTGTCTGACGAAGTTTGATGGATTTGCTATTTCTACAAGTGTCATCAAAGCATGAGACCTTCCATCCAGGTATATAATACTACTGAATCAGAGCACAGGAACAGCAAAATAAATTAACAAACATCAGTTCCCACTATAGAGAAGTTTTTCTCACTCTCCCCATCATGAAGAGATAAAAAACACACTTCTCTGAAAAGGCAGCCTTGATCCAGATAAAGGATCCTGCCCTTGTTTTAACTTCCATCTGTGGAAGGAAGAGGGTAGTGAGCCCAAAGGATGCCCAACAGCCATTACCCAGAAAATTATTAAAAACGTGCCATCCTGTTTTGACAGCAGTAGTGCTGCCCTTTTGAGGTTTTCTCCTTTGCTGTGAAAACAATAGTTTTCATTCAGCTTTTCTCAACCTTTGTGGCTTAAAAAGCAACAGCTGACTAAGTCCATTAGAGCCAGAGACAGGAACCAGGACGTGGCTGTCCAGTGAAGGGTTAAATTATAGCTAACAAAAAAAAAATCCAAAACATTGGTTCACATTTCCCACAGCTGCTTTCAGGCTCCCCCCTCCCCTACTCTGTTTGAGAGTTTATTTCACTCATTTTTTTAACCATAACAAAAGATCCAGCACAACACTGTCATAGCCTTAAGAATTACTGTGATTTAAAGGCCCCCATATACTGGTACATAATTATAACAGAGGGAGGGAAGATTTTTAATGTTGGGTGGGTTTTTTTTGTTGTTGTTTTTTTGTTTTGGGGTTTTTTGTTTGTTTGTTTTTTTAAATCAATACAATTACACTAGTTATAACTACTAATGCAAACCCAGGGACAGTGGTAGGAAGGTGCCTTATACTGCTAATAACCCATTCCTCATCTCCCCTGGGAGCAGCCAGACTGCTGTAGTGCCACGGTATCACCCTGCAGCTCCTCCCATACTGGGGCACACCATGGGTGTGTTTATAATAACTGTATAATAATAACATGTATAATAACTGTACCATTAACTTGGATGGAGCCAAAGCAATGCTCTAGTTTTTTAGCTCCTTATCAAGGCAGCAAACCAACTGCCAGCCCAATGTTAGGAAAACCCCGGGTGTCACCGCAGCTCCGGGCTGGGGTCCAGGGTAACAGGGTGGTGCCAGCTGAAGGCAGCAGCACTGCTGGTCTGGCTCCACTCCTGCTACAGGATTGTATTTCATCAAGGCCACAGCACAAGGGATAAAGGGAAAAAAAAAACCCAACAAAAAAACTCACAACCAACCAAAAACAAACACCAGAAAACTACACACAAAAAATCCCCCAAATAAACAGCTGCTTTGGAGGGACCTGGAATGCTCCAAGGGCAGAGAGCACAGCACAGGCATTTGGCAAGGGGCTGCTTTTACACCTGGCTTCTCACATCACACTTGCATGCCCAAAATGGAAAAACACAGATGGGCCTCAGAGCCTCCATTCAGTGACCCTTCCCAGCTCAGCAGGGCATTTCAACATGTTTAACTTTAAGCTTGTTACTTAAATTCCACCGATTTAGATAGGACTTAATTACACGCTTGAATGCTCTCCTCATCTGCGGGAAGTGTAAATATGTACTTAATATAGTTTGATGAACTGTCACTCAAGGCAAACAAGACCTATTTTGCTACGATAATGTTGGGACTTGATCATGTAAAGAAACACATTTTACAGAAAGATCGCTCTCATCACGTGCGAAGGTCCCTTTCATCAGCAGGTATCTGCCTCTCCCTAGATAGACTTGCAATTACGGTCACCTTGTACTTTGTGTTGCGAGTAGAAAATTACAGAAAAATGAAAAAGACTTTCCCAGGTGTCCCACAAGAGATGAGGGAAGATACTCATAAGGTTGACTGCATAACCAGGAACACACTTCACAGTACACTAATGGGTGTCTGCAACACTGAGATCATCACTGGGCCTCAGCTACATCCCCTGATTCAAGAAACAACCAAAGATTTTAGCATCTAATCTGACTGAGTATTCCATAGGATTATGCTGTCCATTAAAGTCAGGTGCTCCCATCATTTGGTTGCAAACAGTACTGCCAAACCATGAAGTCTGAGAACAAAAATACAGGACAAGCTATTACAGATGAAATTAGATGACTAGGACGAGGAAAGGAAATCAAAATATTATTTAGGTTTGTCATTTTATTCATGGGAGATCAAAATGAAAAGACAAAAAAATCCCAATACCATATGACAGAAATAGGCATTATTGCACAGTTCATATGATAGCAATAAAAGTAATAAAGACGAGAGATCTGCAGAAGAGTTTTAAATATCACTGAGATTACCCTTTTTATTGGCCAATATCATCTTCATTTAGAACTAATAAATATAACCCACAAGGAACTGCAAACAGTTACAGAACTAAAATTTATCTTTTTTTTTCAAAGATATAAAATAAAGCTATTATTAAAAAAATAACCAATAAATAAACCCCACATCTGTTGCAGTTATATCACTTTGCAAGGAGATTTAATTTTGTTGGCAGGGACATCAGAACTTTGGGCATGCATACCACTAAAATAATGAAATCCAGTTTCACCCACCAGACTGGGGGAAAAAAAAAAAAAAGGAGAAAAAAAATAGGATGATAACAGTGAAAGCTGTTGCCCCTCAGTGGAACCGCAGATTTAATAGAAACCATGTTTCTGTGTTGCCTTCAGCCAGGAGCAGATGAAAGACACTTGTGCTATTTGTTAACAAGTGGTCATTTAATCCTCCCGACAAACCCTCCTTTTCAATTTCAGGTTCTCCTGTTACCACTCCCATGTTTGAATGCCTTGTTCAGATGTGGACACGGCTCTGCACAGATCACACAAGTCTGCATTCCTAGAGAGAATTCAGATCCCTTCACTTTTGCCAGTAAAAATAGCAGGTATTTTACCGACTCACAACAGTATTTTCTTCTATTCTTCATGAATTTAAGGCAAGCATGATCTTAGACTGATGCTTTAAGAAAAAGTCCTTAACATACAAGGCTTCCAGTACATGGGAGGTATGTGATTCACCTCACCTAAATCCTCTACCTGAGTGGCCCCAGGATACAGATCCTGGAAAATGTTGCTCTAAGATAGAAATTCACCACAAATCTTCGTGTTACTTTTTCCATGCCCTTACACAGTAAACATCAGGCAGATCATTTTTTTTTCAAAGATCAGGAAGTTACTTTGATTTATCTCCTGTTTCCCTGAAGTAAGAGTTTAAACATGGGTGGCTTTTCAAGAGAGCAGAGCACACAGGAGGTAAGCACATGATTAAAATACACACAGGCTAAGGCAGGACCACGTTCACCAGGTTATATGCTATGCAACATTCCCTTCACTGTTTATGGTATTAACCCTGAGTTTGCAATACAGGTTTGCCTTGCCAGGCATCCTTTATAATTACAGCCTTGTCAGAATTAGAGTAGGCAGTGTGTGATCTCTAACTTGAGCCTGCAAACGGGTTTGGCTCTTAGCTCTCACACTGTTCTGAACTTCTGAGAGAAGCCCTCATTATAACAATGTGTAATTTGTAATACATTTAAGTGACATCCTCTTAAAAGGGAACTTCTGGTTGCATTGTGCCTTGCAAGTACAATTCATGAGATAAAGCAGAAAAAGAAAATCATCTCTTGCTCACCCCCTTCCTTTATCTAATCACTTCATGAAAAATTACTCAAAGGCGCCTTTAAGGCCAAGGAGTCATTTGGTTTCCAGTCATTGACTTTTAAATAGATAGCTGGAAGCAGTGCAAATTTCTTGAATTCCACAACAGTAGCAAGTTACTGAGCCTCCCTTTCACCCCAACTACTCAATTTATGCTCCAGCACACATTACTGCAGATATGACCTCTTCCATCACCAACCAGGCACGTTGCCACTATTAATGCAAACAGCCTTGCTCTACAGCTACGTGTGAACAAATTAATTCAACCCATCTTGAATTGACATTACAGGGTCCCAATTAGGCTCTAAAAAGGTTTAGAGGAAGCTCTCATTTTTAGCTGTCCCAGACTGAAATAATCAATGTTTCTTCTATCTAGCATTTGTGTTTCAAGTTTGATAGTTCAGATACTGGTGATTCATTGTTCAGCTGAAACAGAAAGAATCATATCCTAGATGAGCATCTTCTCTGATTAGTCAAGTTACAGATACAGGTTTTTGGCACAAGTTAACAAGACATTGGAGCTGAAGTTTGAAAAGTTCAAGCCCTCTTTAGCATAGCACTGAATAAATTGCACTGCATGGGTTACTCACATGTTTCAGTTAACAGGAGCTTATAACAACAAGAATTACTTTATCATTCAGGGTATCATTTCTGTTTGGGTCCTTTTTCATTTGAGCATTACCCAAAAAATCACAAATTTAAGTCACACTGTTGCTCCTCTGCCCCAAAACCCCTATTTGTATTCATATCTTTAACTGAATGACTGTCTTTCAAGCAAAGCAATAAAGACTTATGAAAATGCAACTTGTCTTTCATAAAGAAAAATGCCCACATTTCCTAAAAGCTGGGGTCCAAGTCATATGGAGCACTATCAGTCACAGGTTCAGAGGTGGGAAGGTCACACAGCCTGCAGCACAAATTTCACACAGCAGGTTGCTCTTTTCAATGTAAATTAATGCTTCTTTGCAATCCAACTAATAGATTAATAGATAGCCTGTACCTGATGTGAACAATCAAAACAAGTCAGTGATACAGTCTTTGCAGTACCTACATTTAAATACAACACATCCCACAAAATCTAGGTGAAAGACCAAAGATGCTGGCACCTCTCACCTCAACACCCCAAATTCCCAAGGATTTCCCACCATCCCTGGGCAAAACCATCACTGTAATGACATGAGAGTCAAAGAGGAATATGTATCTGTATGAATATAAGACATTTACCTACAGGACTAAGAGACAACCATGACATTGTGTTTTGTAGCAGGATTTTCGCAAATAAATTAATAAATAAACTCAGTTGTGCAGAAGCTGCTGCTCACCACGAGAGGGCATGTTTTAAAAACCTAAAGCAGAAAACCCCTCCTTAAGAGCAGACGCTATTCCAGTGAGGGAATAAAGGTTTGGGCATAAGGAGGGGTAAGAGATCAGGAAAAAGCCAGCATGACTAAAAATGTGAAATGTCAATAAGGGCACTCAAGCTTGAGACAGGACAAACGTTCATGTGACAGACTGAGCATTTCTTTACTGGCACCGGTGCTACACGGACACCCAAAGGTACTTCACGTGTCTGCTGTCACCTAGAAACATCAGCTGCAATTTCAAAATGCTCCCAAAGTCAACTCTACCTTTCTCTTCTAGTAAGAGAATGATTTATGTAGTTAAACTGCACTCAGAAGTACTGATATTAAAATATTCTTTGAAAGGAAGCACTCAGCTTTCCCTTAAACTCCAGAATAACATAAGCTACCCTGCCAGCTTTATTTCTGGGCTGCATTTGTCAGGACACACTGAAACCTGCTGCAGACAGAGCAGCAGGGCAGTTCCAAATGCTGCACATTAGCTGAGAATGCAGATCTGCAGGAAGGTCATTATTTCATATTACAGGTCTGTAGAACTATCCTGTACAGATTCAGATCTCTTTTACTACAATTATTTTAAACATAGAAGACAGCCCATTGCCTGCTTTAGTTTATACTGGATTATAATGCAGCTGCTATAAGGAGATATTTTTTCCTTTATTCACAATACTATATATCTCACAAATATAAATATTACCATTTTCCTAGAAGTTTATGAAAAATATTATAAATAGAACATATAATGTTATCTTGTGTTGCAAAGTGATATGTTATTTTAACAAGTTGCTCAGGAATGCATCAAGTACATTCAACCCAAAAGAAAAAAGTACATTTAAGTTCAATCTTTTTAAAAGCACACAATTCAATCACAGGTCTACTTATTATCCCTTTCTGATACTTTTCCCTGGCAAACACTATTGTTCAAAAAGGCAGCAGCCAATACTGGCTCCAATTCCTTATTCCATGTCATCCCATTCAGGGCTTTTCACATCAATTTCCCTGCTAATAAACCTTTTCAAAACATTTCAAAGGAAACTTGCTCTCCTCAGTCGCTCTCAGATTTCTACAAGCCTGACATTAGGGCTGTGTATAATGAAACAATTAACAATGATTCTTTTCTACTCCTCACCACCATAAAGCCTGTTGATAATAAAAACTCAGCATTTGTGTCAAAACTTTCTTTATATTGAAATATTGCCATGCACAACGCTAAAGAAACCAGCCATTATAATTCAGCTTGCAGGAAAACCTGATGAATTCAGTGGGACTTCCCACACCAGAGCAGTCGTTCAAATACATATTGGCAGAGCAATCAGTGAAAGCCAAAATATATACAACAGCTCAATTAATGCTAAAATTTTCAGCAGCAAAGGTGTATGAGAAGCAACATCTGGCTGGCAAAGGCAGAAGGCTGATGCTCAGTTATTTCTTAAATTAAGGCTGCCAAAGGACACTTGTTTTCACACCAGACCCACAATGAAAACTGTCACAAGCAAGCCCAGGGAACTCAGTTACTGTGCCATAACTTGCACATCCCTGTGGGTCACTCTTATACCAAGAGACACCTCTGAAAGGCATTTAGCAGCTAGGACAGGCTCTTCAGGAGCAAGAGTAGTGGATCCTATGCCTCAAAAGGAAGGATGAGTGTTTTCTTTAGTTTTATGAGATCAGGAACTATATGAATAGAGCTACTAAATAGTAAGCAAAATTCCCCCATCATGACTACAGAGCTTATTCACCATCTCTAGAAGATGGTGCCCTAATTTAGAGGTCACCATCTGCCCTCTGTTGTAGAGTTCACCATCTAGGAAGAGGTGCTAGGAAGCACACAGCAGCACACAGGTGACATCTGAAGTGACACTTCAGATACTGGCTCATTAAAAGGAAAAGAATGACTGGATATAGGACTGTCCATAGCAGACCCAGTGCACCCCCACCCCATCTCTTGGGCAGGATAATATCCACCAGAATGACCACAGTTCCTCCCAACACAGGCTACAAACTTGAGACCTGGCCAGTACACAGCAAGCCCAGAGGTGAGTCTTAACCTGTACACTCCCTCAGACACATCTCCCCTTCCCCAGCCACCAGCATTCTCCCTAATTCCTTGTCAGTGTTTCCCCTTTCCTTTCAGACTTAACCAGCCACAAAATATTTCACCATCAAGCCTGATGACTCCAGGACTGTAGCAGACCAGGCAGAAGCACTGTTTCACTGCACCTTTAAAAATCAGAGCTTTCAAACCAGCCTTGTTTCATCCCTAGAATGGCTGATGTCAGAAGAGGGCTGACAAGCGATCCAAGGAAGCCTGACACCTCTCAGCCAGCTCCAGCCTGACACATTGGCCCCATCTGCAGCAGGAGCAGCCGTGCAGCAAGACCAGGTCCCACAGACTTCCATCAGGTCCATCACACTCAGACAAAACGCCAGTCCATCTCCTCTCATGGGCATCCTCTAAGCCTTCTGCTCACAGGCTGAGCTCACATGGCCACAAGTGTTTCAGCTGACCAAAGCAGGATTGTCACCTACTCACAGGTCTGTAAGACAACCTTGATATCAGGAGCCCAGTTAAGGACCCTACGTGGTACAGCAACACCCAGCTATGCTGAATTAAGGTGTAGAGCCCCATATACCTGTTCACCCTTCTTTCCTGCAGGGGTTAAAGGAATTCATTGCAAACAATTGCTATTTTATCTAAATAATGAATAATAATAATAATAATAATAATAATAGAATGGTGCAAATTGCAGTCACTATTTAGAACCATCACAAGTCAGGCACATCCACAGTAACAACAAGCACTGCTCTCACTGCATAATAGCTGCTGTACTGGTCTATCCTGACAAGTCATACTTCCACTTACAGAGAGGCAAATTCAGTGATATCTGTGGAAATACTGCACTGATATTGTTTCAAAGATATGATGTTATGTGAATTTTTATAGAAACCTCTGGGAGAAAAGGTGATAGGTAAGTAGAAGTGTAAAAAAATGTAATTATAAAGCATCAAGCCCATGTCCCTGTTTGTACAACTTCTGTTTGAACTTTTGAGCTAATTACTGTTTTCTGAGAACACCACAGGCAGGAAACAGGCCTCCTTAATGGTAAAACAAAAGACTGCTTGGGTTGAAATGTTTAGCTGCAAATCGTGACAGATTCAGCAAGAGACAGTCCCTGGAGTCACAGTGGTGCTGGCTCCAGAGGGAGCCACTGTCTCGCTTTTCAGTGCCAGCAAGAGGCCAAGCACACAGAAAATCAGCTACAGCTTAACCACCACAAAGGCTTTCCAGTGGAAAAGCAGAGAGAATACGAAGGGAGTCTCTTCTGCATTAAGTGTTGAATTGTGTAATGATAGCTACTTTCCAAACGAAAAGCCACAGCAATCCTGTGTGTGTACTATTGTACTAAAACAAACCAGCTTGCTTTATAAACACAAATAGTCCAGTGTTGCCAGGAGGAGAGAGCACGGGCACACGCATATGTGTGTGTAGTGAGAGTAAAGTATAAGTTTATATTCAGAGATCATGCTTCAAAAACCAAGCCCTGTTGCTAAAAGAGCTCACACAAGAACAAACCAAACACACACCACAAAAAGGTAATTGAGAAGAGAAGCAAAAAGCAGTCCATTGGAAAGACATAAGAGCAAAGATCTTCTACTCAACTCCTCCCAAACACCTGTAATGTTGGTTTTGCCTTGTTAAACAACAGAACAAGGCCCCCTTTTGTAATTGCTTGAACTGTGCTGAACTTGGACTGTGGTCAGCTGGATGGGTTCTGATCATTCTGGTACAACACAGATGAGAGATGAGCAGATGGGAGGGTCAGAGAGGAGAGTCAACACACCTCGACATGAACACAGCACATGGCCAAGAGCAAAGACAGGAGGTCATTGCTTCCCAGGGGAATAAGTCCTGGAGGAGCACGTACATCTCTGCACAGTGGTGAGGAATGTAATTGATTATTGTAAGATATATCCAGGGTAGCTGCAAACCAGCTTGCCCAGGGGGCCACCAAGATCCCTGGGAGGTGCTACTGCCAGCACTAAGGTCTAACAGCAGGTGTTGATCAGCTAGAATTTAAAGACCACCAATTTCATCTCCGTAAATTGCAGTAACAACTTGGCCACACTGGAGACACATTCAGGTTTGTATGCCATCCCAAACCTTCCATAGATTCACTGCCCCTTCTCTGTGGGGGGAAGGGTCCATCTCAAAGCTGTATCAGCGCTAATCTAGAGCAGAGCATTAGCCTTGATCTCTGCTCAGAAGTCGAAGTGTGGAGGGGTGGGTGAGTTATGGGCAGACATAGTCCAAATACATTTTCTCTTTTACAGTGGTCCAAGTATGACTGCCAACTAAAATCAAAGTTTTGTGGTTTTCTGTCTGCATAGCAGCAGTCAGCCTTTGTGAGTGGAAACTAAATCCCAGAGACGCTCAAGAGCCAGGCTGGCAAACGCTCTGCCTTCCAGCAAAGCAAGAGCGCGTTCTGCAGATAATGAAGTAACATGACGCAAGTTAGAGAGACTGGTTTAACTCTACCTGCTGCATGCCATTAAAAAATGTAAGAGGTGCATCTCTGCTACGTTCCTTGGAAGACTAATGGACTTGAGTTTAACTAACGAGGACTTAGCAGACAAGCTTTCTCAGAGAAGTCTGCCGAAGGAATGCTGCTGTTCTATGCTGCACAATGCAACAAGGCTGCACAGAGCAGCAGGAGAGAGGCACCCAGGCATTCACTTCCAGCAAACATGGTACATGCCAAAACTCAGCCTCCTCCACTCCTGTTTACATCAGCCCCTCAGACACTGCCTGGTAGCAGGACATCCATCAGGAGCTGATTGTAGTCTGTGACCGTTCAGGTGAGACTGGCCAAGCAAAACAGGAATCTAATAAACCACACAGACATCATAAGGTGGGAGGTGGTGCCTGACAGCCCTGTTCTGCCCTTTGAGTTCAGAGCTTTGCTCTCCACCATCTACTTTATACCCCAAAGGGGGGAACATGACAGCAGCACATGCCAGCTTACCAACCATGGGGATGCTCAGCCTTTCCCATGGAAACCCCTGTAGGGCAAACACAGCTCACTAGCAGCTTCAAAAGTTCTTCTTTCATGTCTGTCTGTCTCTCATCACTGGCTTTGGTAGGCAAATTGGAAGTGGAGCAAAACTGGACCACTTAGCATCCTGCCATACCACCAACCAGCACCTGAAAGAGGCTTTGCCTTCTTCACCCACTCTCTTCCCACCACATCAACAGCCCTTCTCCTGCAAGAAGGAGCAGAAACAACTCACCAGCACATCTGCTCTATAAAGGGAGCGTGGCTGACCTCTGTCACCCCTCCTCAAGTGCATCAGCCCAGTTTTGTGTTGTGCAATGAAAAAGCTTCCACAAGGTACCCAATAGCTGCTTCAGTATTGCTAATGGTTTGCTCACAAGTAAAAAATCTACTTGCAAAGGACAGAGCAGCAAAAAGCACCCCGTGAGCTATGGCTCCATTCACTGCAGCCTTCCAAGGTCCCTCCTGCAATGAGGTGGGGCAACACAGCCCCAAACATACGTTCTATTGCTCTGGAACAGATCAATAGCTTTATCTTTCCTCATATCAGAATGTCGCTGTGATATAACACTTATCACTAGGAATCTACTGACACTCATTACACCACAATGAGCATTTTGGGCAGAAATTCCCTAGAAGAAGAATTATAATACTGGCTGGATGCATTTACTATATCAAGCAGAATAAAATCAAAGAAATGCAAGTACATGTGTTTAAATAAAAAGCTTTGCTTTGCTCAAGTAAAGAAGATAAAGACAGTACAACATATAAACAGGAAAAACTAATTATAAAAATCAAAATCCTTTTCAACAGTCTGGATGGTCATTTGGAAATAAATCTCTATTCTTAATGCCTCAAAACTCCTGCTATGTCAAGCTTATTGCCAGAAAAAAGGCTGCTTACAAAGATAATTTTCTTTCATTAACATACAACAAAGTATTTAGATGAAGAAATTCCAGACAGAGAGCAAGACTTTTTTTCCTCCCTCTGCCACCAATATGCTGTTGAGTCAACCTTCCTTAAAATATATATTCTGCTGAATTAAGAGAAAATTGAGTAGCTCACAGAAAAAAAAAAAATAGAGGACAAATGAAAAGCTTGGCTTGACATGTTAATCTCTGTTGCTTTAATTATTGTGTTTAATGTTATTTGGAGAGAAAAAGAAATAAGACTACAACAAAGCTGTGTGTCCTGGATGCAGTGGGCTTAGCAGGACTTCTGCCAAAACCACGATGTTTTTATCAAAACAGCTTCTGATTAAGCTTTCCCTCTCCCTCTGACAGTCCTGTATGTTTTCATCTCTTGATTTAGAGCCAAATTAGCTACCCCTTCCACGGGTTAATGATCTCAAAAGTCTTACTATGGCAACTATCTGCTCAGAGCTGCTACGTGTAAACTTAAACATACAACAAACCCTGGTACATGATGCCAATACTACAAAAAAAAAAAGATAAGATAGTATTTCTTTGACTGTGCAAAGTCACTGCAGATGACTTTGTCATGTGGCAGACCCAAGACTTGCTCATACTCTGACGAGCCTGGCTTGGAGGTAAGCAGGCTAAGCCCCCCACTGCCAGGATGGAGTCTCAAGTCTGGCTACTGGCACTGCAAAATGACAGGCTGCTACAGGGAATTCATTTTGAACCTTCCCATCAATAATCTGAGACAGAGAATTGCTAGCTACAGCTGAACACCATTTTGATTTATAGCCTTAGGCTAAAAACATTTTAAAGGGAGGGGAGGAGAAAAAAAACACCTCTCACTTTTGTGCTGTTTGATCCAGTTTCTTGTTAATGACCCCATTACAGCAGCAGGTATCTGACCAGTACTCTGTGACAGAGTGAATGACATAGCTCACTGTCTCATCTATGTCCATCTTAGAGGCACCAAGAATCATAGCAGTCCTGGCGATTAAACACTTCAACAAATAACAAACCCGGTACCATCACTCTTGCATAAACAAAGGAGAGAACAGCAAACATAAAACAGAGTCAAGTGAACTGGATGTTCTTAAACCAAAATGACCACAAGCTTTGGCACTGGCTCCAACAGGATGGCTCCAAGGATTTCTGTTCTCTCCTTTGCCCATAACTGCCCATGCTGGAGGACTGACTGCAGCCTGCTCACTGCACCTCTCTGAGGAAGAGCTCTGAATCACAATCCACTGATCTGCACCTTGTCCTGATCTTCAGGCTGACCAGGGGCTCCTAACCAGCATTTCCTTTGCTCATGCGGTTTCCATACACTTCAAACCTTGGAGAACAAGACAGCATGACAGGACTGTGTGCTTGCAGCAGACAGGAGGCAACTTTATGAGAAGTCATTTAGAGAAGCCATAGAATGACCACTCAGTTCTTACCTCTCCCTCAGCTACCACTACATTTTCAGGAAGAAAGATTGCAATGCTTCTACCCCACCTGGTGTAAGCCAGCAAAACATTTCAGGAAAGGGAGTACAAGGCACTCTTGGCAGCATCCTTCTTATTTGCTAACAAGGTTGTCCTGATTTGGTTTTATAATCAAAGAAATGAGGCAGAGAGGCCACATTTCACTTGTGTGAGATCGGGCTCTTTGTGGACTGTCAGACTCAAACCTCTTCCCTGCCCCACAGCCTGCTGCCATCAGCTCATGCTGCCTCTCTGTCAAGCTGATTCATTAGTGCTGCAACAGCTTTCTTTATCTGGCTGTTTTTTCTGCAGCGCATCTCTGAGGCATAAACCAAGCCTGGAAAAAACCTAATTAGCGTAGACAGCCCTGCAACACAACGTTCTCAGTGTTAACAGCCGCTAAGTTTTCGGGAGAGAGCGATAAATGCTGGTACGCTGAGAACTAATGAAACCTATGAAAATCACTGTAGCAGAGAGACCCTCTTGTATAAGGATTTAGATTTGAAAAACCATAAGGAAATGGCTTTTAATTACAATAATATATGTAAAGACAATGGTTACTTTGCTACAGTACTTGTTTAAGGCTTTATTGTTAATTAGTTTACATGATGAAGCAGAAGAGAGTTGAGGGGAAAAAAAAAGATTATTTGCTCTAAATATTAACATTTGTCTGTTAATTTTGATAGAAGCTCATTCATGAGCTGTACCACAATTAAAAACTAAGGATGAGAAAACTTTTCTCTTTGGCCTTGCTACACTGTGGAATTTGCAAAATGCAGATTATGCCATGTAGAGCAGACACAAATATTGCAACTATTTCCTTAATATTTCCTTAAATGTTTTTTATTAAAGCATTGGCATAGGATAGAAAAGCAACAACGTATCACTGAGCTTCAGCCAGAACACAACCAAAGGTCAACCAGCCCCATATAACAGCAATGCAATTCCCACTGTCCTGCTGGCTGAGCTTCCCAGGAACTGAGAGGTACCCAGGCTCCTGACATCCTCATAGAGTCTTCCCACCCAGCCTCACCAATGCACAGATGCTTGGCTAGGACAGTAGATTCCAAGAGGGTTTATGGGGCAAACTGCATCTCTTTTCCTTCTAGGAGTCAGTGATGACTCCTCATCATACAATGAAACTGTAAAGCTGAGACCCCATTTGAAGAAAAAACAAGCAGAAATATCCAAGGGTTAGAACAGACTTCATTTCATGGTCTTCCTTCTAACTATATGGCAGGAATATACCAGTGTCCTTTACAAGTGTCCCCTCTTCCCAAGACAGCTTTTGAGGAAACAGTAGGAACAATTCCCATGAAGTTCAGGAAGATTACTAAAATGTTTATAGCTAGTCCTGGAAGATATTTTATTATGTGGGAAAAATACCATCTTAATGTCCTAATAAAGATTTTTTCAGAGTCATTGAGACTTTCATGATACTCAGTGGTCTAATGAAAGAACTTGTAGCTTTTCTTTTTTTAAAGTTCATTAAAACCCTACAACAATGTCCCTGAGAGTTTAGTAGCATACTATCCTCCTCACTCAGGATTAGGTTCTAATTGGAGGTCTAACAGTGTAGTAGGAAAAATAAAAAAGGCTCTGAGGACTAAAATCAGTATTTTTTGATGCACCTCTAGTGTCAGCTCAACAAATAAAAGCATGTCCTGGACACCTGACAAACACATACAATGGACTACATGCAAGCTGAGCCCCATTAGATAAATCTATTAATCACCTATTCAGGCAACATGTCTGTCCTGCTGAGCACACTTTCTTAATTTGTAAGACAAATTTACTTCCTCACAGCACATCAGAATTCAGGCTGCTGCTTCACCCAACATCTCCCTTCACCTTCACACAATGAATGACTTCACTGAGCCCATCACAGAGTTATGAGTAACTCCAGAAGAAAGACAAGGACAGGTTTGTTTTGCTTTGCAGCCTATACAGCTGATGCTGGTTGTACGCAGTACCTTCGGACAAGGTGAAGGACTACACCAGCTCTGAGCAATACCTAAGAAAGCCTAAAAAGTTAGAGGGCACCTTGGGAGACTACTTAAAATTAGAATCAAATAGATTTGGGCAGCAAGAGAAGCCTTTGGATATTTCCTTTTAACTATTTCCATTTGATACCATAGATTTTTCATTGACACTTGATGCAATGCTCACACAACACCCTATTGCTTCTCCCAGGAACTTCAGAGCTCCAGCACAAGCTGGAATATTCTTCTGACAGAAAAACACACTGCAGGAGAAGGCAGAAACACTGCTGAGGACAACAGGTATGTCCTCACTGCTTTGGCCTTTTCATTTGACTACTAAAGAATCCAGAAAAGCCCATGATCAGAGACAGGCTGACAAAGAGCATCTCCTTTAGAAAACTGTTCACCATCAGTCAACTGAAGAACATACACAGGAGAAAATTCACATTTCTGTTTGACTGCTTAGCCTGTAAAAACCGAGTCCTATGTCTCAGACATATAAAGTTGCTGGCTCTGACTGATGGTAAAATATAGATGCTTCCACTTCAAAGTAAGAAATAGGGTTTGCATCTGCTGTGAGGCAATATCAAATAGCTGCCTTGACAGCCCTCCAATGGCATTTTAATTCTTTGACCTGTATTTCTGACAGGCAAATCAAACATAACAGGATTTTATTATTAATTTCTACTAACCTTCATTAGCTATAAGTTTAGTTTTAAATGGTGTCTAAGCACCAGTATCATCAAATCCCACAGCAGTAAGTTACCTGAATAAAATATAAGTGTAAATTATTTATATAAGATATATTTTTGCCTTATTAACACAGGTTACTCTAAATACCTATGTCTCTATTAATAAAATTTTTCTAAGCTTTCTAACTACATTATGTACTTTATTGCTGCTAGAGAAACCAATACCTACACATTACTCTTTTCCATCAAAAACATTTTGTGGGAATAAGCTAAAAGTTCTTTATTATATTTGTTTTCTTGTTAAATATCTGTTTAAGCAGTCTCTGAATTTAGCATACATCATCTCCTACACAGACATATTTGTTAACTGTGTCCTTTTTTCCCTTTCTTTGCACAGCTGACAGCCTGAAGATACACGAAACCAAATTTGTACCTCTTGCACTGTATGCCCATGAGATGTCTGAAACCTGGATTTTGGGTTTAACTGTTCAGGCAACAAAGTAGAAAGAAGCACTTATTTCACAAATACTTTGATATAATACATGTCCAATAACTAAACACTACATAAAAGAAACAGCAAAAACATACGTTCTCTACTTCTGACCGTTCAGTTTGTACTTCTAAGCTGCCCTGCTGTGGCAAGGCTGACTGTGCCCCTGAAGCTGGTGGGGGCAGGTACTTGACTCCTGCACAGCTCAGGGGTGGAGGAAGAGTTGGAAGAAGGCATGAATTCTACTCCCTTTAGAAAAGCCCTTTGCATGGAGGTCCATAAGAAAAGAGATGGGGAAAAACCCCAAATGCCCACACTAAAAAAAATTACCCAATTGTAAGCTAGGGAGTAAAGGAGAAACCCTGAGCAGAAACCCACAGGAGCAAAAATATAACATAAGAGGATAAAAAAATAAACGAACTGCCAGCCTGGCTTATCCCAGGATGAGCTCCAGTTCACTAAATATTTGTTCCGTCACAGAGGCAAAACAAGGAAACTGGAAAATACTCACAGAACTCTGCATCCATATGCTTGGAGTTATTAAACCAACAATGAGAGTAAAAGCATGAACAAAGCTACAACCCCTGTGCTTCACCCTCTCCAAAGAGGTAAAAGGTCTTTGGACTGTAAATCACACCTTTTTCCTGGCTTTTATGAAGCATCATGGTGTTTAACTGCTGTTCTAATCCTGTCTCTGCTGCAAAGAGGCTTCCTCATTAATTGCCATTTTTCTCAGATGATAAAAATCAGACTGAAGGTCATGCTGAGCACCTCCAACACCACACAACCTCCTGCCTTTGCCTTTCACCCTCCTGCTGCCATAAATGACACCTCTTCACTTCTCTCACCGTTGCTGCTGTTGAACCTTTGGCAGAAAGGACAGAGAGGGACCTGACACAAATTTCTTTGGACACAAGACAGAAATGAGATTTGGCTGAGCAACTCATGCACAGGTGGAGATAAGCACCTTCACATAAAAGAAGGGATGTGTTTTCACCCCTCTTCCAATCTCTTTTCTCCTCAAGAAAAAAAAAAGAACTAGAAGAATATTGTACAAGAAACAGATGGAGGAGACAGGGAGGTAAAACAAAAACAAACGGGTTATTATTTGGTATAAATCTACTCTGGTTGCTAAAGGAATGAATAAAGTAAAAAGAGAAGACATTCAATACACATAGCTTTCTCCTTCCACAATATTGGGCTGGTGCCCAGAATTGAGGGAGTGATGAGAGTTTGTTCATATGAGCCAAAAGAAATGGCTCTCACTTGTTGATAGTATCCTTTACAAGATAACAATTACAGTGTTTGCCACAGATCACGTCTAATTCTTGCAATGTCTCAGACTGGAAAGAGTTTCTACTTCTATTAGTTTTGAATAAGCTCAACTTCCCTTTTACTCATTTTCCTTGAATGCTCCTTTTCTACCTGGCATTAAATCTCTCTTCAGACATTTACTCAATTAATTTGCCTTAATTAAATTGAGATTACTCCACTTAGGAAGCAGAGTGAACTGAAATCAAATTAGAGCAACTTTAATTTCGAAAAGTGTGCAAACACAGAGGTTTAATGAGGTTTAAATAATCCTTTTTAAATTCACACCTCTAGTTAATTTAATTCAACTTTCCTGATGATCCCTGCGTGGACATGTTCTATGTCAAGACACATTTTAGAGAAGACAGTGAAGGGAAGAACAACACCCACAGAACAGGAAAAAAGGAAAAAGGCATTTCTGGCTACAAAACTCTGCAACAGGATGAGATCACTTATTTTTCTGCTTTTAAGAACCCTGCTAGCAACAAAAGTGCAGGGGACGAGGGGGCGGATCTGTACACATCCTCAGCACATCTTTTTCATCACTTACACAAGAGGGCACAGCAATGAAAGCACAGACCTGGTATCTCTTTTTCAAATGAAGAGGTGGAAAATTATAGGATAAAAGGACACCAACAGCAACCAAGAAACAGACAAGATAAACTAAATCCTATCCTAAGGTGAGACAGACTATGATCACAGGCGTTTATAGGGCTGCTGAAAGATGATGTCCAGGATCCACAGAAAGAAGCAACATGGTCTAACACTGCTGTGATGACCACGTCATTGTGCATGGTCTGGTCAGGGTCACTGAGAATCCCTCTGTCCTCCTTCCAGGGAGAAACACGGGTTGTCACTGCCTACAGGGGGAAACCAAGAAGCAGGTGGATGTTTTATTGGACTCTCCCCCAAACTACCACGCAAGGCTGTTGACAAGACAAGACAAGACAAGCATGGTTCAGTGTCACCAGCCCTTTGGTTTTGACCTCCATTTCTGGGATCAAACCATCTGTTATTAATAGTTGGTTGCAGCTCCAAATCTTTGGTTGGC
>JAWWLV010000024.1:6192353-6209621 GCA_035041135.1 Platyrinchus mystaceus | reverse complement strand
AAAAGAAAAGATGCAAAGCATGATGTGATCTCTGGTCTCTTCCTGAGCACTCTCTCTAATGCCACTCTCCGTGGACAGTTGGGTGCTTTGGACACTGCCATACCCACCTGCCAGTGCTGGCACAGGGACCTGCACAGGTTCAGGTTTCTTGTGCAGGCTTTTAACCACCAAGGCAGTGAGGTTTGGACCACTTGAGGGAAGAAAGGGAAAATTATGTCATTAAATTCCATGACAGTATTATATAGGACATGATCCCTCCTGGCATACAGGGGTCTGGCAAACAACCCAAAGGTCTCTCAAACACGTGAAAGGTTCCACACAGCAGCTAATGAAGCATCAACAGGATCTATCTTTATCCTTCACCAAGGGCAACAGTATAGCAGCTCAACCAGATAACATTTGTACTGCAGTTCAGACAGCTTTTAAACAAATAAAAGATTTGAAAATATAATGGTTTTGACTGACAAAATTTTGAGGTTCAAATGCTTTGTATAAAAGAACAAGAGTTTGTGTTTAGTTACCTAATGCTGACGGTGAGATACGTCTAGCCACCTTCTTAATTCAAGACAGTACCTATTTTTGCTGTTAAGAACATTGTTAATTTGAAAACTAATCATTTGGAGAGAAGTCATAAGTGCTTTCAAGTGTTTTCACAGTCACATTTCCATAGTCTTACAAAACATTCAGAAGCCTCTCCTCCCGAAGACTCACACAAACGAGAGAATGCTATGAATAGATGGGACCAGAACGTACCACACCATGGTGGCACTTCTATACACAAATGAAGCTGGTAAGAGATGACAAAGCAACACTTTGTCTAACAGACATAATTATTTACTACCTGTAACAATGCCACATACCATTCTTAATAAGTGATCTGAATACTTGAGTGCACCACGCGACTCCAGCCACAGTCACTGAACACCAGGGTCTCCAACAAAGATATGCAAAGGATTACAGCTCCCCTGTGCCCAGCTCCTCCTCTGCCCCCTGCCAAACATGTCTAATAGCCACTTACTGATTACTCACCCAGGGGTGCCCATCAGCATATGTCCCCCACCCCAAACACTCAAGCTCCCAGACAGATTGGTGGTGACACACTTTTCCCACTCCATCACTGTGCCACATAGCTAAGTGGCTGCAAAGGAAGAACTCACTTCATGCTGTGTGATATTTCTGCTGATGACAAGCCTCTAAAAATTTAAAGCACGTGAATAAAAGCTTTTGTGGTCAGACAAATGGCCCATATGCTGGCAATTAAATTATATAAAGGCACTATGGTTGATTGTCAGCTACCAGAACACAAAAGGTCTTTCTGACTTTCAGAAACTCAGCTGGAGCTTCACATACCCAAACCAGAATCCACAGCACCACAACAGGTCCCTGAGCAAAGGGATTCCTCAAGGGGCCGTAGGGCAGAAGAAGGGCTGGAATTGCACATTATCCCCTCTGTTGTGCAACACCTCCATGGCACAACCCTTAGCTTCATCTCTGGGCTTTCCCATCCTTCACACCCTCTCACTGAGAAGCCTTCACATCCTTTAGTCTAGAGTTTCAAAGCACACAGTCCCAGCCCAGAGCTTGGTTTTAACTCCTGTCCAGCTGGCTCCATGCTCTGCTCCCTAGTGTAGGGAGTCAAGACACGAGCCAATTGCAAACACAAACCAAATCCCTTCCAAGCTCCTACTGGCTTTAATCTGTTGCTTATTGCATTAACCCTGAATTTACAGATGTTACTTGCACAGAAAGAAAAGTTGGTATGGTTTTTTTGGTTTACATACATTTCACAAAGTCAACCCCCAGTGTTTCCTATGCACAACTAACTGCCCTTTCTGCCCCCCTTTCAGACCATGCTGCTTCACTAAAGCACATCATTAACAAATGCATCATTTGACTAAAATGCCACTTAATCCTCAGGGAAAAAAAAATGGTAATAAAAGTGCATCTACTAACAGGTCACTAAAGACTAAGCTGAATTCATGGGTGAGCCTTACCCTGCCATACACACACCATCATTTCACACACAGACATATTGGTGTCACCCAGATGTTGCTCTGTTTGTGGCACTTGTTAAGACAATACTGACATCTGAAATACATGCACTAAATCTGCCCATTCATAAACACAGACAAAATCCCAGGCACTGGCTCAGCCCATGTTTTGATTTGCAGCATATAGCTTGTGTCTGTTTTAACTTAACTTTGTGTTTCACGTTGCAGTTGATAAATAAGACAGGGCACAGCATGACTAAAAGCTTAATTCCTCTCTCCATAGCACACACCATCTCCCTATGATTAAGACAGGTCCCATACAAGAAGAACTTCAGAGTCATGGCCAAGAGGGGTCTAATGGGGAAAGGCACCATTTTCCACACCAGAGCCTTGAGCTAGGAATACTGAATCCCACCAGAAAGCTTTCCCATTACATCACAAAATTGATATTTGAGTTCCTGTATACAAAAGTGAAATAATTTCCTTTTCATTTCCTGAAGGCAGGAAAAAAAAAAAAAAAGTCTCTCTGAAAGAAGGAAGTATTCCTCTTATAATTAAAGTTTGGATTCAGAGTTTTACTGCAAGGTACAGCCCTGGGTTTGCAGATATGTCATTAGCCACAATTACTTGGAAGATCCTGTGAAACTGAAAAATGAGATGGTCAAACTCCTGGGTACAGAAATAATTGCTTTTATGTTGGATTGCTTTGCCTAATTCCAGAGAAAGGTAGTCTCTGATAAACCGTACTCCTTATCACATTTCCAAACGTGTGATGTTACAGTTCATTTAAGTTTCCCTTCCTTATCTAAGCCTTTCCTCAACAGCACTAAAACTTCAAAACTCATTTCACTTCCCTTTTTATAGCAAATAGTCATTGCTATTATTGCTGCTCTAAAGAATCTAGAGTCTGTACATATAGAAGAAAAACATGCAAAAATGTAGGAAACCTTGGCTTTGAATTCCCTCAACTCTTCTGCACTTTTTTTGAACTTGAAATACCTCTCCAGCAGAACTCACAGATGTGAAGTGGTATGTGGCTTGCATCTAAAGTTAAATCATCCCTTCCTGTCTGACCAAAGAGCAGCCATGCTACCACAACTGTAAAACAGAATACATTTTGCCATCCACCCGCAAGAGTTTCAATTTTTTAAAGAACAGAGTAATCACTGAAAACTTCCCATGGCAGTGAGGAGACAGAGCAATTAGAGGCAGCCCAGAGGGCTGACCAACACACTTCAGAGTTCCCAATGACTTGCGAAAGCTTTCTGACCAAACTCTGGTGGTTTTTATTTTTCCCTAGAAATCAGAGTAATCTGTCTCCTGAAAACAGAAAGCAAACATAACACCAAAAAAATAATAAAGGGATACGAGAGAGAGATGAAATTGCTGATGGATGTTGCTGGCAAAACTTCTGTGCAAGCCTACCTTCTGCTCTCTTCTAATGGTCTTTGCCACACTGGGACCATTTGTTAGACCACAGCCTCTGCCAAACTGCAAGATGATACCCCTGACAGTAACACAACTCATTACACCCTGATTTATGGAACAAGAGCTCAGCAGGGGCCAGCACACAATCTGGGGGGAGAGGGAAAAAAACCAAACCACCAAATCCATCCACAGAGGTGACATTTAATAGGTTCATGCATTTTATCATAGCCTTAAGTGTGCTCCTAAAAGAGATGGGAAAACGTGCTTAGTCAGAAGGAAAATTCACCACTTGTACCTCCCAATCCACTTTATTATACAGCAGCCCATGGCAAGTGCTCCATTTAGAGACTGGCAGCACTCTCCCAGAGAGCAACATTTGGGCACAGATGCCTCCAGGGAGAGACACCAACATGTTTGGAGAACACCTTGCAGAGAGAGACAAAGCACTCAGCTTTAAGCTGTGAAGATATTACACTTGACAAACATTCAAGTCACAACAGAAACACTCCTTTTATCTTCTCCCCTTCTTCCCTGCAGGCTCACAGACCTGACCACCAACCCTGCAGCCGGAGCTGTTCCCCACACAAGCTCGTCTCACCTTTGAGTACAAACATTGGGAACAGTTTGGGATGTACAGGGAGCCAACAAGAAGCACAGAATTAAGGATGCCTCCTGGCCTTTCTTTTTCTCCCACTGCCTTCTCATTTCAGGTTGAGATCTGCAAGGTGTTTCACCCTAGAAGCCTGGAGCAGTACGGCATCTTGCAATCCTCAACAGGAACCTCCAAGTCCCAGCCAGGCACATGGAATATGCACTGCAGCAGAGCTCTGCAGCATCTCTGCATGTCACGGCCCTCAGACCCCTTCTCCCATGGGAAGGACTCTGCTGTCTTGGCTACTGGTCAAAAATTTCTCAAGCAACTGCCACAAGAAATAACAAGTTACTTCTGACACGCTCGGCATTGCCCACAGACAAAAAGTTCATTTAATCTTCCAGAAAAGCCAAGGAGAGCTCATTTAATCTTCCAGGGAGCAGAGATGAGAGGGGCCAATATGCCTGCACAGAGGTGCTCAGCAGGCACCCAAGCACCCCTCGCTGCCAAAACAGTAAATCCTTGCCCTGTTAAGTTCCCAAAGACAAACTAACTGTCCATAAGGGGTTGGTGTGTCCGTGACCCCACTCCCCACCCAAACCACCCCGAGGCTTCCAGGAGCCCTGCGGTAAGCGAAATTTCACACCACTTTATTGAAGCGAGTTGGTACAGATCAGACAAGAATGCTAAATGAGGTAACACCCAACATGCCAATCCATCCTTCAAAAACACCCACGTGAGTGTTCCAGGTGATAAGTTACTCATGTAAAGTACTGGATTTACCTGACACTTTGCCCAGGAGTTTAAACTGAACTGCAACTCCGTGAAAATTGCCAGCCTGGAGGTGGCAGTGAGGAAACAAAGCGAGGTGACAACTTCATGTTTTAAAAAGCATGCTCTCAGTTTGGGAGGAGAAAAATATGTGTTTCATTTTGTCCAAACCAATGGAGTAAGGAGCAGAAAACACTATTTATTTTTGTATGTCGCACACCGAGTGCGTGCAACCCTGCCCAAGATCCTTCCCACTCCCCTGCTCCCAACTGCTTGGGAAACATTACCAAAAGAAGTTAAAACAAGAATTAAATCTTTAAACAGCTTGTGTTTGCAGGAAAGAATGGTGTCAATGACAACAAGTGCAATTAGTCAATCATACTGAATTGATAATAAAACAACATATGAAAGTGCTATTTTAACGTTCTTTAAGGTGACAATATTTAAACATCTTATTACAGAACTAATAAAATCTTGTCATGTTATTATTACACATTACTAAAACAGTGACAATGAATTAATACACACTAATTACAACACTCAACTACAGCACTTTGATTAGTAAGAGAGAAAAAAAACCAACGATCCAATCCCAGTAAGAAGAAATGGGAAGGATTTACAGCTTTCCACCGGCAGCGTTAGGAACAGCACATTAAATCTCAGACAGATGTTTCCCTATGCAAACAAAGAGCTCAGTGACAAGACCTCTAAGGCTTTTTTTTTTTTTTTCCTCTTACACCACGGAGCAGCACTATTGCAGTTTGCAACACCAGGCAGGCAGCCAGGCACGTACAAAACCACACGCACACACTTGAAAAGCATGAAACACTTTCTCCTCAGCGATGCCACAGCCATCAACGCTTGGTTCAAAGTGGTGCATTACAAAGAAAACCACAAACTTCAGACTTTTTGCACATAGTAAGCGATTATTATCAACCAAGCAGTTTCCAGCAGGCAGATATTTTATACCTTTCCATGTGGTCACCGGGGTCAAAAACTATTAAAATCCTGAGATTTTGAAGATGACCTTTATGTTAACTCCAAAAGAATAGACAAGGAAAAGGACATGGGGAAAACAAGATGTGCAAAGCCTCTACAATAGCTGGAGTGTACTGTCAGTGCAACAGCCTGGGTGGTATTAAAATGTTTCAGGTAACCTACTGCAGATTGCAAAAATCATTTAGCACCAAAATGTATCTGGTGTTCTCTCTAGGTACCTCAGATACCTATTACTGCACTGCTTACGGTAACACAGAACTTAAAAAAGGCTAACAGACGCCCTTTAATTAAAACGGATTGCATACATACTCAAGGCAGCACAATTGGCCACAGGAAAAAAATAAAAATAGTAGTGCTTTCCTTCATAAATTTGGAGCACTTCTGTCTAAAGGATATGGATATTCTCTTCCCCTGCTCTAACTGAAATGAAGCTACTTCATTTTGGTTTGCCAGGAGCTGCTCAGAACTCAGTCCTACCACACTATGACCCTTCCCACATCAACTCCTCAGCCAGAAAGGAAAAAAAAAAAAAAAAAGAAAAAAAGAAAAATCAACTTTCTTGTCTTTATACATTGCCAACAGTCTTCATTTGACAAACTTCTGCCTTTTTTGGCATTACACTTGGAAGTTGCATCATCCTTTCAACTGCACAGTTAAAAGGCATCACCACACTCAACACTGATGCTTTGGAAACCTGACCTCATCACTGACGAGAAATAAATACTGCTTTGGACTGCCTTTCCCTCCCTTCCCCAAGGTGATGATGATGAAGTCTTGTGCCTGCCAATTCAGGAGATTCACTGAAAAGCTGAAGTTCAGATTTATGACAGAGGT
This sequence comes from Platyrinchus mystaceus, assembly GCA_035041135.1. Classification (NCBI taxonomy): domain Eukaryota; kingdom Metazoa; phylum Chordata; class Aves; order Passeriformes; family Tyrannidae; genus Platyrinchus; species Platyrinchus mystaceus. The sequence continues at coordinate 6,203,006 of JAWWLV010000024.1, read as the reverse complement.
ATCACAATTACCACCGCACATAAATGGTGAATCAGTGCACTGCGCTGATGCGCTCGCGTGTGTAATCTCACGTCAAATGGAAATCCAGCTGCCTGACATGGCTTTTTTAATAGTGAAACCTGATTTTACACTCCCTGTGTGCAAGTCCTACAAGGTCACCCAGAGAGGCTGATCAATGCAAGGTGGCAGCCCAGGCCGTGTCCTCCCTCCTTGTCATGCCAGTGTTTTACACGAGAGCAGCGATGCAACGCTTTGCCCAACTAAGTACTCCTATGGTTTTCTGGAGCAGACTCGGAAAACACAAGCTTTGCAGCCAGACCTCAAAAAGAAAGGGGAAGGAAAAAAAAAAAAAAGGAAAAAGAAAAAATCCAAAATCCTCTTAGGATAAAAAAAAAAAAGCTGTGAAGCTCAGCTGGGCGAGAAGGACAGCCACATTCCCAGTGCTCTGCTCAGACCCTGGGGGTAAGTGCTGCAGGAACTGCCAGGAACTGCTGGGTGGGATCCAATGGCTTGAGTTACACAGGTCAAGCTTCAAGATCCAACAGTCACACTGACTTAAAGTCGATAAACCACATTAACGAAAGAAGATTTTATAAATTAAACACATGCACAGAGCAGTGACAGAGGATCTTCTGAACCTTGACTTGAAAGTTCTTTCCTAAAGGGAATAGTAAATATTTTTAGAACTACACTTGTGAAAGACAGATGTGATCCAGAATTGTTATTAAGCCTTAAGACTAAGTATCTCACTGTTGGAGGGATGAGTTACAGAAGGGAAGGAAAAGAGACATTTCTTACACAGACAGTGCAGTTACACCTCTGGCCACCTTTGCATTAAGGTCTGGAGATTACTCCAGTCAAGTTTTGGCTTACTAGATTACAGACATGGTCTAACAAAGTAACTGATTTCTGGTACCTGCATAGGTATAATCCTTCTATTTAGTACTTACTATAGCTACTATGTGTTAAATATATATAGAGAGAGAGTGTATATAGAGGGATATACTAGATATATACACACTACATACAATAGTATACATAATTTATATGTAGTATAATTTATTATGTTTGCTTCTAAGCAGTGGTGACAGAGAAAGTCTACTATTTCAGTAATGCTTTGGGTACAAGTGGAATATTCACTATAGGGAAAACACAATGAAAAATAAATGCTTTTGAACCATTTGAAAAATCATCCCTTTATCTTGCTGACACCAGTGATAGGTGACACTGTCATATATAAAGTCAAACAGTCTGATTTGGAGAAGGTCTCATGCTTCACTTCTGCAGCACGAGCTATTTGTTAGGGAGATAATGCAGCAACTTTTCTTCGAGGACAAAACCCACTACATTAAGTTAATTTTAAATCCAACAGCTTTGTTACTTCACTTGAATCCTTAATCACAGTGCCTTTCAAACAAATGATCTTGGGTCTTCATTTCTCCTTTCTCTTGGTATTTTGATAATGAAAGTTTTTCTAAGAGGTTTAAGCACCAGCAGGAAGCATACCTTCCCTCTGTGGAAAGGAAGGATATTTGCAAAAGGGAAGGCAAACCCTCTCACACACTGCACAACAGACCTGGAACTAACAACAGTCAGTTCTCAAGTTATAGTTGATGCACAGGGCTAATAATAATAGTAAAAAAAGCTGGTATAAACCCTGCATATCAAAGGTTCACCACCTGTAGTGGGATGGAGATATATATTGTTAATGAATACCACAATCCCAGTTTCCATAGTCCAGACTACGCCCTCCAGTTCTCCAGCAGCTGACAGCAATTTCAGAAGTCAGGTTTCCCCAGGTCCCAGGCAGGGACATGCTTCTCTCTCCCTCCCTTGTGCTTTCAGGCCTTTTTTTGCATACCACCATCTGGCAAGCTGAGCACACATCAAAACTGCCCTTTTGAAATAAAGGGAGCAGAAACTAAAAGTCAAGCTGTGCATTTCCAGCCAGAGGGAAGGAAGAACAGCCTTTGCAGCTCCCTCCTGCTCTCCAAACCCATTCCCTGGCTGTGGCTGGGAGCCCACCCCTCACATCCCTGCCCCAGTGCAGGTGGGAGGTGAAATTCCTGGCTCAGCATCCCTCCCCGTGACGATGGTTCTCCCGGGTGCCGCCAACGCAAACAAGGCTGGCTCCCGACTCCGGGTCACGCTCCCCTTCCCAGCCTCGCAGGCTGCTGCCAGCAACTAGTTGCTTGGCTTCTTTTTCTTAATTAAAATGCATCTGCCAAGACATCTGCCAAAGAATGGAGGTGCCCAACCCAGCTTGCTCCAGGGCACCCTTGGGGACATCCCTCCACAGCCCATGCCACCTTGCTATACACCATTTACAACCATTCTGTAAAAGTCACTGATCTTGCTCCTTTTACAGCTTGTGCTGTTCATTCTTCATTAAATACACCTCTCCTTGGAAAAACCATTTGCTCTAACAGGAACACCATGCATTTATTACTGGCAGACAGCAGCCCATAATGTTGACAAATGCTATAATGATTGGTAAAACACTTACTGGTATAGCAGGCTTTGGGCTTAATTTCTAACACGCTGACAGCATACGGTGATAAATATCATATTTATTTGTACTTGAGCAGCAACAGCACACACAAGTGGCCCCTCTGTGCTCAGGTAACGTCAGCTGCGGCTCAAGGATCACATACCACCTTCTAATTTCTTACATCTTTTGCCTGGGCCAAGCTTCAGAGGCAACGGTGGAAATTCACAGGACGGCTTTCCCACACACGGTGAGCGTCGAGCCCCGGGAGCACAGACGGTGGGGAATGCGAGCAAGTCGCAACACATTTTTTTTGTATGAACACAATGATTCACCCAAGCCAGGACTGCTCAGGGGAGCGTGCTGCTTTTGAGGAGGAAAGCGACTCGTTTTAAGGGAAGAATTTCTGGCAAAACCAGCAGGGTAGAGGGAGGCATCCTTGCGCCTCTGGCATGCGAGGGGAAAGGATCCAACTCTGCAGCACCCAGCTGAAATCAGGAACTCAAGCCCGGGTGTCTGACTGCGCTGAGGAGCCACTCAGCAGGGATCACCCACTGCTCTGCACAGAGCTATCATGCCCTTTCCCCTCTCAGTCCAAACATTTCAGACTTGGCATAATCCTGACATGGAACAGGGGCTTTCCTGAGGTCTGAAAAAGACTTCTCTAAACAACAACAAAAAAAGTAATTTCATTTTTTGCTGTTGCCTGTAGTCTAATCACCACAGCGATACATTCAAACTTGCCCTCCTGGCTTTATCAAGGCCGCAGCCTACACGTGCCTGGTGAAATTATCCCTTCTCAGCAGCAAATAACACACTCTCCCTCCAACAAGACACGGGAAGGGCCACGCTGTGAGAGGTCCATCCCTGAAAACAACTCAGCTACTTGTTCTTGCAATAGGACACAAGTTACTGCTCAGCAGGGCACGGGCAAAACCCGCTTGGATTCATATTCTATGGATGCCCACAGAGGTAGTTACACAAAAAGCTATTTTAGATGAAGGTCCACAACTGGGTAAACCCATAACATTGCAGCACACTAAAGAAAAACAGATTTCCTCCTGTAATGCTGGCTCACAACAGAGAGCTATCTTTGCATGGATAATTCATAACAGGTCTGCATTTCAACAGCAACCAGCAAACAAATGATTCTGCCATTCTTCCCACAACATTTTAGTGGTGTGATAAATAAGTTCAAAGTATTTTCTAGGCCTTCTCAAGCTGCTTTCCACTATTTCTGAGTGCACACCCCGGGAAGCAACCATGCATATATAGTTAGCACTTGTGAATGTCTGTCTTCATATTTTCAGCTAACTCAGATGGAACAGCATCTATGGCAAGCCATGGCAAGACTGAGAACCCAAGCCTGGGAGCCCAGGAATTTGGCTACAGTCTTGAACATCTCTGCCAAAAAGGACCAGGATACTGCTAGGGGTGGTGAGAAGAACAGGATGCACAGGGGAGAAGGAGGCAGGCAGCCTCCTCTTCATCTCTTCTCTGCTTTTCCCTGGGTCAGTCCTGGAGTTCAGAGTAACAGCAGTTACCAAACAGCATGAAAAGCCAGAGCTCAAGGGAAACAGAGCTATGTTTCCCTGAAACTAGTGCTTATTAGTTTTCTGACAGTTTAAATATTGTATTCTGCTTACTGACTGTCAGTAAATTTACAAATAGTTGGCAGCTTGGCTTATGACCAGGACCCAAAGGAATGTTGACTGTAGCAATTTAATGGCCTTTTTCTATCAGCAACAGCAGCAACGTTTAAAATACTTCTCATTGCTAGAGAACTTATCTTTAAAAAGAAAAAAAAAACAACAGCAGAAGAGATGCTAGTTTTACATTTTTCACCCTGCTGAGGCCTCATATTGGATCATTATTCATTCCACACACCCCCAGCCACTTCTCCAAAGCTTTGAATTTTGCTTCATTCCAACTGCTAGGATTGCAAACTCAGTGATGAAAATAGACAGCTCCTGGCTTTTTAACAAAGAGCAAAAATTCCTCACTCCCTAACAAAGGCTTTATCCAGTATTTAAGTGACGATGAGTCAGCGATGCTTCTACACCAAAGCCTCTAAGACCGGGCATTCTTCTTAAAGTTTCCAAATTTGTTGATGCCAAAACAGAAGACACACAGAAAGATAAAAGCCTTAAGAGATGGGTGGCTTGAACACTTACAGAGCTTACAATACTCCAGCCTCTCATTTACTAGCCTCGTACTGCATGGCATGTTTTTCCTGAAAAAAACCACTGCAGCTCTCATCCAAGAGGTGGCTGCTTTGGGCTTTGTGTGTTCACACCATCCCCTTTTTCCCATCCCCTCACAAGTGCAGCAGCACAAGGATGAATCTGAGCTCACAGAGCTGTGCTGAAACCTCCCCGCTGCCCACAGCCAGAGATGTGCTGGCACAGCCGAGCGCTCAGGGCTCTTCCATCAGCAGCCACACAGACAGAAGATCAGTCTCTCTCCCTGGATGAGCTCCATCCTGATAATTTTTACCAATAACACTGATGAAGTGGATAATTTTTAAATGACATTTCCATGCTGTCCAAGTGCTGTCAGCCAACAAAGAGCTTTGGCCAGCACTTGCTTTGGTCCAGCACTGTGATGCACCTTCATCAGCAAAGCGCTTCAAGCACCAGCTGCACTTATGCGGGGAGAGCATCCCAATGACACCACACACTCCAGCCACATGAAGCATAACCTGGTGAAATGTTTCCTTTACCATAGTTTCCTCCATCTCAACCTGCTTCCTGTGAATTTCTGAAAAACTTAGCCCTAAAGACTGCACTAGACAGGTTAAGATAGGCAGTTCACTGCAAAGAAATCAATCCATGTAGAGGGAAACAGTTAGTTAAAATGATCAAGAGATTGTACAGGGTGAACTGAGTGTGGGAAAGGCATTAAAATGGTATCAAAATAAATTCAGGGTGCCCGTCTAGGAATGTGAACTGTTGCTTTCCATGCAATTATATAGGAGACAAATCATAGCTCTGGCTGAAAATATAAACATCGCTATAAGCAACAGGGGAGGAAAAGCAGGGTATCCAAACTAAAAGGCTCTCACACCATTAAATGTAATCACTAAGCAACTATTAGCCAGTCTGAAAAGAAGATGAAAGGATAATGGAGGGAGATATGGGCTGGCAATTGCAGTGGAAGGGAAGTGAAATAGTCCATATTTATTTTTGTTTTTATTAAACTTCCACAAATACTAAAAGTCAGACTGCACTGCAGGGAAGGAATGGAGAGGAAAAAAGTAATAACAAAAGGGCTGGAATTAGTCTCAGGTTGCCTAGAATCCTTCCCCACAGCCTCAGAGACCAAGACCATCTCATGGCCAGCCCTGGACCACAGGATAGAACCTTTGGGTGTGCAAATCACACAACTGAGTTGGAAACTTTTGCTTGAACTAATATGACCCTTTTGGACAACTCAAAAAGGAGCAACAGCATCACAAGAGATTCATAGCAATGACAACAATAAAACCAAAACTTGCTTTTTGTAGGCCTAGGTTTCAAGGATAAAGCCTTCTCCCCGAGCAAAGCTCAAAGAAATCGGCTGCTATGGTTACCATCCCTTCACAGGAACAACTTGTTGAGATCATCTTGAAGACCAATGCCTGGATTCTCCCTCCCACCAGACCACCTTATTTTCCTCACAGCTTCTCCCCTGCAAGGATTGAACTGAAGGATTCCTCAGGATTTTATACAACTACTTCCCAGTCTCAAACACTTACAAATGCCATGTCAACAGTCGACTGACTTCAAGAAAAAGATGCAAGATGCCCTATCTCTTTCACTGCCTACAAGAAAACGGAAATAATGCTCATTTTTAAAGAACCACGTCACTGTATTTAAGAATTAGCATTACACAGCAGCATCCATGGGAAGATGTACAGACAGTTACATGCTACAAATTTTCACAGCAGAATGTGAAGCATCCATTGATGCTACAGCGCTCCCTTTAAATCTGCTTATCAGAAAACCCAGAAGTATATCTGAATCAACACCAGTACTCATTCCAACAACAGGAACATGTCCAGAATTCACAGATAAGGCTCCAGATGACATCATTCTAGCAGAGAAGCACAGTAGGGTTAGTTTTTAAAGTGCTACAAGAGAACCTGCTCAGGGAGCAAGATGGCTACATGAGGAATATGCATTTTGGAACCTCTCCTTACAAAGATAATCTATATTATTTTTCAAAAAAACATTTGAGACACTGTTTCCAGAAATGCTTCTTTAAGGCCATGCTGGAGAACTGCTTGGACTGATGCCTCAGAATTCAAGAGCAGCTTGTGTCTGTGCCTCTGGACCAGCTGAAGGTAGGCTCAACAGAGGCTCCCCTCCATCGCTGCCATGCTGGAAATCCCAGTACAAAGTGGGATTAGCCCCAGGGTAAAAATATATATCAAAAGGCAAAGAGGGAGCTCTGCAGGACAAGGCTTGTCATCTTTGCTACATGCTGGCTGCTGCCTAGGATGACAAAAACACAAATCCTTGCCTGCCCTCATGAAATTGTACCAGTGTTCTCTGCATTTCCCCTTTCAAACAGTTACACGGAGGAGCCATCAAGGAAATAAACCACAGAATACGCCGGTGCTGTTTGTAACTCTTTTCTGACATTTGCTATTCTGAGCTGAATAGCAAGTGACAGCTATAAAAATAACAAAGTAATATTTGGGTAAGCAAATGTATAGCAGATAAAATGCTAGGAAGACAGGTTACACTGCCAGCATGGCATACACTCCGATGGTGCTGCCAGCCCAGGACTCAGGAATTACATGCATCTTTTCTGCAGCAGTATTAGCAAAAGCACAGTCATTCTACTATATTACCTTGTAGATGATACTGTTTTCCCACAAAAATCTCTGTTGCTTGTCCAGGGCACAATGAGCAAATACAGATAATGAAGACATCTCCAAATAACGTTTGAAAGACATGGCTAAAACTTGGGGGAAGAGTAAAATCGGATTTTTATCACTTAGCAATCTGAACTCTGTTACAGACCTTTTATTAATGGCACAGAAATGCATTTTACTTGGATGCATCATATTCTTAGAACACGTTAAAGCTTTAAGCAGAAATAAAATTAACTGGTAATGTCACGACTGCATTGCCTCATCTCACAGTGACCCAGCACCCACCACGTACCCACACACAGACACACATCACTTCAGTCATCTCCAAATGGATCCTGAGATTTCCTCTCTCTGCCCTCCCAGCAGCCTAGTGCCCCTTCTAAAGAAAAAAAAAATAAAATAAAATAAAATAAAGAGAAAGGTAGATCCCCAGTGAAACACTCAAAAAAAATATTAATGAGCCTAGATATTCTGTTACATTTGCCAGTTGTTAAAATTCACACAGCACATACAGTAATAAACACATCTACTTTGAAACCAGACAGAAGTGGGTTTAAGTAGTAAGTCCTGACTCAGAATTCACAAGTCATTTGCAAGCAAAAGGACCAGACCCTAATTCTTGCACACTGCAGCCTTCAGATTCCACCAGAAGTCAAAATTTTAGAAATAATTTCAGAAGGGAACTTGCTACTGTTTCGGTCAGGCAGGAAACAGAGTAGGAGTTTAATAAATGATTCTTTGCAACAATTAGAAATGAAATTAAGCCTTTCTGGAATCCCACTGCAGTCCTGGCAGCACACCCCAGGCTCCACTGCCAGCGGAACTGCAGACAGCAAGCCAGACTTACCAGAATAAAACCTGATCTGATACTGAATCAGGAGCACACTCCAAATAACTGAGAGCTTTTCTCAGACTTCATATGAACAGTCGAGTCATATGCATTTTGCAGCCATCAGTTTTGGCACAACTAATTCCATTTTCTTTTAATGACTTATTGGAAGGGGATTTTTTCTTGGAGCAGCAGTCAGTAGAAATAAAGAATGACCTCCTTTCACAAGATCAGAGACTTATTTGCACATAAACAGCTGAAGAAAACTGGACTCAACAGTCTGCAGATGCCCATGATATAATAAGAACAAATAAAAAGCTTATGACACTGTAACTCTGCACCAGCAAAATCATAAATCCTGCTGGAAACACTGGAGTCAGATGGCCTTTGAAATCACTCACAGGTTCTAAATTTCCTGGCAATGGGCAGCAGGGCTGGTATTACACACAAAAACCTTCTGCCAAACAAATAGTAGGCAATAAATAACAATAGTAAAGCAGATACACATAGACCTTTGAATCCATTGACCAAGAAAATTGGTATTTCAAAGACAGCGCACAGATCTGTTTTATGGGACCTGATTGAGAGACTGCAGCAGACACCCAGTACTGAAGGCACCCTGCAGCACCCCCTTCCCCACATCCCTGCTTTCTCCAACAATCAGCATTGTTCTGCCTGGGAATAGAGAGGAGGCAGCAGCAGAAACCATGGAAGTGGACTCTGACTCAGCGCACAGGGACACGACCATAAAAATGCCAAAAAAAATGGGGGTGGGTTCATCACTGACAACATTCAAGTTAAGGACAACTCTGCTGACAGAGCTGGGTTCCCTGAGGCTTTGGCAGCATTTGCCACATGCCAAGCACTGGTAAGTGCCCAGGGGGCAGCGAGACAGGCCCTGGGGGGCAGAGGGGTCGGACAGGGCAGGGCAGACACCAGTCCCACTGCCAGTCCAGCCAGCCACCCCTGCACAAGCAAACACCTCACTGCAGAACCCATATCCAAGCCTCTACATTCAGTGGAGAAGATTAAGATGTGCTGAGTCCCATCAACACTGAGCCAGAGGAAGAAGAGGGGAAAAACTAAATGCCAAATCATTGCTGAAAAACAAAACGCTCACAATAAATCCTCATTTAAACAACCAACTCTGGGCACTATTATTTTTTTTTTTTTAAATCTGTTTCTACATCTAAGCACCTTGACTCTAAAACCCATGACTAAGTTCTTGCTCCCTCATCCAACTATACGCCCCCTCTCAACACTTAATAGCAAAGTGATATAGATTGGATCAAACACAGCCTTTCCATTAAGCCACAATATACCAAGAATCATTCCATGAGCCTTTAGTATTCATGGGCAGGCGCTTCCCACATGAACTACAGCCACACCATCATTCAGCCAGCAATTACTTTCAAAACAGGCTGCAGCACAAATAAATCTGTGATTATAGAAATGCTAATACAAAAAAAAGAGATAACCATTAGTGTGAATCCGATGACTAACACAGAAGCACAAATAGAAAAACATTTTCTTAAGCACACTCCCAGTAATCCTACAAAACATGTGGAGTATATCCTGACATCAGGTCGCAGGTTTCTAACACTTCCCAAAGTTACTCATCTGTAAAATGGGGGATTCATTTTACAACCAGAACTGGATGGAATTCAAAGCAAGTGGTTATTAAAACCTGAAAGCATCCAAGTTTTTCTCCTCTTCAGAAAAGTGAGCAAGCAAATGCATTGAACTAAAAAGAAAGCACATGGGAAAAAAATCCATTTAGTCATCCTTTTGTTTTTGTTTATTTTATATATATATATATACATACATACAATATTGCTCAACACTGAGACTTTTCCTTAGGAAAAAAAACATAAAACAAATAGGCCTTTGTCATTTCAGTTTGGAGGGCAGTTCTTACTGTGAAATCTTTTCTGGGGAGACATCACAGTCTCTGGAGCACCTGATCTTCTCCCCTCTCCCCAGCTTAGCTGCGTTCACTTCGGTGAACACACACACAGGCAGCCACCCAGAAGAGCTCATTAAATCACCCCACTAATTCAGAAGGTGACACCACACTGGGACCGGAACAATGACTCAATATGGCACCACTGTCACTCAGAGAAATTAAAGACATTTTACACACCCAGATCTAATCTCCTATCAGTATTTATAGGTAACAGATTCAGAGGGATTTATAGCCTCAGGGGATCCCCAGATAATCTATTCCCATCTCCCCACGTAACACAGGCCACATCATATCAATCAATTCCTCCCTGGCTTCTGCTTTAACTAGAGCATTTCCCTATACATCAATCCTTGATTTAACGCCTTCCACGACAGGGAACCCACTGGGTAACGTTTGATAAATTGCTTCAGTGGTTAATTATCTGCTCTGGTAAAAAAAGTGTATTCTATTTCCTGACAATGTATTACTTGCAAAATTACAACAGAGCTTTAATAAAACGGCCTTTTTTA